>SJYQ01003267.1:0-58241 GCA_006410935.1 Redunca redunca
CCAAAGTAAATATGTAGACGCGTGCATGTGTACACACACACCCCATAAATATGTAGACGCGTGCATGTGTACACACACACCCCAATCACAAACCCAGATTTCTATTGAGACTTCCTAACCCATATGTGCAAACCCTATTATACATCATTCTTTCAGGCACTCAATAGGGATCTTAACTCCGTGTGTTCTAAACCTGGCTTTCAGCTTTCTCCCAAGTCTACCCCAAACCTAATGCTCTCGGGATATGTTCTTTATCAGTGATGGGTGCCAACACGGTTGCCTGACTCAGAAAGCTGAATTATCTTTGACTTCTCTCTCCCTCTCACTCCCTCCATCCAGTAAATGACTGACCCCTCCTGGCTCTGATGTCTTCGATGCCTCCCCGCGTCCATCCCTGGCTCCACTGTGCTCTCAGTGCAGGCCACCAAGGTCTCCTGGTGTGACTGGCACCAGGGTTTCCTGGGCTGGCGTTACTGCCCCTATGCTATTACACATTCTCCCCATCGCTGGTGATGTTTAAGACACGTGCTCATCCTCGCTTACAATGCCTCCACATCTTCGGAAAAAAGCACCAACGCCTTATCGTAGCACATTTGGCATGAGCTGGCCTTGATCACCCCTCACTTTCTTCCACTGCCATCCTCTAAACTCTTTACTCCATCTAAACCACTATTATTATCCGAACACGCCGGGCTCTTTTTAGCTCCAAGCCTTGTCTTCTTCTTTTCAATGATTTTTGCCTACATCAGGACAGCTTTTTCCACTCCCTTCACCTTGCCCTCATGCTGCACATCAGGACTCTTTCAGGGAGACTGCCCCCACCTAACTCCTCAAGCCTCAGCATGCCCCTGTCCACACGTTCCCATAACAGTCTGTGCATCTCCTTGTAAAACTGTGGCAAGCTCAAAGTCAGGGACAAGAGATTGCTCTCCATTTCCTTAAATGAGAGCAATGTCTGGCTCATGAGACATGATCATGTTTGTTGCTGTGCAGTGGCTCAGTCGTGTCTGACTTTTTGCGGCCCCATGGACTGTAGCCCGCCAGGCTCCTCTGTCCACAGGGTTCTCCAGGCAAGAATACTAGAGTGGGTTGCCATTTCCTTCTCCAGGAGATCTTCCCAACCCATGGATCAAACCCACATGTCCAAGTGAGTGACTAAATAATTTAAATTTCTTCCTATGATGTTGATTGTGGATTTTTGCATTTGGTTTTTTCCAAATAAGACTTGACCCACTCTTTTCCACATTACACTGACTTGTATCACATATCAGGTAGAACGTTAAATTCACTTGAGACCCCAGCTACATCTGTTTCCTGAAGAAAGAGATGGGTTGTTCTTGACTTGCCAAGTAAACAACTTCACAGATACGTCTCCCAAAGGATGTTCAATGAGGTGCTGCTGCAAACTTTAGAGAGGAAACCTTTTGGGAAATATTTTTTACCAGAGACCTACCTACCTACCTTTCTTTCACTGAGAGCTACAGAAGCTAACCTCAGCTACTTCAAACTCCCCTTAATCAACTGTCTTAGTCTGTTCAGGCTGCTTAGACGAGGTAGCCTATAAACAGCAGTTTACTTCACATGGTTCTGGAAGCTGAGAAGTCCAAGATCAAGGTGCTGGCAGAATCAGTGTGTGTGGTAAAGCCTGCTTTCCGGCTCACAGACTGCCCTCTTTTCACTGTAACATCACATGGCAGAAGGGGCAGGGAGCTCCCTGGGGCCTCTGTGGTAAGGGCCCTAATCTCCTCCATGAAGTCTTTACCCTTATGACCTAATCACCTCCCAAAGGCCCTACCTCCAAACACTCTCACACTGGAGATCAGTTTCAACATGAGAATCTGGGGTTTGGGGGACACAGGCAGTCTGCAGCATCAGCCTGCCTTGCCTGGGAGTCAGGATTTGTCCACACTATGCGGTCCAGTCTGATGGGGCTGCAGGGGAACCTGTGCTTGGGGGCAGGGATACGGGGTACAGGATGAGCAACAGGGCGGCAGGACTAGGGAATCACTGTAAGAGGAGAGCCTCAGAGATAAGAGCTGAGGAAGTGGGTAGGAGAAGGGATGGATAAGTATAAATGCCATTTATTTAGTTTCTATTCACCTCTGTTCAAGAGAAAAGCCCCTTTCTTCTTTGACTTCCATAAAGAGGGATTTTTCTTTAAGCACTCTGGCCTTCTGCCCACCCCCTACTCCCCAAAGGAGGGAGAATGAGTTACCTAGTTGGTGAAAGATAGCCAAGGGCCCATGTTTCTAGGTGGGGCAGCTGAACTGCCCAAGATCCTGAGCCTGGGGAGTCTTTCTCCTTCTGACTCTACCTGGACTAGAGGAGACAAGGAAGCAGGGTAGGAGTGTGTGCTGTGCTGACTTAACCCATGTCCAGACCAGTGGGGAAAGTTTATTGGAACGTGGAAGTCCATTTTCGCTGCTGCTCTGAGCCACCTCCAACCGAGGCTCTATCAGTCTAAAAGGAGAGCGCCAGTTTCGTTCCTCTGTCTGTGGGCTCTTCAGTCTTGCTTCTCCAGGGGCTCAGGATGCAAGTGAGGAAAAGGGGTGCCCTTTGTTAGGAGATTAGAACCCCACCAATTTCTACTTTCCAAAGCAATTTCATTTACAGTAAAACACACACACACACACACACACACACAACAGAGAAGCATCTTAAACACACCAAAATATCAAAACAAATATAGCAAAAGCATGCAGACACCACATGATACCTGTCTGGGTGTTTTATTTCTTAAAAGAACTTAAATTTAACAGTTTCTCTACAGACAAGTGTTATCTCGGGTAGAGGATGAAGTTCCTAAAATACAGACTGAGTGACTAAAGAAAACAGTTTAAACTAATGGTTCAACTAAGCATCTTATTACCAGGTTAAACCTACCAAGCTGGATGAAATATGTAATAGCTTAGAAAACTATAGCGTCTGATCACCACCAAGGTTACACAGTACCTTAGGCTTTTGTGTATGGATTCTTTAGGCTTGTTATGTACACCACAGTTCTGAAGAATCTGATATCCCTTGTTAGTCACACTGGAGTCCACTTTCCATTTACATAGCTTTATTTATTTTAAATATCTATTCAACTTCTTCAGAATGCAGTGCAACAAGATCATATTTTTTCTAGTCAATTTCAAAGGAACACAATGAAAACTGATCTTGCCCATTTCCTCAGCACACTGAATATTAATTTCATCCTGATTTTTTTTCATTTTGTAAAACAATAAAGTACTTCAACTGTCTGCATATACAATCAGAAAGCAAATGAAATACTCTATTTTTAAAGCTGATAAGAGAATATAAATATATTTGTTTTTATATGACTAGATGTTNCATAATATACTAGTAGAAAATACCCCAAAAAAGTAAATCTAAAAATATTAAATGATAGCTATATGCTGGCTTTTTTGGAATGTGCTTTGATAAAATGAACATTTAATAAATTCATAAACCTAAGATAATATACACTTTTAAGAACTGACATTTAGATTTTAATCAATTCATGTTAAAGTTGTTGTTTGAAGACAGCTAATGTGTTTTGCAGCTCTTTTAATTGCAAAATTTGTATTCTGTCATTGTTTTACCATTATTATGTAAAAACATAAATACATAATTTTTAGGATGCACTTCAAATTGTTATCTCCATAGCCAGAATTCAAAAACAGTTATCAGTAGGAGCTCATATTCATAGTGCATATAAACATCTTTCTAATCTCCGGAAACAAACAATTTTTTGAGAAATAGGAAAATACTAGTTAAGAAAAGCCTTAGTTTCCTTGTAAATTGATGTGTGGAATGGTCCACACACTTGAAAATACTCTAGTTGGTGAATACACAATTGTATGCTTTCACATAAAGATGCAAGTGAAACAGAAGCACATCATACCCAGTTGAGCACAGAAATCATGAAGGCAGGCTAGGTAAATTCCATCAGAGGGCATCTGAGTGATAGCGTTACCTGGGTGCGCTGCACCTAACCAGAACTCCACTAGAACAACAGTAAACAGTGTTTGGAAAACCGAAGAGGGGAGCAGAAAGCTGTGTCACTTGACTTTGGCTCTCATTTGCGAAAAGATTGTATTTCAAAACAGAAGATGGGGTTGGGAAAGTAAACACAGCTGCGTTTTCTCTACCCCAGTGTGAGAATGAAGAGACTCTTAGGAGTGGCAGGAGGCAGGGTCCCTTCTCGGTGCACACTCAGAGCCCCAGATAGAGTGCTGTTGTTTCACTTGATGGCAAACTCAGGATAATATTTTTTACTGTGGTAAAATATACACAACACAATGTTTATGACCCTCATCATTTATAAGTGTATAATTCAGTGGCATTAAATATAGTCACGTCATGCAATTAGCACCATTAGCCATCTCTGGAACTTTTCTTGTCATCACAAATAGAAACTCTGTACCCATTAAGGAGCTCTCCATTCCTCCCTTCTCCAGCCCCTGGTAACTTCTATCTATTATATCATATTCCATCAACTTGCCTGTTCCAAGTATCTCATATAAATGGAATCATACAGTGTTTGTCCTTCTGCGTTTGGCTTATTTCACTCAATGTAATGTTTTCAGAGGCCATATGCATATATGTTGCGTCATGTATCAGACTTTTTTACAGCTGACTAGTACTCTATTGTATGTATATACCATATTTTGTTTATCCATTCATCCACTGATACACATCTGGGTTGCTTCTACCTATTGTAGTGTGTTGCAGCACACTATTTTAAGCGACAGTAAAATCAACTAGTAGAAATCTACAAATTAATGCTAAAAGGATTGTCAGGAGTCAATGAATATACAAAGACTAGGTATTTAGAGTTAGAAAGAACTTGAAGTAAGGGAAACAAACCATGGTTCCCGCTTATTTTGAATTATAAATCTATTTACGTATAATAAATTTGTATGCTTTACTATTATACACTTTGCTTGGCTTTAAAAATCATAATCAAAAGGAGCCTTGTCAATTTAATATTTTATGAATTAACATCTGAGTATAACTGATGTGATTTCAATCCTGTTTGAAACAGCTCCATAGTTTCTCAAAGACCTTTCACCCACACTGGAACTCTATACTGTAATTCTTTTGTGTATTTTGGTAAGGGTGCAAGATGTCATTACCTGCTCTTGGGGAAAGTTTGCTTAACAAACTTGAGAGAGAGTAATGCTAAGAAATGATTAAAAATAAAAAGCCACAGTTGTCTCCAAAGAATCAAAAATCTGAAATTCATATAGCTTAAAAAATTTAAATATAGTTTAAATGCCTCAATAGAGTAACAAACTTTATCCAAGTCATCTTGGAATTTCTCAAAGAACAATACACTGTGTGGTTGAAAGATGCTTTCAAGATTGACATAAAAGTTGATTAATGTATAATCAACTCTTTGAGCCATCCTTTTTTAGGATTCCTAAGTTTTTAAGGAAAATGAAGGTACTTGTCAGAATACACACTGATTCTGGTACATCAGGTTGAAAATTAATCTGCAAGACTTAGCAGCAACAGCACTAGACCAAGTCCCAGTGGCTCCTGCCTCTACGTAAACCATGTGACCTTGTGTAAATCATTTAACCTCTCTGTGTTTCATCAGCTCCTCTGAAATAAGGGGTAACTGGATCAGATGATCCAGCTCTGGAGTGCCATGATTCTAAGTAGACTTAGGCCTTAACTCTTCTGTATTAGTAAACGTTCTTAGGGAACCACCACTGAAATCAATATAAATGATAACTGTAGAAAGTATTGACAGTATCTTGAGAAGAAACTCAGAACTCCAGTGGTTATGAAAAGGATTCCTACCATGGAAGAATACTTAATTTCATCCTGCTCTTGAGAATGAGAAACATTTAGGAGTCAAGTAAGAAAAATACAGGCAAGTACTAATCTTCTCATAATTCACCATTATATTAAGAAAGCAGACTGTATTTTCTCAGGCCCGTGAGTCCATAATAGGGAGGAAGTCTTATATATATGAAATAAATAGATGTAGGAAAATTATATATTAGTATTCATTAGAATAATAATAAATTATTAATAGATAATAGGCTTCCCAGGTGGCTCAGTGGTAAAGAACATACCTACTAATGCAGGAGACATGGGTTTGATCCCTGGGTTGGGAAGATCCCCTGGAGAAAGAAATGGCAACCCACTCAAGTGTTCTTGCCTGGGAAATCCCATGGACAGAGGAGCCTGGCAAGCTATGGTCCATGGGATCACAAAGAGTCGGACATGACTGAGTGACTAAACAAATTAGATAAAATATATTAAAGTTATCTTAAATGTTAGTACTTGAAAAAGGCAAATTAAGTTGTATGAACTGAACTTTAGTAGGAATCTGGAAGGTACTTCAGAGCACTCTCAAGATCGCTAACCTAGATTTGTAGTGGAGTATTTTAATTAGAAAGATCCCTAGGAAATTTGGAGCACTATGGTCATTAAGAGTTTTTGTTTTACTCTCCTAAACAGTAAGGTGATGAGCTAGAGTTTTTCCTGAAGTTAAGTGGCAAAATCTGATCGAAGAGAGACAAAGTTGTATGTGCATGAAAGAAGGTAATTCATTGGAAGTGAGAATGACTGGTCATCAGAGGTGAAAGTGAGAGTCCATTTTCAGAACACAATACAAATTTTCCTTTAGCCGTCTAGAAATAAGTGCTATGGCTTCAGTGCCAAACTGGCCTGGAAATGAACACCTGTAATTTCCAAAGCTGTTCTTAAATGTACAGATTCTACACTCAGAGTTCACCAGATCTCTGTGTTTCCTTCCTGTGCTTTCTTTGCAGGTGGGATGATGGGAAGTCTCTGAAGAAATTAGATAATTTATGGTCTACCGATGAGGATGGAAATAAGGGTTTAGATTATGAGTTCTGATAAATACTGAAAAGTAAATTATACTAGTTACTAGTGATTCTAATTGTGTTAACTTCATTTTGGTTCGGTCCTAATGTTCTGATAGTGTACGTAAGTCCACTCCCAGAGATCGTTCACATTTCATGAGCGTTTATTTGCGAGTCACTATTCTAAGATTTTTTTTACCTGTATTATCTCAATGTTTCCATTTAAAAGGTGGAATATACTGAAATACAGAGAATTTGATCTAACTCTGGAAGTAGACTTTTAGCTGCTAGACTATTCTGCCTCACAAATACAACCCAGTCTAAGGAAATTTCACTTCATGCCTTTTAAAATGTGCTGTGATTGCTTCTAATGACCAAAAGAGCATCTTCTCCTTGAGAAAGTGCTGTAGGATACTTTTCTAATAATCATACTTTCTTTTTTTCTCAAAACCAAAGCACAAGGAATGGTAAGATACCAACGTAAAAAAAAAAAAAAAAGGAAAAAACATTGGATGTTGTATTATGACTCATTTTTATATCCTGCTGGATATTGCTAATTCTATGTGAATTAGAAACTCTAAAATTTATAGACTCTTTGGACTATTTTAATCTGTAAAAGCACCATTGTGAAGCCTCAGTGATATATTTTGAAAATAACCTTTTTACCTTAACCAAATATATTCCAGTTAAATTTAAGAACTTAAAGTAACCACATATTGTCTTTTGTTCAATGAAGAGGACTCTTCCTGAAACACACCCTCTGTGGTCAATTTTCCAGGGACAAGGACAACTGACTGCATCCAGCTGCTCACATTTCCCAGCTCATGGCACTTGGTGAGCAATGGCAAAAAGGTGCCAAGCGGCTGGAACCTGGGTTGCAGTTTATTTTTAGGAAACCAAGAAGATATGTTGCCTATAACAGGCCCAAACCACATGATCTGGGTCTACTTAACATTATTCCTGAACCAACTATGCTAAGAGGATTATATCACTGGCAAGACAAGAGAATGAGAACATTTCCGGGACTCAATATAGTTGCAAGCTTCTGGGTAGACTCTTACATGTAGGAAAAAAAGGGAAGTACATCATCACTGTTTATGCCCAAAGTAGCACAAATAAAAGTGGTGCTTTCATGCTCAGAGTGTATAGCTGATTTTAAAAAGGCGCACAAGTGCATTTTTACTTCCTATTTATTTAATGGCTTTGAACTAAAACCTAAACAGAAACTGATTAAAAGGACACTATGCTTCAAAGGATACTATCATGAAAGTAAAAATGGCAACCTGCGGAATGGGAGAAAATATTTGCAAATCATATCTGATGAGGGCTATGAATCTAGAATATATACACTCTTGTAACTCAATAATAAAAAAGATAACCTATATGAAAAACAGGAGAAGGATTTGAATAGACATTTCTTCAAAGAAGATAAATGGCCAATACACTCTGCAAAGATGCTTGACATCATTAGCTGTGAAGGAAATGCAAAAAGAAAAAAAAACCCTTAAGATACCTACAATGAGATACTACACACCCATTAGGATGGCTATAATCAAAAAGTCAGACAACAACTGCTGGCTAAGATGCGGAGAAATTGGAACCATCACACATGGCTGGTGGGAATATCAAATGGTGCAAATACTCTGGAAAACAGTTTGGCAGTTTCTCAGACATTTAAACAGAGAATTATCATAGTGCCAGCAATTTCACGCCTAGATATATATTTAAGAAAATTAAAAACAGGTATTCAAAAAAATACTTCTGTATTTGTATAGTAGGGTTATTCACAATAGCCAAAAGGTAGGAACAACCCAACAAAGTGTGGTATATCCACATAATGAAATATTATTCAACAATTAAAACTATAAAAAGAAACGAAGTACTGATACATGTTTCAAATGGATGATGCTTGAAAACATTATGCTAAGTGAAAAAAGTAAGTCACAAAGTGAAGTGAAGTGGAAGTCGCTCAGTCGTGTCCAACTCCTTGTGACCCCATGGACTATATAGTTCTTGGAATTCTCCAGGCCAGAATACTGGAGTGGGTAGCCTTTCCCTTCTTCAGGGCATCTTCCCAACCCAGGAATTGAACTCAGGCCTTCCGCACTGTAGGTGGATTCTTTACCAGCTGAGCCACAAGGGAAGCCCAAGAATACTGGAGTGGGTAGCCTATTCCTTCTCCAGCAGATCTTCCTGACCCAGGAACCAAACCCGGGTCTCCTGCATTGCAGGCAGATTCTTTACCAACTGGAGCTATCAGAGAAGCCTGCATGTAATTCTACTTATATGAAATATTCAGGAGAGGCAAATCCATTGAGACAGAAAGTAGATTAATAGTGAAAAGTTCACCCTTACTTCCAATAGGTCAAAGCTACATCTTCAAGTAAAAGGACAATGTATTGATCATAGTGAGTGTTTTTCATTTTCTTAAACACTCAACCAGACTCATAGAAGAAACATTTTCATCCTTTTGCCAACATATTTTTGAAAACCATAAATCTATGATGATTTTTAAATCATAAATCTATGATGATTTTTAAATTTCATCTATGCAGTATATAATATTCAGATAAACTTCAGAGGAACACTGTAGATTCTACTATGCTAATGCACTTAAAAAACACGTACCTTTATAAGCTCTTCCCCTCCATTGTAATTACCATGGCCCAATTCCTTTTCTTCATTTTACTGTTAGCTTTATTGTAGTAATAATCATCCTCAGACACATGAATTTATTGTAGGAAAAATTAAGCTCTTCTATTAAGAGATACCCTTCTACGAAATTTTTGAAGTCATTATAAAAATGTGTAATATATTTATATTGTTTTGGTTGATTATCTACTACAAATAAATAATTCAGAAGAAATTTCTAACACTTGGCCTGTGGTCATAGTGTGTGTGTATATATGTGTGTGTGTGTATATGTGTGTGTGTGTGTGTATATATATATATATGGCTTCCCTGGTGGCTCAGATGGTAAAAGTATCTGCCTGCAATGCAGGAAAACCGGGTTCGATCCCTGGGTCAGGAAGATCCTGTGGAGAAGGAAATGGCAACCCACTCCAGTATTCGGGCCTGGAAAACCTCATGGATGGAGCCTGGCAGGCTACAGTCCATGGGGTCGCTAGGAGTCGGACACGACTGAGCGCCTTCACTTTCACTTTTCACTTTCATGCACTGGGGAAGGAAATGGCAACCCACTCCAGTGTTCTTGCCTGGAGAATCCCAGGGACGGCAGAGGAGCCTGGTGGGCTGCCCTCTCTGGGGTCGCACAGAGTCAGACACGACTGAAGTGACTTAGCAGCAGCAGCAGCAAAGAGCTTGTTCATGTATTTTTTTAGACAGATGATGTCATGTGTAAAACTGCTATGGGAGTTCAATTTCATTGGATAAATACGAAAGAATGATGTCATAGTTTTATGTTCAAATGTCAATATTTATAATATGTGGGAAACTCCATCCCTTGAAACTGTTCAAGTTGTGACAGAAAATTTCCCATGACATCTTAGTATAAGAGGATACATTATTGGATATATATACAAAATTGTCTGCACATTTGAGAGATAATGCCAAATTGCTCGCTAGAGTACTTGTTTCTACTTATACTGGCTCTGAGGGCTTTCTTTTTCTCACATCACCACCAAAACTTGGTGATTTTCAGGTTTTTTCATCTTTCCCAATCCGAATGTGAAAAGGTATCATAGTTTAACTTCCTTTGCTTCTCAGTTCTAACACTCTGCTTCAATTCAGTGTGTTGTCTTAAATACCATTTCCTCAGAGAGACTTGCTCTGTTCACCCCATCTTAAAGTATATCCTCCCAAGTAAATTTACTTGCTGTCTATCTCATTCCATGTGTTATTTCCTTCACTAAACTTACCACACGGAGAAGGCAATGGCACCCCACTCCAGTACTCCTGCCTGGGAAATCCCATGGGCAGAGGAGCCTGGTAGGCTGCAGTCCATGGTGTCACAAAGAGTCGGACATGACTGAGCAACTTCACTTTCACTTTTCACTTCCACGCATTGGAGAAGGAAATGGCAGTCCACTCCAGAGTTCTTGCCTGGAGAATCCCAGGGACGGGGGAGCCTGGTGGGCTGCCGTCTATGGGGTCACATAGAGTCGGACACGACTGAAGCGACTTAGCAGCAAACTTACCACAACTTGATATAATTGTATATGTTTGTCTGTTTTTATTTTAGACTTAGTTTTCAGTCTTTATCTCCTACTAAAATTCAATCTGTGAGGCAGGGTCCCTGTGCAGTAAATTGCACGTGTCGTATGTAGCAGACACACAATGGACACAACAAACACTGAATGAACGAACGTTGCTGAGCTGAGTCATCAAGTAGTCTTCGTTTTCTAGTTTTCTTTTTTTTTTTTTTAGGCTTGATGACTGGATAATAAAAGAGCCAGTAATAATTTTTTATAATTATTTCCTTGCTTCCAAACTCAAGTGGTATGGATCAAGGCAGCATTCCTGTCAAGATTTCACCAATTTCTCCCCTTCCTTTCCTGTAACAATGCTGAGAAATAACTTCTAGCAAGCATTTCACTAATAGTAACTTTTATTCAGCATATTATCTATTGTCATTGTTGAGACCACCAGAAGTGTCACTTGGTGAAAGTACTGCATTTGGTACTGAGTATAATTTTAACAAAACTGTGAACATTTTAGACACCAGACCAACTGCTGATGTTAGGATCATAGACTTCCCAGAGTGAAAGCACACGTTCAACCCAATTACCAAATTCACTGGGATGCATTAAAAATTGCCAAAACGCATTCTCTTTTTGAAAACATTAATTACTTGTCACTCTATCTTGAGATGGCAAACTAAACACAGATTGACCATGAGGTGTATTTTGATACATTTAGTAGCATAACAGATTCTGTTAAATTCAGTTAAAGTCACTGTGGAGAAATAAATGACACTGAGACTTTCAAGTTGCAAGAGACATCAATTTATAATAATATTTTTAAAATGTTAAAAACAATCATTAAAAATTATATGCCAAATCATATATCATTGATTTCAAACAGCGTTGAATGGTGCCTGAAATGTTTCACAATTCTTTTCCTCATTTAGTAATATGTTAAAAAATTTTCTAATTGGCTTAATTCATATTGGCTCGAATAGTCAAAGCATCAAAAGATGATTACCGATTAAAAACGGTTTAAGAATTTTGTAACTACATGTAAAGAAACCAAATGGCTTTAAGGAACTTAGCCAAAAGAGTATAAATAATGACCTGCACTTTTTCCATTAAAAATGCACATCCTAATTATAAAAATGACAAAGGTAATATAATACAGAAGAAAGAAATGAATTAGGAATCAGAAAATCAATTGCATTCATCTATTTTAAAAAAGTATTTGGGTTCCTATAGTGTGTCTGGCACAGGACTGGGCAACAGATAAAGTGGGGGATAAACAGCTGTGGTGCTACTTTGGTGAGGATTATAGTGCAGAGGGGAAATCAGGCAAAATTCAAGAAAAGCAACTGTGGGAAGTACTGGTTGCAAGGAAGGAACAGCTGGCAATGAAAAGAAATGGCATGGGTAGTGGGCACGAAGAAGAGTAAGATAACAAGTGTTGACTATACATACAAAGAAATAATTTTAAATGAAAAACCTTTAAACTTATATGATTCAATTGCCAAACTTCAATGTTAAAATATTTGAAACTTGGGAACAATTATTATTGAATATCATTTGTTCCAATATTCTAACTCAGTTCAGTTCAGTCGCTAAGTCGTGTCCGACTCTTTGCGACCCCATGAATCGCAGCACGCCAGGCCTCCCTGTCCATCACCAACTCCCGGAGTTCACTCAGACTCACGTCGATCGAGTCAGTGATGCCATCCAGCCATCTCTTCCTGGGTTGTCCCCTTCTCCTCCTGCCCCCAATCCCTCCCAGCATCAGAGTTTTTTCCAATGAGTCAACTCTTCGCATGAGGTGGCCAAAGTACTGGAGTTTCAGCTTTAGCATCATTCCTTCCAAAGAAATCCCAGGGCTGATCTCCTTCAGAATGGACTGGTTGGATCTCCTTGCAGTCCAAGGGACTCTCAAGAGTCTTCTCCAACACCACAGTTCCAAAGCATCAATTCTTCGGCGTTCTGCCTTCTTCACAGTCCAACTCTCACATCCATACATGACCACTGGGAAAACCATATCCTTGACTAGACGGACCTTAGTTGGCAAAGTAATGTCTCTGCTTTTGCCTATACTATCTAGGTTGGTCATAACTTTTCTTCCAAGGAGTAAGCGTCTTTTAATTTCATGGCTGCAATCACCATCTTCAGTGATTTTGAAGCCCCCCCCCCCCCCAAATAAAGTCTGACACTGTTTCCNGGACCGGATGCCACCAATACATATCAAACTTAAAAATCTACTTCAGTGTTATGATAGTGTCTGGTGTGGTTACTAAAACATAAACAAAGATTATAAACATTCCACCATGATTTTGAAAAGCCAGTTTTAAAAAAAACTCTACTATTTGGATGAGTGTTTTTTGGGGGGAATAGATCAGTAGACAAATAAGTAGTGACCAGTAAGAGAAGGATATTGGCATGTTTAGTGCCTTTTTAAAAACTGAGATACAACTGACATATAATATTGTATTAGTTTCAAGTATATAAGAAGTATTTGAATGTACTGCAAAGTAGTCACCACAATAAGTCTAGTTAACATCCATTACCACGGAGTTGCAAAAATAACTTTTTTCTTATGATAAGATCTATTCTCTTAGCAACTTTCATATATACAAATAGAGCATTATTAACTATATTCTCCATCCTGTACATTACCTCCCCAGGACGTACTTGTTTTATAACATAAAGTTCGCATCTTTTGACCACCTCCACTCATTTCTCCTGTTTGTGGCAACCCCCACACCTCTGGAACCACCAATCTGTTTTTGTTTTAGACTCCACATGTACGTGAAATCATACGGTATTTGTCTTTCTCTGCCTGACTTATTCCCCTTAGCATAACACCCTCAAGGTCCATCCATGTTGTTGCAAATAACATTTTATATATATACATGAATACACACATATTATCTACTCACACACACATCTCTCTATATAGATACATATATGTCTCACTTTGGCTCTACCCATTCATTCACTGATGGACACTTAGTTGCTTCCATTTTTGGCTGTTAAAAATAATTCCACAATAAACATGGGGGCACATAAAACCTTCTGAGCTAGTGTTTTCATTTCCTTTAGATAAATAACCAAAAGTAGAATTGCTGGGTCACATGGTAGTTAGTTCTTTTAGTTTCTTGAGGAACCTCTAGACTGTTTTCCATAGTGGGTGCACCAACTTACATTCCCACCAAGAGGGCACAAGCGTTTCCTTTTCTCCATATTCTTACCGACACTTGTTATCTCTTGTCTTTTTGATAATAGCCATTCTTTGGGTTTTAGGTGATATCTCATTGTGATTTTGATTTGCATTTCGCTGATGATAAGTAATGTTAAGCAGATTTTAATATATCTGTTGGCCATCTGTATGTCTTCTCTGGAAGAATATCTATTCAGGTTTCTGCTCATTTTTTAATCACATTGGTTTTGTGCCATTTAGTTGCGTAAATTCTTCATATACTTTGGATATTAGCCATTTATCAGATAAAAGGTTTGCAAACATTTTTTCCTACCCTGTAGGTTACTTTTTAATTTTGTTGAAGATTTCGTTTGCTGTTCAGGAGCATTTTAGTTTCGTCCCACATATTTATTTTTGCTTCTGTTGCCTTTGCTTTTTTGGTGTCAAATCCTAAAATCATCACCATGACCCATGTCCATGAGCTTATCATCTATGTCTTCTTCTAGAGTTTTATGGTTTCTGGTTTGAGGTTCAAGTCTTTAATACATTTTGGGTTAATTCTTACATATTGTGTCAGATGGTGGTCCAGTTTCATTCTCTTGCATGTGGCTGTCTAGTTTCCCCAATACCATTTATTGAAAAGACTGTCCTTACCCTGTAGTATATTCTTGCCTCCTTGTCGAAAGTTAACTGACCTAAGAGTATGGGTTCATTTCTGAGCTCTCTATTCTATTCCATTGGTCTACATGTCTGTTTTTATGCCAGTATCATACTCTTTTGATTACTACAGATTTGTAAATTAGTTTGAAATCAGGGGGCATGATGCCTCCAGCTTTGTTCTTTTTCAAGGTTGCCTTAATTATTCACAGTCTTGTGATTTCATACAATTTTTAGGATTTTTTTTCTGTGTCCATGTTAAATGCCATTGGAATTTTGGCAGGGGCTGTACTGAATTTATAGACTGCTTTGGAAAAAGTTAATTCTTCCAATCTACGAACACAGAATACCTTTCCATTTATTTGTGTCTTCAACATCCTATACTTTTCAGTGTACAAGTCTTTTACCTCCTTGGTTAAATTTATTCCTAGGTATTTTATTATTTTGGTGAAGTTGGAAAAATATCACTATTTTTAAAAAAATTTCCCTGGTGGCCTAGACTAAGGCTAAGACTCTGCACTCCGAATGCAGGGCACCTGGGTTCTATCCCTGGTCAGGGAACTAGATCCTCCATCCTACAGACTAAGACCCAGGCACAGTCAAATAATAATATGTGTGTGTGTGTTACTATTTAGATAAGCTTTTTAATAAGGTTCATCTGGTTATATTTTATATTCTAACTGTGATATTCTTCTATGCCTATTGTATTTTCAGTGGGAGTATCTCCAGCTGTAAGTGTCGTTTGGAGTGTGATATCTATCAGAAATAACAATTAAAAATCTTTCTGTGAAAGAGATGATATCCCTGATAAGTAGGTTTGACCAAGAAGGCTTACTTCAATGGGAAAGAGGAGGAAGAAGCTAAAAAGATTTTACAGATAGGAGCGAACACGTGCTCTTTTATCTTCCCTGTGTACTAAAGTAACACACAGTGTGAGGCATCATGGGACATCTTGCCCGGCGCTTGCATCCTCCGAACCTGCACGGCCACCCCGTGGATGAGCAGTAGCGTCCCTAATGTAGAGACAAGGAAAGTGAGGCAGAGACAGTAAATAATGGGTCCAGGGCCACGGTGCACACGCCACAGAACACCACTCTGCTCTGCTCTTCAAAACTGAACTCTGGATGACTTTCCTACACATGAGCAATTCTTTAGCTCAAATAAAGGCTGTTCTCACAATACTAACACAGAGAGTACTAAAGCTTCAGTTCAGTTCAGTTCAGTCGCTCAGTCGTGTCCGATGCTTTGCGAACAGCAAGCCAGGCCGCCACTCAGACTCACGTCCATCGAGTCCATGATGCCATCCAGCCATCTCATCCTCGGTCATCCCCTTCTCCTCCTGCCCCCAATCCCTCCCAGCATCAGAGTCTCTTCCAATGAGTCAACTCTTCTCATGAGGTGGCCAAAGTACTGGAGTTTCAGCCCCAGCATCATTCCTTCCAAAGAAATCCCACGGTTGATCTCCTTCAGAATGGACTGGTTGGATCTCCTTGCAAGAGAAAATAACTAGTTGCCTAGCAATTTACCAACGAAATATACAGCGTGGAGGCCTCACTCTTACTAGCATCATTTCCCAGTAATATGCTTACATGATAGTGTGACTAGAGCATACCCAATAAAAATGTGAAATTTATGATGTATCTATATTACAAAAGTGCAATGAAAATTCTAGAGATTTAAAAGTCTAATATGGTATTTACTGGCTCCTTTAAAATAACATTTCCAATGCCTAAAGTGTTCTGTTTGTAAGATTTTCATAGGGAAAACTACCTCCATCTTAAGAAAAGCTAATAACTGAACAAATTCATTAAAAAAAAAACAAAAACACGAAAAGACTTTTTTACTTGCATTATAGGCAAAAATGAAAAAAATCTTTGCTCTAACTAAAGGGTTCAGTGAAAAATTCTGAAAGGTAGACGCTTCCTCCTATATAGAAAGAATCAGAGTCTCAAAGCACTGATATGACTACAAGGACACTAGCCTTAAGATTTGAGAAGAATTTCTAGTCACAAGCTTTACTACTATACCAAGATGCTTTGTAACTTAAATAAAGCCAGTCATTTAACTTCTCTGAATTCTACTTGGCTTTCTTATCTCTAAAATGAAGGGGCAGGACTACAGGATCTTTATAGATCAGTCCCATTAAATAGTAATTAATAAGAACCGCCTATGTAATTTAAAATTTTCCACTTGCCACAGTAAAAGAAAAAAAAAGGTATAAATAATTTTATTGTTGTTGCTGTTCAGTCGCTAAACTGTGTCCAACTCTTTGGCAACCCCGTGGATCGCAAGCACGCCAGGCCTCCGTGTCCCTCGCTATCTCCCAGAGTTTATCCAAGGCCATGTCCATTGAATCGGTGATTCTATCCAACCGTCTCACCCAAATAAGTAGTTTTAACAACATAGTTTTGTTTAACCCGTTATATCTAAAACATCAGTTCAAAAAAACAATATAATAAATTATGATTCTTCTTTCCAGACTAAGCCTAGTATGTATTTTACTAAATCTGGTATGTATTTTACTCTTAGAGCACACAACTCAGATTCAGTACAATGCACATTTAACGTGCCCAAAAGCCACATGTGTGTAGAGGCAGTTACACAAGTTCATTCTCCAATAATTAATGTAAAATGTTTCAGGAGTATTCTATTATTAAAAGTAAGGCACACCAGCAGAAATTAGGCTTAATGAAACTAGCTGGCCACACAGTGTGGTTGAACAGCAGCACCGTGAAGGTCCTCAACTACAGAGGCTGGAAAAGCTACCTCAGGTGAGCACTGCTTTGGGGTAAACAGAAATCATCTGTGATTTTCAGTGTTTTTAAAATATCACAGAAGGACAACAAATTGACAAATTAAGTTTTTATGTAGTACAATTGAAAAATCTTTTTAGAAGCAGATGGGCTGTAAACAGCACATTAAAGGGTCCTTACTACTTGATGGGGATGTGAGTTTTACCTATTAGCTGGATCATTAGCATCTAATAGGACTTTGGGGGAGTAAGAATCAGAAACCTGCAGAGGGTAGATACCTAAGAAAAATTTTACCTACTTACAACTTAGCATTGTACTCTTACAGTCTAACTTTAATGGGAACTTACAGTTAGAACTAAAATAGGATAAAGACCAAAAGAAAATCTAGATAGTCATGTGCTAGACAGAATCACGCCCAGAGAAAGGCTGCCGTTTAAGCCTGCACATCGGTTAATGACAGCTGTGACAGAGTGACATCGGTGAAGAATTAACACCAGCAGTGTTGGAAAATGTCCCCAGGCTCCTCTAAGAAGATGTATTAACATGACACATGAAAAGTTATTGATAGAAGCATAGTTAGGCAAGCCACTTTAAAACAAGTGGGTGCTAAATGACAGATGAAATTTAAACCTTGAGTTGCACCTTGAGAGGAGAAATGGGAAGACTGCGGCACAGAGCTTGTTGAAGGCAAAAATCTAGACTGTGTGTAACCCGTGTCCTCTTATCAACCAGTTCCCACTTTGAGATTCACATGGAGATGCTACAGAAATCACATCTGCAGATGACCACACAATAAGTACGTGAGAAGGCCATGCCAGCCTCCTGTGAAGAGGAAGGAGAAGGAACCAGGGTGGTTACCAACGCAACTTCAGCCATACATTTTTATTCGGTCAAGTGCATGGAGGCTATGAATTTAGGACAAGGATTCATGCATTATAGGGAATGTTTACTCCCTCTCACTAGCAAGGAGGAAAGTATGGCTTGATCATAAACCAAGAATTAATATCTCAGTTTATTCTTGTAAGCAAATCTCAATGCTGAACTTATGTTCATCATGTGTGACATTATGTGTGAGGGAGGAAGAGACTCCCTGTTAATTCTTGAGACTGGAGACACGAAGACTTTGGGGGGATTACATTAGTGGGATGGTAACCTAGGTCAGTCTGGCTCCAAACCTAGAACTTCTTTCCTAGATAGAAAAGATTTTTATCTGAGAATCACAGGTGGTAAGAAATCCCCACTGCAGAAAATATAGCAAACAAGATGTATTAAATCTTCCTTCCATAGGCGCTTAAGGTTATCTCCAGCCTACTCGTGTCATGTTTATGAACAGGTTTAAACTCAACTCAGATATATGGCACAATAAAAAGGGGTAATATTAAACACCACAACTATAGGCAGTTTGCTTGATTCTCTTTTCATTTATTCTCTAAGAATAAGAGAAGGACTCTTCATTGCCAATTCATGCAGAGACTGGCTAAATGAAACTGGGGTGTACACAAAGTTCTAGAAGCAATCAGAAGAAAAGTCCTCTACATTTTGAGAAACTTTCACTTTAAAATAAGGTTTACCGTTCCTCACAGAAGACTGCCAGTTTTTAAGCAATCACTTTAGTTAGTTTTAGAAGTACCCAAGGAACAATCGACTGGGCCCAGAAAGAGGCTCCTCTTGGCAGTGACCTCAAGAACAGACCAACTGTGAGCTGTGACAGGGACACCTCCATGCCAAAGCCATTGACCTTTGACAGACTTCACAGTCAAGTGCTCAGAGCTTTAAAAGCAGGGGGCTTAATACAGCATCTTGTGTTTTTCTTTCTTAAAGTGGAAAGGAGACTTTAATTTCTGCAAAGTAAGTTCACTAAATAGATTTTTAAATCTGTGCATCCAGACTGCTGTTTGGAGGGCTGGCAGTATGGGATAGGCCATCTTCAACAGACTCATATTTAAGAAATGGTGAGATTCCCCACTTGGCAGGGATGGCTCACGGCGCCCACCCATTCCCACCCCCACCCTGCCTGTACTGTCACAGAACAGCCTTTATAAGGTTTTTTGTAACTGCCTTCATAGCCTAGGCTCTGGGAGGACATGGACCATGCCTGTCTGTTCATAACTGTACTCCATCTCCAACCCTGAGAAGCATGCCTGGCGTGGGACAGGTGCTTAGGAAATATTTATTCAATGGGGAAAACAAAAATTTTTTCAAGGAGGCTAAAAGAAACGACAATGAAACTCCAGTGACCAAGAGTTCTGAAGAATATGTATCAAGTTAGAGATGTACTCATTATTTTTTCCCCTAGGGTAATATTATTTTCTTCAGATAGTGAACTCTGATCTCAATAAAATATTAATGCAATAGTAGTCCAAAATATCAAAAGGCAGTTAGGTTTGCTTTACTATAATTTACTCAGCACCGTCAGGAAAATGTCCACAGGTCATCAGAAAACATAAAACTATTTTTCTTTTAGACCGTAAGAAAGCATTCTAAATTTCTGATGGCTTACAATAAAAACTTTTAAATGCTCTAAGTTCTTATGCTCATAATGGTGATGCCGAGTCAGGTTTTAAACCTCTTTAGGGCTTGGTCATGCTTATCAAAGTAACTTAAGGTCCATCTTTTAAATCAGAAATACAGCAATGACAACGACAAAAACTGGATGACAGCGATGACAAAGACCATTGTACGTAGCAATTTCTAATGTACCCAGTAGTCCACACTCATACCCTCGTTTGCTTTTAACAGCACCCCTGTGAAGAAGCCAGAAAGAGAGTTACCCTTGTTTTTACAGAGGAAGAAATGGCACTCACAGAAACTAAGCCAGGGTCACACAGTCAGTAAAGGAATAGTTGGGAATTTCAGGTGCGAGAGTCGGACAGAAACACAGGTGAGATATTTAAAAGATGACTGACTTATAAAACAAACTTTAGTTTACTGTCTTTTTTAAAAAATGTGGACCGTTTTTAAAGTTTTTATTGAGTTTTCTACAACATCGCTTCTTTGGTTTTTTGGCAGTGAGGCATGAGGGATCTTGGCCCCAACCAGGGATTGAACCCACGCCCCTGCACTGAGAGGTGAACTCTTGACCACTGGACTGCCAAGGAAGTACCTAGTTTAACTATTTTTGCCTACCCAACAGACCCAATAGACACTGTACAGAAATGACAGTCTTTACTGAAAAGTATCATAATCCAGCCATGTCATCGTTATTTTTGCTTTATACAGGGCCACAGAGAAAAGTGAATGTCTTCCTGTCTCAAGTGATGGGCTTTTAAATTAGCTCTTTTATTCACTTATAACACAAGCTGATCAGAGCTATCATGGAGGACAGAGAGGACTGGGAATGAAACATAAGAGGTTATGTCTCTTTAGAGCAAACTAAAATCTGGTTGGGTATAAAGGGACAGATGTATCTTATTCTTCCTCAAACTAGAATAGAACGAATCTGGAATGTTCCAGTTGGGAGTATTTCCCAATCCTTTCTCTGACATTATCTTTTCTAACGTGTTTGCACGCCAGCTTTCCCGATGAGCCAGTGAATCTACATGAAAACATGCTTTCATGTGCAAAACCACAAAAAGAAGATTATTTCTGTCACATTGTTCGTTTGTACCTAGTAGAATTCTTTGCATTCTTTACCGAGACTACATCTTGAAGAGGCACTAAAATGCCTGCAAGTACACACGAGCTTTAACAGTACTGCTCACGCTGGCTGGAAACACTCTTTCTTTCTGGGGGAAAGGACAAGATTGCAAAAGATGCCCAGAAAGCAATCTGAAAATATAAAATATTAGTGTTAGGAGTTTAATGTCTGTCTCCTCTCCCCACTCCGTACTCTGCGATAGGAGCGCTGAAACACAGCTAAGGCTTATAGGTCCCTGTCAGTAATCAGCTGTCTCAGCCTTTAGGTTTGACAAGACAAAAGAAGGTCTACTAGGCAACTGTTTGGCTCCCAGGGCAGGAAGCTGCATCCAGCTCCTGACCAGCTGGCTTTGGATGCCTGCAGACTGCCAAGTCAGCAATGATGGGATGGAGCGCCTTCTTGCTTTAGTATTACTCTGGAAGATCAATTAACAATACTGCCAGCCTCCAAGGTTCTTTTCCCAAACTCTGTTAGGAACTCTCCTAGATGATCATCTAAAAGTAAGTGGGCTTTAACCTTTGGAAGGACCCTTTGAGACTTTTAAGATCTGGACTCTTTTCCCTGGATAATACTATTGCTGTTGCCACTGTCAGTAATGATGAGGATTGTGGTAATAACAACAACAAAAAATACCAGCAGATCCCATTTATTGGGTGCACACACTACAAGAAATGACTTGAGCTCAATGCCTTTCAAGGAGATTCTTACCCTTGGAATCATCCTTCGTTCCTTCCCCAGCTCACAATACTTTCCCATACCACTTCTTTAATGATCATTCTTGGCCAACATTTATATTTGTGGTTCTGAATGCCCATTATAATCATATGAGGAGCTCTTAGGAAATGGCAGTTCAGTTCCCAAGAAACTACACATAGAGATGCTGATTTAATTCATCTGGGGAAGGGTCTGGGCATTGATTGATATTCTTTGAAAGCTCCTCAGATTATTTGGAGCCAGGACCAAAAACCATGAGTCCACAACCCATCCAATACTCCATTGTTTCCGTTCCATGACCTCCAAAATCCTTTCTGTTCAACCACAGCAGCCAGGTACACGTCCACGGTCAGCTTAGACCTTGAGGTTACTAATGAAAATACTAATTCCAGAACTTTATTTCATGAATCACTCACATTCACGCCCACCTCCTGACAATCTGCTTCACACACTCTAGAAGCTGTACTCTGGCAATTCAGTGACCCACGAAGGTGGCCAAGCCACTTTCTCATTGTCCACGATATCACTGTATCTTTTCTCGCTCTCTCCAGCCTGGATTCTGTGTTTCATCACCGTAATTATTTCACTGCACACACCTTCAGCTCCAGCGCCTTGTTTGGTCTATGTGGTGTTTTCATTCAGTAAAACCTCAAGCCCAGGAAAACCCAATTCTATGCCAGCTGCAAACCTGCACGCACCTGAGTTGTTACCTGGGTGCGGGTTGAAGCAAAGCACAGAATCATGCTAACTAGTTTTAAGTTTGTGACCAAAAATCTCTAGAGGTCATCTTTGTTTCCCACCAACAAGTTTACCAACCTATTTTTAAGTGCACCCTATAATTTCCCCCACTCCCCATTAAACTGGATAAACTGTCCCGAAGACCAAACCATCTGTATACCGTGTCATTTCTCAATTTGATATTTCACCGTCTTCCTCATTTTGATATTTCACCTCTTTTCCAGATCACTCCTATTAGCTTCCAACGTGGTATAGCATCTGCTTGTTTTTTTTTTTTTTTTTTTAATTTTTATTCATTTCTCTCCTCCTATCGTTCCATTGCTCTGTTCTCCTGTGTGGTAGAATGCCTGGAAGAAGTCTCCATCCTCGTTGTTTGCACACTTCCTTCTCCTATATTCCTCTGTGTATTGTAGTTCATTTCTTAAACAATGAGGAGATAATACATTAAAAGTATCTGTCAGGCACAGAGGATTTGTATTTTACCACTTAGTTTAAGGAACAGAACATTACTAGAAACTCTGAAACCTACTGTCTCTCCTGCCCACCCCCATTCTTTCCCCTCCCTCACCAGGAAGTAAAGGCTATTCCTATTTTTACAGCTGTATTAAAATATAACTGACATATACCATTATGTAAGTTTAAGGCATACAATGTGATCATTTGATATATATTGTGAAATGATTATCAGAATGAGGTTCAGTTCAGTTGCTCAGTCGTGTCCGACTCTTTGCAACCCCATGAAAAGCAGCATACCACGCCTCCCTGTCCATCACCAACTCACAGAGTTTACCCAAACCCATGTCCATCGATTCGGTGATGTCATCCAGCCATCTTGTCCTCTGTCATCCCCTTTTCCTCCTGCCCCCAATCCCTCCCAGCATCAGAGTCTTCTCCAATGAGTCAGCTCTTCCCATCAGGTGCCCAAAGTACTGGAGTTTCAGCTTCAACATCAGTCCTTCCAATGAACACCCAGGACTAATCTCCTTTAAGATGGACTGGTTGGATCTCCTTGCAGTCCAAGCGACTCTCAAGAGTCTTCTCCAACACCACAGTTCAAAAGCATCAATTCTTCGGTGCTCAGCTTTCCTTACACTCCAACTCTCACATCCATACATGACTACTGGAAAAACCATAGCCTTGACTAGACAGACCTTTGTTGGCAAAGGAATGTCTGCTTTTAAGTTTGCTATCTAGGTTGGTCATAAATTTCCTTCCAAGGAGCAAGCATCTTTTAATTTCATGGCTGCAGTCACCATCTGCAGTGATTTTGGAGTCCCCAAAAATAAAGTCAGCCACTATTTCCCCATCTATTTGCCATGAGTGAGGTTACTTACACCTTAATCATCTCACATTATTATTATATCTGTGTATAGGGTGGGGGATGTGGGTGTGTGTGCTGAGAATATTTAAGATCTACTCTCCTGGTTAAGGTATGCAATATATTACTGTTACCTTTAGTCACCACACTATAGTTGAGAGCCCCCAAACTTATTCATCTTCTACCTAGAAGACTGTACCTCTGGATAACATCTCCCCACCTCTCCTACTCCCTTGGCAACCACCAATCTACTCTATTTCAGTTCATTTTTTTAAGAAGAGTTTTTTAGATTCCACATATATGAGAGATCACAGTATGTTCTTCTCTGACCTACTTTACTTACTATAAACGTCCTCAGGTTTCAGCCACAGTGTTGCCAGTGGCAGGTTTGCCTTCTTTTTTATGGTCGAGTAATCATACATCATCTATACTGTTGACCCTTGAACAAGATGGGTTTGAACTGCATGGGTCCACTAATAGATTTTTTTCAACAGTAAATACTATAGTACTGCAAGGTCCAAGGTTGGCTGAATCACACACACTGAGGGCCCACTGTAGGTTACAAGCAGATTTTTGACTCTGCAGTGGGTCAGTTGTTCAAGGCTCAACTGCATGTGTGTATTATATTTATAAAAGTCATATTTTCTTTATCCATTCCTCCATCAGTAGACTCTTGGGTTGTTTCCAGACCTTGGCTGTTGTAAACAATGCCACAATAAACACAGGGGTGCAAACATGTCTTCAAGATATTGATTTCATTTCCTTCAGGTATATACCCAGAAGTGGGATTGCTGGATCATATGGTAGTTCTATTTTTAATTAAAAAAAAAAAAAACTCCATAAAGTTTTCCATAATGGCCATACCAATTTTTAACAGCAAGATTTTGGTAACTTGCACATATTTACTGACTTATCTGCATTTATTCTACTGTCATATGTGTGTTCTTTCTCCTCTTTTACTTTCTCATGGGTTGACTGAATGTTTTTATTCCTTTTAAAATCTCCACTATATTTAGAAGTTACACCATATCTTTTTAGCGATTACCCTAGAAATGTTAACATGCACTGAGCAGAGAATGTCAGTAATTTTACCATCCGCCTACATAAACCAAGGACCTTAGAATACTTTAATTTCAGCTACTTCCTTCCTAAGTTATTTGCTATAAGCCATTACTATTTTGGTGTTATAAATCAGTTTTAGCTTAGATTTATTCTCATGTGAACTTTCTTAGTTTATCATTCCTTTCTGCAGCTAAGGTCTTCCATCTGGGATCATTTGCCTTTTGCCTAACGTACATCAACTAGAATTTCTTTTAGAGATGGTCTCTTGGCACATATTCTCCCAGGTTCGTTCTATCTGGAAAGAACTTTATCTACACTTATTCTCAAGATTTTGCTGACTCTAGGTTGGCAGTTATATTGTCTCCCCACTTTGAAGACATTGTTTCACAGCCTTCTGGCTCCACGGTTGCTACCGGCAGTCAGTTTCGAGTCTACTTTCCTTTGAAGCGATCTTTTAAGATATCTTATTTGTCTTTGGTGTTGTGTAGGTTCACTATGATATGTCTAATGTGCATTTAGTTTTATTCATTCTTTTTGGAATTTTGGGAGGCTTGCTAAATCTGAAGATTGATGTCTTTCACTGGTTTGGGAGAGTTATTAGCTCCTATCTTTTCATTCTCCCATTCTCTGATTCTGACTCCTCTACTTCTGGAATTCCAGTTAAGATGCATGTTAGACCTCCTCACTTCATTATATTATAACATTATGTATTATNGTTATATATATATATATATACTATATATTAGTATATATTATGCTTTAGTATTTAATTACAGCCCTCTATATGGGCTTCCCAGGTGACTCAGATAGTAAAGAATCCCCCTGTGATGCAGGAGACCCAGGTTCAATCCCTGGGTTAGGAAGATCCCCTGGAGAAGGGTATGGCAACCCACTCCAGTATTCTTGCCTGGGTAACCCCATGGACAGAGGAGCCTGGCAGGCTACCGCCCATGGGGCCACAAAGAATCGGACGCAACTGAGTGACTAACACTTTCACTTTCTACATAATATTAGCACCTCCCATGCAACAGTTTTATATTTCTGTATCTCTCTGTGGTACATTATGAGTAACTCCTCTGGATGTCTTTTAACCCATGAGATCTCTCTTCATTTATGTATAGTATGCTAAATGTCAACCTGTGCGTTGCACGACTATTTTTAATTTCTAATGACTCATTGTATTCTTTTCCAAATATGCTTGATCTTTTTAGAGTCTCTTGATCCTTATATTTTCAAGCCTGTCCCTTACTCTTTAAATACATAAACATAATTATTTTACATTATGAGATATACCAGTATCTGAAATCTCTAGATATCTGATTCTTCTATTTTTTGTTAACTCTCACTCACTCAAGCCTTGTTTCCTTATGTATTTCATGATTTCTGACTGAAGAACTAGTATTCCTTGGAACTCTATCTGTGAGAATCTTTTGGATTGATGAAAGGGGATTCCTCCAGAAAAGATTTATGTTTGCTTCTGCCTGAGCCTGAGGACACTAATAACTCAGCTTAAATTGCCCAAAGTTCTAGACTTTGGGTTTCTTTGAACCTTTTATTACCAAGTAACTGAAATACGTAATGACAAAATTTAAAAAGAGACCAAATGACAAAGAGTAAAAAGGGAAGAGAACTGAGATCTAAACTACTATACTAAAGGATATTTTTGAAAAAGAAATGCTTGAGACCCAGATATTATGCTGCTGCTGCTAAGCTGGTTCAGTCATGTCTGACTCTGTGTGACCCCATAGACAGCAGCCCACCAGGCTCCCCCGTCCCTGGGATTCTCCAGGCAAGAACACTGGAGTGGGTTGCCATTTCCTTCTCCAATGCATGCATGCATGCTAAGTTGCTTCAGTATTGTCCAATTCTCTGCGACCCTATGGACAGCAGCCCACCAGGCTCCTCTGTCCACAAGATACTCTAGGCAAGAATACTGGAGTGGGTTGCCATTTCCTTCTCCAGATATTATACTATATATGATAAATGTTTAAATTTCAAAGATAAGGAAAATAAACTGAAGGATGAAACAGAAAAAATTTACCTATGCAGAAGACAGTGGAGTGATATACATAATCTTGAGCAAATCAAAGATTGTGACATAGGAATTTTATAGTCAGTAAAAGTATTGTTCATGTATAAAAACAGAAAAACAGTATTAAATATGCAACAGCTTAAACCTATATTCAAACCATTCTTAAAGCAATTTTCTAAAGATATTTAACAGCATAATTAAGAAATTTAGGAAGATAAAATTTTGTATAAAGATTGACGGTAAGCATGAAAAGCCATTAAATATAGACGTGTCACTGTAACTGCTATAGATATGAAACGACATAGAGAATAGTTCTTTAATACAATTAATAAAATTTAACCCTTAAGATTAAGGGGACGACAGAGGATAAGGTTGGATGGTATCACTGACTCAATGGACATGAGTTTGAGCAGGCTCCAGGAGCTGGTGATGAATGTATACGTGTGTGTATTTTATATGCACATACATAGTTTTCTAAGTATACATATAAACTTCCCTGATAATGCAGTGGTAAAGAATCTACTTGCCAGTGCAGGAGACAAATTCAATCCCTGGGTCAGGAAGATCCCCTAGAGGAGGAACTGGCAACCCACTCCAGGATCCTTGTCTGGGAAATCTCATAGACAGAGGAACCTAGTGGGTTATATATAGTATGTGGGGTCGCAAACGACTTAGTGACTAAACAACAGCAACAAGGATACATATACCATTTAAATTAGCAAATAATCATTACTAAAGTACTTGCTAGATTCCATCTGGAAAGTTTTTGACAAGCTTTTCTTACCCAAAAGCTATTAGAACAGTAATTCATGGGATTTAAATAAAAAACTTATAATAAATGTAAATTTTTCTAGATGGAAAAAAATTTAAGTCTAAGTGTACGGAAACCATTACTGCAACTGGTCTATCATTTTTGTAAATGTCGTATTAACTAATACTTTCTAAGTAATATGATCTCAAACACACAGGTGCAGGAAGATCTCATAAGCCTGAATGGGTGGAGAGAAAACTGAAGAAGGCTTTCTAAAGACACGAGTGCAGTACAGTTCTATAGTCAGAAGTAATGACTTGTCTGCGTAAAAACTATGTTAAATTTGATTTCAGAATGCTGTGTGCAATTCCATATACTATGCCTTGAGAAATGAAAGGGAAAGAGTGAAGGTAACATTTATTGAGTAAATATGTGTTGTTCTGAGGTATAACTGCATATAACAATCGGTGCCTAAAAGTATGGCTGTTTTCATCCCTTCAACAAGTACCTCCATGGATAGGAAATGGTGACCCACTCCAGTATTCTTGCCTGGAGAATCCCATGGACAGAGGAGCCTGGCGGGCCACAGCCCATGGGGTCACAGGAGTCGGATAGGACTTAGTGACTAAACCACCACCAGTGTGATGAGAAGCCCGCACACCACGATGAAGAGTAGCCCATGCTCACTGCAGCTAGAGAAGACCCACATGCAGCAACAAAGACCTAGCATAGCCAAGAATAAAAATTAACTTTTAGAAATCCTGAAAAAAAAAGTGAGTACCTCCTGAGTCTGTCCCTCCACTATGCCAGGCATTAATAAGCACTGGGAGGAACACAGAATACAATCATGTGAAACAGATCATGACAGTAGATGGTGATAGCTAATATGAGAAAAATAAAGCAGAAAGGAGGGATGGAGAGATTTGGGGAGTTATAATTTTAAACAGTCAGGAAAGGCTTTCCTGAGAAGATGTTAACTGAACAAACACTTTCAGGAGATGAGGGAAGTGTGTTCCAGGCCAGAACAGCCAAAGCACGGAGACACAAGGCAGTGAGGCTGGAGTAGCCTGGGAAAGGACTCTGAGAGTGGGTGGGAGGGCAGCTCCTGGGAGACCAGACTGTGTGGGGCCTTAAGTTTATGGTCAAAGACTTTGGCTTGTAATTGAAAGTGATCTGCCTTATGCTTGAAAAGAATCACTATGTCCTTTGGATAGCTGAGAACAGAGCACCGAGGATGGAAGAGAGAATGAAGAAGCTACAGGAGTAATCTAGACAGCAGAGGGTGGTTGCTTGACCAGAGGTGGCAGTGAAGGGACAAGAAGTATAGATTCTGGATGTAACTGAAGGTAAACTCACAGGAATTTGCTGGTGGGTTAGACGTACGCACGAGCGATAAGAGGAATCAACATAACTCCAAAGATTTAGTCTGAACAGACAGAATGGATAAAGTTTCATCATTTGCATTAGTTATGGAAAAGGTGACTAGCATTACTCCAAAGCTCACAGTCTTTCCACAGTGCCTCAGTACTAGAGAAAAAAGGCAACCAAAATTATGTGCATAGAGCATCTACCATATGGATTATAGACTTTTTCATTTTACAAATGAAGGTTGAGAAGACTTTTTCTCAAAATA
This sequence comes from Redunca redunca, assembly GCA_006410935.1. NCBI lineage: Eukaryota > Metazoa > Chordata > Mammalia > Artiodactyla > Bovidae > Redunca > Redunca redunca. The sequence continues at coordinate 29,455 of SJYQ01003267.1, forward strand.
ATTGGTATTTCTCACAATAACTAGTTTCCTGAATTATGAGATTTCTTGTTCAATGACATGGTGAAACCTGAAAATGTTAAAAGACTGAAAAAGGATAGGAAATTTATGGATGACAGAATCGTATCAGGTTATCCAGGGATGTTAGGGGTATTTGGGTAAATCTCCATATTCTTGAGGCTGATAGTAAGATAAATGATCCACAGGACCTCCTTAAAAACAGTGTTTGACAGAATAAGATGGAGCACAGACTTTCTGAAGATTAGATATGAGAATACTATTTTGCTCTGGCTTCTTCATTCCAAGTGTTTCAAATAGAAACTTGGAAAACTAACCACCAATGTCCTAGCTGCTTTTTAGCGACTCAAGATATTCTTTGAGCATACACACAGAGCTATGTTTTGGACATTTATCATGTATGTATAGCTTTCCAATTCGTTTTTTGTAGGATAAAGGTTAATAGGCTCCAAGAAATGTACTTGTTTAATTTCTTCAAGCTTTCTGTTTATATTCTCTCATTGGCCATGTTCATAGGTTGCCTCAGCAATACAAGCTGATTCTGTTGTTGAGATAAAATATAATTATTTTCCACTAGTCTTAGTGGAAACATTACACTGGATATCTAGAATTAATCTTCTTCTGTCCCGTTATCTTTGTCTATTTGTATAAACATGCCATCCTGTGATAATTCCCAAGAGTGTGTTCTCTTCCATCTCCCCCACTCCTGACATCACTATTTCAATGAAAGCTACTTCCTTCTTTCTTCCCAGTCATCTTGACCTAGCTCCTTCCTGTGTTTCAACTCCGTGTCAGGAGAGCTGCCAAGATCAAGAAATACTAACTCATGCCTCATGTATATAATAACTGTCTCTTTCAGTCCCAGTGCGAAACCTCCAGAGAGGACTCTGGTCTTAATTTTGGCGACACCTCTGAATGCATCTCCTCTCCTTTAGTCTGTCCCAGCTGTACTTTGTCTAGCATGCTGGGACTGGCTTAATTTTAGACCATGGCTCTAGTAATTTCACCATCAAGACCGTGCAATGGCTTCATGTTGACAGATGAATTGTCTGTAACTTTTTGTACCTGCCTTTCAGGGCCCTCCACAATATGGCTCCAGCTGTCTTTCCAGTTTCATATCGTTACTGGTTCCCTTACAAGATCACTATAGCTCTAGCAAAATCAACCATTCTTCCCTGAACCTGGCTCCATTTTACCAGCTTGGTGCTGGGCTTCCCAGATGGCTCAGCGGTAAAAACAAAACAAAACAAAACAAACAAACAAAAAAACCTGCCTGCTGATGCAGGAGATGTGGGTTTGATCCCTGGGTCGGGAAGATCTCCTGTGGAGGAAATGGCAACCCGCTCTAGTATTCTTGCCCGGAAAATCCTATGGAGAGAGGAGGCAGGCAGGCTACAGTCCATGGGGTCACAAGAGAGCCACTAAACAGCAACGACAAATCTCTGTTTATACAAAAACTTCCCCTCTTGTCTATCAAACTTCCCTTCTTGTCTATCAAAAGTTGACCTGCCCTTCAAGTCCCAGCCCAAATATGGCTCCTCAGAAGCATGTGCTGAAGGCCCTGGCCTGATCAGTGTGATCACCACCTGCCCCCAACTCCATCCCCAAACCCTGTACAGTGCTGACTGCAGTCTGCAGACCTGAGCACCTTTTGTATCTTCAACACTTAATTCTAAGCTCCTAGAAGACAGCAAGCGTCTTGCTTATCTCTGAATCTCCCATGGTGGTAGGATCCTGTCTTACATAAAGTTGAGTTCAAGGATTATCAGTGACAAGAAGTATTAAAGAGTAGATATCTTTTTAAAGGCTGTTTTTAAACTTACCGGTAAAAGCTGTGAACACTCCCCTCTCACTTAATAACAGGGGATCAGTGGAGACAAACAGATACGAGTATCTCCTTGGTCTCTTGAGTAGTCTTGCTACTCTCCTGTATAAATAGAATTTACATTACAGTGATTAAAAGTCCCCTGTAAAATGCTGTCACGAGGCCATATCTGGGAAGAGAGAATGAGTGTTAATCTGTTCCTGACTCACTCTTTAGTGAGTAGGGACAATATAAGATGATCTGTCTGTATTAAAGACAGAAAGGAAATGGAGTTTTCAAGGCAGAAATAAAAAATTTAACCACCACCCACCCCCCAAAAAAGCTGTGTCATAAAATGTAGTCTGTGGAACATCTTTCATCTGCATGACAAGATTAATAAAAATCAGTAAAACCTTTGAAACCTGAACTATGTGAAAGGCCTTTTAGGCTTGATGGCAAAAGACAAAGGTACGGCTTCAAGAACACAAAATCGTTCTCCAGCAACCACAAAAGCAATTCTTCAATATTCAGGAGCATTCATGGCCCCCAAATATGCTTAGCACAAATTGCTTATCACACAGATAGGGACAGTCGAGATTCAAAGGGCCTGCGCTTCCAAAAGGACTTTTACCAAGGCTGTAATTAGTTGTTCTGGTGAAAACTGCATACAAGTCTAATTGCACACACAATTTGCTAATTGTATCTTCAAAATAAAGGGTAAAGGGTTAATTGTATCCACATCTGGCCACAAAGAAAGAGATCGTCCTTTGAAAATATGACCCTACACTCAGATGAAAATTTGCATTAAACAACCATCCCCATTACTACTAATAATTATAATAATATCACATGCTTACAAATTGATACCTTTCATCCTGATCCTGAAAACACTTTACAAACATTAATTAATGTCACAATACTCTTATGAGGTACGAAAGGCAATTATCCCAACGGTGTCAAGGAGGAAATACAGTAAAGTTAGGTAATTGTCAGACAGACACAAAGGGAACTGGAATTCTCAGTCTCTGGCTCTGAACACTGACCCTGGTCACCAGGGAGGTTCCATGGGTGACATAAATCAGCAAAACTGAGCCTGAAACCAAAGGCAAAACTAGGTAACCACATTTCAGAATAGTGAAACAGGTCTTTGGTTTAGACTCTACTTTACTTCTCTTTTATCCAAAGGAAAATAGAGAGCATCTAGAATCTGATTTGGACTTTTCTACTTCACTATGGATTTTAAAATTTTAATATCACCCTTTCCTTAAGTTACCTTTTAGTTGGCAAGGAAAGCTGGTTTGACATTTATGATACTAGCATGAAATTTTCTCTTTAAATACATATATATATCGAATTAAAACTTGCATCAATTTAAAATACTAAAAATATTTTAATAAGTATATAAACTATATTAATGTAAGTGCCCTAAAAACAGGTGGTACAGGTTGGAGGTGGGCAGGTGCTGCCGCCACCGTTCTTGTTGGCCCGTCCCATTCTAGTCATCTCCCGCTTTTTGCAGAAGGTCCTCCTTGGCCTCTGCAGCCATAGTCACGACGCTCTGAAACGAGAACGTCTCTAGAATTCAGTCTATATTTTATGATTTCATCTTTACCATATGATTAGCACATAATCATATGCTCTGATACACCATTATTTAATTTCACATGTCTGTGTCCTGGGCTATTAGACTGACAAACAACTTGTGGGCAAAAAAGAATTCATTCATCTCTGTGGCACTGAGCAAACAGGGGGCATGCTGATAAATATTTCCTGAATAGTCTTATAATTCCTTATGTTTATATTTAAGTAACCAAAAGAAACCAATTTTTAGTTCTATGTACCTATCTGAATGATCCCATAAAGGCAAGAACTAACAGATTATTTGCCCTAATCTGGACCAGTGTAAGATTACTAGTTACATAACTTTCTTCCTTAGTTACAGATAATACATCATGGCAATGTGCCTAGCTTCCAACATTTCCCCACCGTTCCTGCTGGTAGAGATGGTCAAGGAGATGCTGTTGGATGAGGCTTTTGGAAAAGCCATTTAAAAGGCACTTGCATTTGCTTCAATCCCCTCCTTCTGTGGTTGGAGACGCATGGCCACACTATAATCAGGAGGCGCCCTGGGTTATGGAAGCCACATACTAAAGGTGGTGGAGTAGAAAGAGAGGGAGTCTAGGATACTGACAGTGTCATGCAGTCATTATATACTGGCTCTCAATTGCCTAATTTAGGACATTCTCAGATGAAGAAAAATATACACCTAATTTGTTTAAGCCACAGAGTCTCCATTGCTGGCAATCAAATGCAATTCCTGATTCATGCATATGTAGAATCATTACAGATAGCCCTAGGTAATCCGATCTGGTGGTGGGTGGGTGGTCTAGTCGCTAAGCTGTGTCCAACTCTTGTGACCCCACAGTTTGTAGCCTGCCAGGCTCCTCTCCTCTATCCATGGGATTTTCCAGGCAAGAATACTGGAGTGGAATGCATGTCCTTCTCCAGGGGATCTTCCCAATCCAGGGATCGAACCCGTGTCTCCTGCATTGCAGGTGGACTCTTTTACCATTGAGTCACCAGGGAAGTCCGTATACTATCTGAGGGGTGATTAAAAGTTCTCCTGCTTTCTCAAAAACACCTTTTCCTTGGTACTATAAGGTACAGACTTCCAATAAAGTATATCGTGTCAGTGTTATTCATTCTTTGGTGTTAGGAGTTAAAAGCATCTGTTAAAATGAAAATGTTGTCGGAGAAGAGTTACTCTTTAGGTTATCAATATAACTGACTATCTCACTGTGAATTAATTTATGAATTAACTTTCATGATTTGTTAGGCCCTGAGGGGATGGAACACAAGATAGGTGAATTTTCCTATAGGGAGACCAGTCAAGAAAGGAGCAATATCCGGTTACTACATTTAGAATCTCTTCTTCCCTCTCCTGGCCCCTGGAGCCATCCTCATCCTCTGACTGCAGTCGCACCCCAAAGACATGGACAGGCATTGAGGGAGGTACAAAAAATGAGAGATACAGGACCTAATGGGAAAGGGTCCCAAAGGTAAACTCATGTTTACTACACAAGGCTGCCGATAACCTTCCCTTTCTATGGGAACACTTTATTTATAAGAAAATTCCATAGCTAGTAAATAGTAATGGTAGATTAGCTATTCATTTGAAAATTAAGAATCGCTCTTCTTTTCACCAATTGATGTAAAAGAAAGGACAAAACTGTGGTAGAGAGCAGCTAAAGCACAGACCAGCCAACGGGACTGGCTCTACCCATAGCTTTTACCAGGCAGGCAGCAGATCCAGCCAGGCGCGCAAACACCTGTCAGGCACCTGCTATCCTCTAGGCACTGTGCAAGAAACTGGAGATTCGGAGACGATGAGGATGACGCTAAGCTAAGTCGCTTCAGTCGTGTCCGACTCTGGGCAACCCCCTAGGCGGCAGCCCACTAGGCTCCCCCGTCACTGGGATTTTCCAGGCAAGAACACTGGAGTGGGTTGCCATTTCCTTAATTATCTTCAAAAACACTTGCAAACTTCTACAGGAGACAGACAAGTAAATAAACCACTGCAACACACTGACATGCATCAGTGTTTACAAGAGACGAAGTAGGAGAAGGGAATTCACTTTAAGGATAGTGAGGCTGGTGAGGGAAAGTCTCACAAAGCAAATGATGTCTATTCAGGGCTTTCAAGTATGAATGGGGTTTTGCTAGGGAGATAAGAGGGGTTGTGCATTCTAGTCAGAAGGAAGAGTGCATGCAAGGCTGGAATGAATTAGCATGCTACATTCGAGGACCACAAATATTTGTTACTGCTGGCATCAAGTGCTGAGATAGAAGTAAAAGAAGTGGAAGAAGGCAGAGTCCATGCTCATCGGTGTGGACTTTATATGATGTGAGGCACTGGAGTTAAGCCGGCAGTAGGGCAAGATTGATATCTTACAAAAATCACTGCTAGTTGTCAATTTAGAAAAGAGCAAGGCTGGAGGGAGGAATATCACCTAGGAAACTTTCAGAATTATGCAGATGACAAGAGATGAGGTTGTGCATGGTAAGGGTTCGTCTCTGGTTCTCCAGTATGGAAGGTGAGGGTGGGGAAAGAGAAGGAAGGGAACACCTTTCACCCGGACCGCAGTGTCCATTCTGGAAGAGTCACTTTTCATCCACCTGCCCACCCTCTTTACAAAGCACAAAGGAAATTATGTTCTCTCTGAATTTACTCTTTTGCAGTTTTTTTCTTTATCTGCAATTATACTGCTAGAGATTTCACACTAAATGAACCAAAAATAGAGGCAGGTTAGAAGGAGAATCAAATTCTGCTTTAGGTGTCCTCTTAGCTTTCAGAACTGTATTACCACTTTTTAAGAGACCATTTTCATCTTTTAAAAAATTAAAAGGCATAGAGATGAGAACAGAGCATACCCCTTCCTGTCTTCCCCCAAATATATGGATGAATGAGAAAACAAACTTGAAATACTTTGAGTCTCAAGGAACCACAGCTTATCCTGATATTGCTAAGTTCCGGGGGGAGCAGGATGACCAGCAAACAGCAAAAGGACCAAGCAGACAGACCTCAACCAGATCAGAAGGTCTCTGAGTTAAAAAGAGAGTTGAGTTATGGTTATGGTTGCCAGAGTAAATATAGGTGATTTTTTAAAAAGTCTAAGCATGATACAGATATTGCATAGCACAATCCCCTTTTCCAGAGGATCTTCCCCACCCAGAGACTAAACCTGGGTCTCCTGCACTGCAGGTGGATTCCTTATACCATCTGAGCTCCCAGGGAAATACAAACGAAAACTTATACTGAAAACTCTGTTGTTTATCTGAAATTCAAACTTATTTCAGCATTCAGTATTGTTATTTGCAAAATCTGGCAGTTCTGGTTATGGTAGTACTTTAAGGGGAGAAAGATGGCTCAGTTAAGGTCTCTGCATCTTATTTGTGGCATTCTGGTTCCTTTTATGCAACAGGAATAGCTACATGTAAGGGAATTCTGAAACACAACAATATAAAAACGTGAGCATGAATGGCCAACAACTTACAAATACCTTACCAACAATATTGGAAATCTCATCTTGGTTGTTTAAAACAGCAAAGGCGGAGGACTTCTAACTAATGAAACAGTACATTACCATTTTTAAAGAGAGAATAAGTAATATTCACTGACATAAATATCACAACTTCAAAGACAAGTATTTCTAAAAAGCAAAGCCACAAGAATACAGAGCCATACAAACTTTTCAAAAGAGATAACATTGAGGGGAAAAAAAACGTATGTTAACAAAGCATACTTTCATGACAAATGACAGAAAAGAGATCCACCCCCGAAAAAGTTTTTCATGTTCAGGGAGGTCTTACTAATATGTCCTCAATTGACTGCCAGGGAAAGAGTGACAGGGCCATCTTTGGAATCCAGGGCAAGGTGGAGAAGCCCTAAATGTCCAAACTGGGAATCTTGGAGCACTGCACTAAGGCATTGTGGCTTTTTTTTTTTTCCAACGCACTCTAAGCTCACTTTTATTACTTCCAGACCTCCTTCCTCATTAAGGCACAGATATAAAAACTGGGAGCTACTTAGAGAGTAGATACCAAATAGTCTGTCTGCTGGTGAGATACAGACCGCCACCTTGCATGCAGAACAGCTGGAGGAAAAAAGAGCCCTTATTCATCAAATTTAAAAAGCACTCTCTCATTTCATGCTAATTGTATGGCCTTTTGCATGATATACAAAAGATTGCCTAAGATGAAAGGAATTGAAAAGAAAACTACCAGTCTCAGAGGTTTTTTGGGGGAACAAGATTAACTTATTACTTTTTGAGAGAAAGTAAATGACTGAGTAATTTAAGTATTACATTTATTTTCACAGAATGACCTTTACAGGTTTTATTATTATCAACATCTATCCAATGCTGCTTCCTGCCTAACATAATGTGACTTCACTCTACTAATCTCAGTGCTCCCAAACCCTTCAGGTTAGTATCAAACAGTTCATAAATTAGAGAATTTAAAATAAAATGCATACAGATTTTTTACGATTTTTTTTTTGCACAAAGGAAAAACGCTGATTATTCATAAATGTTTGCTTCCCAAATCCTGCAACATGTAGGTTCTGCTTCAACTGGTTTCTTACAAAAGAGTGATCACAAAAACTCATTTGTTGTTATCAATATTTCTGATCAATAATAACATGATAATAAGTGACAATATTATTCAAAGGCTGTAAATAAGATGATGAGGTGGGATGATTTATGACATAGCGTAAATTATGGTATAAGGTGATATATGAGCTGGGTCTTTGAAAACCTGCATGAATTTAGATCCATGTTACTATAAATATCAGTCCGTTATGAAAAACCATGTAAAAGCCATCAGGGGAAAAGGTGTAAAGCAGAGAAACAGTAGGTGCAGTTCATTCATTTGGACACAAAGCAGCACTTATTCCTTCTAGAACTATCTACCAATTGCTATCAGTCAACTGAATCAGGGTTGGCAACTGCAAAGAACAGCGGCTTCAACGTGCAGCCCTTGAAAAAAGCAAAAGAAATGATCGGGCTTCCCAGACTTCCAAAAGCACTGACTATTCAAGAGGTTAAAAACTGAACTAAACATACTAATAATTAATATTTACTACACAGACTAAGACTTTTTTAGTCTATTAGACTGGCACTGTCCAGCAAAACTATAAGGCAAACCACATTTGTATTCTAAACTTTTCTAGTAGCCACAGTAAGAAAGTTAAAAGAAACAGGTGAAATTCCTTTTAATACTTTTTTTTCCCCCCAATGCAATATATCCAGAATGTTATCATGGCAACATGAAATCCACAGAAAATATCATTGAAATATTTAACAATCTTTCTTTCATACCATGTTTTGGAAACCCAGTAGGTATTTTACACTTACAGCACATCTCGGACTACTGGTCACATTTCAAGTGCCCAACAGCTACGTGTGGCAAGTAGAGACCACGTATGGCAGTGCAGTTAAAAGTTTCACAGCTTCGGGGGGGAAAAGGCCGTGTTCTTAATTGCTACCTAATGTTTTCCTGCGAGGCAAATCTCTAGCCACTAGTGAGCTTACTTACCCTTTGTGTTAATGAACACAGTAAAAAGACAAAAAAGCTATACCACTGGAAACAGGGATTATAGTCTAAGAGGCTATGCTTAATTTTCATTAAAAACAAGTATTTCTTAAACTACTCGCTTTCTCTGGCCACATTTCTATTCCTGCCACAAATTTCACGAGTCTGGTTTTTCTCTGAGGATCAGCCACATCACCAAAGATGAAGTGAAATTTTGCCATCTTTACACTTGCCACTTGAATCGTGTTCTAAAAAGGTAAATTATATAATTCCTAACTGGTTTATGACTAATTGTTAAGAACCATGGAGTTTCCTCATGAAAAGAGTTCCAAAAAATCAAGAAAAGAAAAACTGAAAACAAGTAAGTACTAAACACACTAAATTCCAGACTAACAAGCATTTCAGCTCTTGTGAAACTACAAAGGACCGCTTAAGGGCTTGCAGGCAAAACTGAAACTCAACAAGCCATTTTCAAGAGCTGAGGCAGGGATGATCGTTAGCAGAAAAATAAGCGACGGAGAGGTACCAGTATTTAGTCCTCAAAAATGAATATTCAAGATGTAAAATAATATCTTTTTTTAAACAATGAATGTCAGTTTATACTTTTCTTCTTTCACTTTTTTTAAACCGATTTACTTTTTATTGAAGGATAATTATAGAATTTTGCTGTTTCCTGTCAAACCTCAACATGAATCAGCCATAGGTATACATATATCCCCTCCCTTTTGAAACTCTCTCCCATCTCCCTCTAGCTTGATGCATAGCTCCTGTTTGAGTTTCCTGAGCCATACAACCCTCTAGGTTGATAGAGAGCCCCTGAGTTTCCTGAGCCATACAGCAAATTCCCGCTGGCTATCTATTTTACAGATTACTCTTTCCATACCTCTTACTTCTCCTCCCCTCTCCCCATGTCCGTAAGTCTATTCTCTGTTCACTGCTGCCCTGTAAGTAAATTCTTCAGTACCATTTTACCAGATTCCATATATAGGTGTTAAAATACGGTATTTATCTTTCTCTTTCTGACTCACTTCACTCTGTATAATAGGTTTAGGGTTCATCCACCTCATTAGAACTGACTCAAATGTGTTCCTTTTTACGGCTGAGTAATATTTCATTGTGTATATGTACCACAACTTCTTTATCCATTCAGCTGTTGATAGACATTGAGGTTGCTTCCATGTTCTAACTACTGTAAATAGTGCTACAATGAACAATGGGATACATGTGTCTTTTTCAATTTTGGTTTCCTAAGGGTATATATGCCTAGGAGTGGGATTGCTGGGTCATATGGTGCTTTTATTCCTAGGTTTTTCAGGACTCTCCATACCGTTCTCCATAGTGGCTGCATCAACTTACATTCCCACTAACAGTGCAAAAGTGTTCCCTTTTCTCCATACCCTCTCCAGCATTTACTGTTTGTAGATTTTTTGATGAGGGCCATTCTGACTGGTGTGAGGTGATATCTCATTGTGGTTTTGATTTGCCTATACTAATGAGCTGTGTTGGGCATTTTTGCATGTGTTTGTTAGCCATCTGTATGTCTTCTTTGGAGAAATGTCTGTTTAGGTCTTTTGCCCACTTTTTGATCGGGTTGTTTTCTGTTATTGAGTTTTATGAGCTGCTTGTATATTTTGGAAATTAATCCTTTGTCAGTTGTTTCACTTGCTGTTATTTTCTCCCATTCTGAGGGTTGTCTTATCACCGTACTTATAGTTTCCTTTGCTGTGCAAAAGCTTTTAAGTTTAATCAGGTACACGTCTTTACTTTTGTTTTCATTTCTGTTACTCTAGGAGGTGGGTCATAGGGGATCTTGCTTTGATTGATGTCATCAAGTGTTCTGCCTATGTTTTCCTCTAAGAATTTTATAGTTTTTGGTCTTACATGTAGGTCTTTAATCCATTTTGAGTTTATCTTTGTGTATGGTGTTAGGTAGTATTCTAATTTCATTCTTTTACATAAATCTGTCCAGTTTTCCCAGCACCATTTATTGAAGAGGCTATCTATGCCCCATTGTATATTCTTGCCTCCTTTGTCAAAAATAAGGTACCCATAGGTACACGGGTTTATTTCTCAGTTTTCTATCTTGTTCCATTGGTCTATATTTCTGTTTTTGTGCCAGTACCATACTGTCTTGATGACTGTAGCATTGTGGTATAACCTGAAGTCAGGAAGCTTGATTCCTCCAGCTCCATTCTTCTTTCTCAAGACTGCTTTGGTTATTCAGGGTCTTTTGTGTTTCCATATGAATCATGAAATTTTTTCTTCTAGCTCTGTGAAAAATGTCATTGGTAATTTGATAGGGATCACACTGAATCTGTAGATGGTGTATGACAGTATAGTCATTTTCACAATATTGATTCTTCCTACCCAGGAACATGGACTATCTCTCCATCTGTTTATGTCTTCTTTCATTAGTGTCTTATAATTTTCTGTGTACAGTTCTTTTGTCTCCTTAGGCAAGTATATTCCTAGATATTTAATTTTTTTTGTTGCAATGGTGAATGGGATCGATTCTTTAATTTCTCCTTATTTTTCATTGTTAGTATATAGAAAAGCAAGTGATTTCTCTGTATTGATTTTGTATCCTACAACTTTGTTAAATTCGCTGATTAGCTCTAGTAACTTTATAAGACTGCAGCCATGAAATTAAAAGATGCTTACTCCTTGGAAGAAAAGTTATGACCAACCTAGAAAGCAAATTTAAAAGCAGAGACATTACTTTGCCAACAAAGGTCTGTCTAGTCAAGGCTATGGTTTTCCCAGTGGTCATGTTTAGATGTGAGAGTTGGACTGTGAAGAAAGCTGAGTGCCAAAGAATTGATGCTTTTGAACTGTGGTGTTGGAGAAGACTCTTGAGAGTCCCTTGGACTGCAAGGAGATCCAACCAGTCCATTCTGAAGGAGATCAGCCCTGGGATTTCTTTGGAAGGAATGAGCTAAAGCTGAAACTCCAGTACTTTGGCCACCTCATGGGAAGAGTTGACTCATTGGAAAAGACTCTGATGCTCGGAAGGATTGGGGACAGGAAGAGAAGGGGATGACAGAGGATGAGATGGCTGGATGGCATCACCGACTCGATGGATGTGAGTCTGAGTGAACTCCGGGAGTTGGTGATGGACAGGGAGGCCTGGCGTGCTGCGATTCATGGGGTCGCAAAGAGTTGGACATGACTGAGTGACTGAACTAAACTGAACTGAGGTACAGTATCATGTCATCTGCAAACAGTGAGAGCTTTACTTAATTTCCAATCTGGTTTCCTTTTCTTTCTTTTTCTTCTCTGACTGCTGTGGCTAGGAGTTCCAGAACTATGTTTAATAATAGTAGCAAAAGTGGACACCCTTGTCTTTTTCCTGATCTTAGGGGGAATGCTTTCAGTTTTTCTATCTTGTTCCATTTTTGGAGAAAAATGTTTGCTGTAGGCTTATCATATATGGCTTTTGCTATGTTGAGGTAGGTTTCCTTCTATGTTCATTTTTTGAAGAGTTTTAATCATAAATAGGTGCTGAATAAGTCAAAGGCTTTTTCTGCATCTATTGAGAGAATCATATGGTTTTTATCTTTCAATTTGTTAATGTGTATCACATTGATTGATTTCCGTATACTGAAGAATCCTTGTAGCCCTGTAATAAACCCAAGTCGATCATGGTGTCTGAGCTTTTTGATATATTGCTGAATTCTGTCTTCTTTCACATTTACTGTTATGAAATTTTAAGATTGGGTTTTGACTCGACTAATAGTTATAGGCAATGTATTAGAAATCAGAAAGTTACTGGAATTATACATTTTATAACCAACTCCACATGTTCTGGAGATAGAAATAAAATATTCCTCTTAGTCACTTATAATGAGATTAGGTAAGATATGTCAGAAAAACTAAGCATTCTCATATGTTGCTCTTATCCATAGTTCATCCATAATTTAGCCTACATTTCTCATATCTTCTTCAGATTTCACATTCTCTGTAGCTCTTTCTTAATAAAACTCCTTAATACTTATTGATTAAGGAACGCCATAAGCAGTATGGCTAACTGATTCATTTGGTTACTTGACAGTTAGCTTTGTGATGCCCTGAAATTTGCTTGAGGGAAGACTGTCTCTGAGAGACAGAATTATAGCTTCTAATCCTGGAGTTCAACTATGGCCAACCATCTTGCATGATCTTGCAATGATGAGCTTTTAGGTGTGTAACACAAATTTTTTTAACCACAAATCTCCCACAAAATAATATCTCCAACATTTTTAGACACAGAGAACAATGTTTAACAGTGTCTTGCTCCAAATAAATGTTTAAGGAATATTTAAACAAATAGTTCAAACTGAACTTGGATAAGAAACCAGGGAATTATCTATTTACCAGGATAACCAGGTTTTAGTTAGACAATGATAAAAATGAAAAGTTACTCACAGGATCTTCTGAGGACTAAAGAGTGTTATACCAGAAACGGAGTCCATTTTTCTTTCAGAGCAAAACTACAACTATTGAAGGTGAAAGCACAGAATCTGATTTTGGTTCTCAATGTCAATAGGCATGAGGCAGAAGTTGAAAACAATAAGTAACACCCTTGGAGATTTATCCAGTTACCAATGGTGCACCTCCTTCTGTTTGGTTCAATGGCCCTTTTGCACAAGTGTGATTTCCGAAGGTCTTCATTGGTCTGGTGTACAAACGTGGAAACTCTCTTTCACTGACTGGACTCGGACATTCACCCTGGTGCAGGCTTCCCAGACACTGGTTAACTGAAATGCTACTGCCACGGCTTCTTTCCTTCCTTCCGCAAATATTTATTTGACACTTATTATTTGTAAGTATTGTTTTTAGGCATTAGAGAACAACGGACTGGGTTCAAAACTGGGAAAGGAGTACGTCAAGGCTGTATATTGTCATCCTGCTTATTTAACTCATGTACATCATGTGAAATGCCGGGCTGGATGACTCACAAGCTGGAATCAAGATTGCCTGAAGAAATAACAACCTCAGATATGCAGATGATACTACTCTAAGGCGAAGAGGAACTAGAACTTCTTGATGAGGGTTAAAGAGAAGTGTGAAAAGCTAGTTTAAAATTCATCATTCAAGAAACTAAGATCATGGCATCTGATTCCATCACTTCATGGCAAATAGATGGGGAAGTAGTGCAAACAGTGACAGGTTTTCTTCTTTTGGGCTCCAAAATCACTGAGAATGGTGACTGCAGCCACGTAATTAATAGACACTTGCTCCTCGGAAGAAAAGCTATGACAAAAATAGACAGCATATTAAAAAGCAGACATCACTTTGCTGACAAAGGTCTGTCTAGTCAAAGCTATGGTTTTTCCAGTAGTCCCACATATGGATATGAAAGCTGGACCATAAAGTAAGCTGAGCACCACAGAATTAATGCTTTCTAACTGTGCTGCTGGAGAAGACTCTTGAGAGTCCCTTGGACTGCAAGGAAATCAAACCAGTCAATCCTAAAGGAAATCAGCCCTGAAAATGCATTGGAAGGACTGATGCTGAAGGTGAAGCTCCAATTCTTTTGGCCACCTGATGCAAAAAGCTGACTCACTGGAAAAGCCCCTGATGCTGGGAAAGATTGAGGGCAGGAGAAGGAGACGACAGAGGATGAGATGGTTGGATGGCACACTGACTCAATGGACATGAGTTTGAGCAAACCCTGGGAGACAGTGAGGGACAGGGAAGTCTGGTGTGCTGCGGTCCATGGAGTTGCAAAGAGCTGGACATGACTGAGTGACTGAACAACAACAACAACAATAATAATACATAAGAGAAGATGCAGCTTTTAACAATCTCAGATTCTTTCAGTTACTATTTGCAACTTGTCAGATATAGCACAATGTAAGGAATTTTTGAATGTTAACAGTGTTTGATATATAATATTACAAACTGGGAATTACAGTTTTAAGGAGCAGTAATAATACCTATGGTTTGAAGAAAAATTTCAGATGCTTATCACTTACTCATTTTGCCAACTTCTTAATTCTCATGCAAGAAGGTCCTGTACTATTTTAAATGGCTAAAGAAGGCAACAAACATATACCAAAAACCACTTAGGAGTCAGTATTTAAAAAATTTTTAAAAATCATTTTAAAAGTACCATTTAAAATGTATCTTCAGTCAGGAATGGACGCTGAAACAGCCAATACAAAGGAGAAACATCCAAAACACAACTGAGTTTTGGGGAAAGACATAAAACGTAACAGAACTGAGATCCTCTTCAGGATCTGGGAATCAGAAGCACTGCTGAGCTGGCCTAATGGGCTTGATTAAGACAACCTGAAAAACTAACAGAAACTATAGCAGAACCTGATGTAAATAATACAATTTGGAGAGATGGACTACTTTTACACACATACTCCCGTTAATCCAGCATTAAAAAAATAAGGACTTTGTCCAAAGTTAGGCTGTTCCAGTCCTTAGGTAATAAGGTGAACAAGTTATTCTGCCTTTGGTCTAATCCAAGCACTCATTCCTGCAAGCAACTAACATGATACATTTATTGAGCGCCTGACACACGGCGTGCACGATGCCAGGCACAGAGAACACAGCGCAGAATCAGCCAGGATGCCCCTAGTCAAGATGCTTCTGGTCATGACACAGGGAGCCAGAACACTGGCATGGAACGGTGCTGAGCGAGCAGAAGAGAGGTCTTTATGCTGCCTAGGAAGAAGAGGGTGTCAGAGGATGAGATGGCTGGATGCATCACCAATGCAATGGACATGAACTCGGGCAAACTCTGGGAGATGGTGAGGGACAGGGAGGCTTGGCATGCTGCAGTCTTTGAGGTTGTGGAGAATCAGACACGAGCTGGTGACTGAACAACAGCAACAACAAGCAAGGGAGACAAAGATGGCACTCAAGAGGCCAAAAATATTTGAGCAGGAGTTTGAAGGGTGAATGGCAACACTCAAACTGTTCAAAAGCGGGATGGGGTAAAGCAAGCATTCCAGAGTCTCGCTGCTGTCCACCCAAAACTATCACAGCACTGTTAATCAGCTATACTCAAAATAAAAAGTTGAAATGATTTTTTTTAAATGGAAAGAAAGCACTCCAGGAAAAGAGAATTGCACATACAAACTCCAGGAGAAAGGAAGATGTTCACAGTATGGTCAGAAACTCTGTGTGGTGACACAGGACAGACCCGGAGGTTTATATACATGGCAGGGCCAGACCATGAAGAGACATGCACACCGGACAAAAGTTACTGGATTTTATCCTGCAAGAAGCGAAGAGCCCCAGATGTGATCAAATAAGGCAAGTACATGCTCAGATCTGTGGCGAATGGGCTGAATGAAAGTAAGACTAGGGCGCAGAAGGCTCTTTCAGAAACTCTGCAATAGTCCACGTGAGTGGGCTGCTCACGGGACCTCTGCGGATGGAGTGGGGAGAGAGAGGACAGGACAGATAAGCGAGGCAAAAACAGAGACTTGGTGATCAGCTGGGTTGAGCATGGGTAAGAGGGAAGAAAGCAAAGATGATGCCCTGGCTTCTGACTTGAGAAGATACCCGTCTTCAAGCCAAGCCTTCTGTCAGCTTTTAATTTTGGATTCTGATCTCTTGATACTGGTCACTGCTGCTCTGCCTCATTCTCGGTCCTGCAGAATGTGCTCCTGACTGCAGAGTCGGAAATCCAGAGACGGCCACCAGCCCCTCTGAGAGGGAAGCACCACCGCCTGTTCCTCCCCGCCTGGTCTGGGCAACCTTCAGCAGCCACAGCAGAGATCCTTTTTATGGTGCTCATTTTAATTCTGTTCACAAATGATTAGGTCAAAATATAGTTATTATGGGCCCCAGGAGTATATCGCACTACAGAAAATAAGAGCAGTGCGCAATAACAGGCTTCTCCTGAGTTATGCAGGAAAGCAATACAGTGCGAAGCAAAGGTTTTGTGGTCACTTGGGTGCAAGTCTGGATTCCAGCTCCATTACTGTTACTGGTATATGGCTTTGGGAAATTGATGTTCTTGACCCTTGGTTGCTTGATCTATAAAATCTAGATAGTACAGCCTATCTCACTGGTGACAGTTAATGAGGTGATATATGTAAATTTCCTACCAGGACCATGCCTAACTTACTATAGGTTCAAAAAATAATAAGTAAATCCTTCTTATTCTTCCAACCCCCTTTGACTACTCAAAGTCTTTCTGCCTCCAAACAGATCATGTTATCACCAATGGGTGTTTTCCTCTACTTCTCCACGTCTGTTGTTGGAAAAATGAGGCTCTACAATCGAAGCAGGATGGTATCTGTATCAAACACTGTTTGCAGCCTATCCAGTCTTCATCTTCCCTTTCTTCCTTATTACTGGCCCTGATTTTGCTGAGGGTACTACACAAAAAACATCTCCCAGGATCCCCTACCACCAGGGATAGCCTGGTGTGTGACACAACAGAGCCAGTAATACTCTGTTAGAGACTATTTGGAAAGTTTCTGGAAATAGGTATTTTTATTCTCCCTCAGCTATCTTCCTTTTTCCAACTTCCTGGAAGTGAGGTCTGATGGCTGGAGTTGCAGTAGCTATGTTGCAACTATGAGGAAAAGACCAAGACTCATAAAACATCAGCCTGGCCATACTTGAGCTCCTGAAACAATGCTCCCACCACCTTCCACCAGTCTTCTCGTCACATGGGAAAAATAAAAGTCCTAAATTTAAGCCACTACCTTCCATGTCTCTGTGACTCTTTTCTGAGCCCAATTCCTAACCCATTCAATCCCTTCAATCCCACTTGGGTATGAGTGGGAATCATCAACCATGATTTCCTTCCAATTTAAAAAGAAACTCTTGAGTATCTGGTATGTCAGATACTGTGTATACAGACACACTGCAAAGTGAATAGTATCATCATGTTACAGCAAAGGCACTTAAAGTTCTGAAAGCCTAAGTTGTTTATCAGCGGTACCATAGTGATACATGGAGAGCCAAGACTGGAGCTCCACGTCTGTCTGAGGATGAAGTTCACACCCTGGCAGCTACTGACGCTACTGCAGGGCTTCTGTGAACCGGGACTCCCAAGATAGTGTCTCTCTCGGTCCTCCTACTGATACCTTAAATTCAACAGGGAAACCACCTAAAGCGTGTCTAGAGCATGAAAAAGCAGTGTGTGAAGTAGGGGACCTCGCAGTGGGAAATGTGCAAGGCTGAGGGTAGCGTGTGCCCAAGGCGCACGGCCTGACTGCAGCTGGACAGCGCTGGCATCTCCAGTCAAGGAGGACCTGGAAACCACGGTAAACTGGAAATCAGCATATGAGCCTGAGGCATGGCAGAGAGAACGCAAGGTGCCCAGTGTGACACACATTCTCACAGCTAGAAGAGCTCACGCTTTCGTCACATGTAATTTTTTAAAAGAAGAGTGAGAGAATTAAAATTGGGAATTGTGTATGTATCTTGCGCTTCCCTAGTGTCACAGGAAAGAATCTGCCTGCAATATGGGAGACCCAGGTTCGATCCCTGGGTCTGGAAGATCCCCTGGAGAAGGGAATGGCAACTCTCTCCAGTATTCTTGCCTGGAGAATTGCATGGACAGAGGAGGCTGGTGGGCTACAGTCCATAGGGTCACATATGTCGTGTGCATATACACACACACACACACACACACACACACACACACACACACATACACATACATATATATATCCTGTAACTTGTATCTCTTATAACCTATTAAAAAACAATTTAAATATATACTTGTTTATATAAGTAATACATAAATATACAGATAAATGCATATGTTAACTCTTTCCTCTTTACAATGAATTTGAAGCAGCCAATAGAAGATTCACAATAACCAGGAAAAATATAGGAGCATTACATAAGAAGAAAATAAAGAAAGCCAATGTATATTCTACACGGTTCTAAATATTTACTAAAACTGAGCTACAAATTTAGGTCTGAGCTACCTCCTGCCAAAGCACGATGGAAAAAAAGTGACTAGGTACCAAATTCACAGTGGCCATGAGAAAGAGTATTACCACCTCAGGAGAAACAAAATATTTTCTGTTAGCATAAAAGCAGCAAGAAGCCAGAAGACCTAAGTGGGACTTCACACAGGGGCAACTACAGAAGAGGGCAGACAATGTCTCAGTAATTCCTCCATAATAAATGTCACAGTGTATTCCGCACAACAGTTTCTCACAGAGTTATTCAATCAAGCTGAAAAACAGCTCAGGGAAGGCAATCTGTGCTGCACTGAGGCAATGAGATAGGAATATACAGCTCTCCAATGGGCCAGCTTGGTCTAGTAATAAATCCCGGAATATCTATGTGAACAAAGAGACAGCATGTTCTTCAAATTATTCTCCAACCGAAACCAACTTAAGAAGTAGGATTATGCAACAGTTTACGGATTCTTTTCAGTTCAGAAGTTCTGAGCAAGTTTTCAGGGGCATTTTATTATTATGCAAATTGTACTCAGTCCACTGGCACTGGGCTCTTAGGTATAGTACTTATATGCCAATCTTTTCTCCTTCTCCAAGGACAAAAAGGCATAAAAAGGCAGAGAAAATTTGGGTTGCATTTCCCTAAAAAAAATTATGGCCTTTTGCTTTTCCATTAGGAGGCTCTAGTCCACATACTTTCTATTACATAACTAATATTAGAGAAAATTTAGGAATTCAAACCCATAATGATTTCTTAACTAATTTAAAAGGTA
This sequence comes from Redunca redunca, assembly GCA_006410935.1. NCBI lineage: Eukaryota > Metazoa > Chordata > Mammalia > Artiodactyla > Bovidae > Redunca > Redunca redunca. The sequence continues at coordinate 49,011 of SJYQ01003267.1, forward strand.
ATGTGTGAAAGGCATATGCCTAACAATATGACATTCCAAAAGTGGATATTAAACAGTCCTTAAACAGGTAGAAATTAATACCAATTATTTAACAAGACGGGAGGAACACAGGAGTTCATTTTTTTTAAAAAAAAACCTGATATACAGTAAGAAGTGGGGCCTGTTGGGTCTGGGAAAAAAATGTAAAATCTATGTAGACTTAGCTGAGCTTAGCTAAGGTGTGATTTTTTCCCCTATGTATTCATGTTGGTGCACTCTCATAAGCATATTCACAAGAATCCTCAGTAAGGTACAAAGTGGAATATTCAGAAAATGCCAGTTAGGCCAAGTACATACCTGCAGGCCAGTTTTTCCACTGCATAAAGAGTCAGGTGAAATTTATCCTTCTGAAAAAGAATCTCTAGTTGTGTGTGCAGACAACATAAATAGGGCTGTGCTTTAATCTGAACTCCCTATAGAGTGACCAGGTACAACTGTAACCGGAGCCAAAGGAGGAAAAAATAAGGACCATTTGTTACTAATTAAAAAAACAGGGGATTAGAAAAAAAAGATGGCTCTGGGAAATAGGGAACAGTTGTTCTCCCAACATGGACCTCCCACCCTGCTGATTCTGTGGTTTTTTTCAAAACTACAAAAGTGAAAACTGGAAAAACGACAACCAAATGACTACCGACAGACAGATACACAGAATAGCCTCTCTGGTTTTGAAAATAATTCCTAAACTGGAGATAGCAAATCTGGCTTTCTCAGCAAAAAGCCAGCATTTCCACATTTCAGTTCCTCCTTCGAAACATACTCAATAAAGACACATATTGGATCTGATGTAGCTCTGTGCAATGCAATTACAGGTTCCGGTTCTTTGATTCTAATTGCAATCAATTGTGAAGAATCAACAGAGGAGGCAGGTGGTTACAGTTACATAACGTTTAACAAACTAAGACTGCTCAAGTTGAACAAATAGCATTGTGGTCACTTTAAGCTTACCTTAGAGTCATCAAGTGGAGCTACAAAAGCAGCAGGTTAGCAGGTTTCTGGCAAGGAGTAACTGGTGCTGAGCAACAGACTGTGTACATGAGCTGAGACACTGTGTAAAACTCCCATTGCCGGCTTCCCCACACCATATGTGCATTTTGGATGGAAGCGGGGCACCTCTCATACACCTCACATAGTTTGGCCTTTTCTGGCCAGGATGAATGAACATAATGTTTCAGTGCTTGTTAACCCAAAGGAAGCCAGAAAGTACCAGAATTATGACCTCTCCATTCTAATTTTTTCCAGCAAAACTGAAACTAGGACTGAGACATAGTGGTAACAAAAACAAGACTGAAGTGATGGAAAAGAGCTTCACAAACTCCGAGGAGCACGCCTCAAGCTAATTCATCTTGCCAGTGTTTCGAGCAATCAACAACCCATGCTAATCTGGCAAATATGAAAGTACAAAGTTTATAGTTTTAAAGACATAATCATGAGGTATTTTAATTGTTCTTTACCAGTGGCCAAATTTATCATTTTCCCAAACATACTCTGCAAGCAAGAGCAAAGATCTTGGGAATGGTTTTAGCAGTCTGACAATTTACCTGCAAGGACTTTTTGGATAATTCCTTCCTACCCAGCACAAAAGCCTGATTAATCAATACCTAAAATCTTCATTATGCAGCAGGTTTCCCCCCACCCCCCTTCCTCCACCCTCCAATCAAAGAAGCAGTATAAAGGTTGGCATTTGGTGGCAAAATTCCAGTTCACTTTCCAAAGAGGTAAAGAGCCAGGACTTCTGGGGAGGAAAAGATCTCAGACACTGCATCTAATCCCTCGACTTCATTGACTAAGAATTGAAGTTGAAGAGAAGCTTAGCAACTTGTCCAAGATCAAACGCTTGGTGAGCAGAGGAATCCAGGAAAAAATGTACTTTCTACTGTATTATATGGCCCACTAATTCAAGTGAAAACAAAGATTGAAGAGATGCGCGCTACAAAATCTTTTCCCAAAAGGTAACTTGCATAGGAGGATAAACACATCAAAGAATTAAATTTACCATTTAAATGACATAAGCACTGCAGTAATCCAACTGTGCTTCATTTCCCAGTAAATCAAAAACGTGAAATAGGTCTATATGAGGAAACCAAAACACAAAGATCCTCTCACTCATCCTGGATAAAGTTATATTCCCAGAAACTGTTATAAAAGGAGAAATTAGTATCTTCAAACTAAGAGTCTCAGAGTCGTAGATAAGAGGAAAAAACAAGATCTGTAGGTAAATACATGTTCAGACCAGTAACCCACAATCTCTAAGAGGGGGAATATGACTTTATAACCAATACAGCGAAACAGACAGTCAAGTAGATCAGCGAGAAAAGTCTGGGCCCTGTGATTACCAACGATAGGTGGAAAATAACCTTTGAGTCACTCACTCTTCTCCCTGCTGGAAAGACCCCTAGGTGAGAGGGCAGGTGTTTTGACAAACCGTGATCAGATGTGATCAACTAAGACATCGTAAATAAGCCAAGGTAGGAAAGTGCCTACATATCTCCCAAAGATCATCCTCAGTAGACTGTTCATAGCCTCAGCTGCCATCCAAAAAGGTTCTTCTGTTAGGCAAAATCCTCACCATCAAACTTACTATCATTTAAAATTAAGATACATTCACAGACAAACAGGAAAATGTGAACACTGGAGAGTATGCTTTAACCCATTTATCTAACATTCCCAAGGGAATTACTCTTAATGTTTTTTATGTATTACATCATCTTTTTCTGCACCGTTTTAAATATACTTTTGCACCTCAAATTTTCTGATTATGAAGCCAAGAGTTTTTATATTTTATTGAAAATTAAAAGCTATTCCATTAAGTGGACTGCCATCTTTGTGCACAGACAACATCTTGTGTATTTAAGAGTGTTTTCTTAGAATCCTAAAAGTGGAATTACTGTCAAAGTGTGTTAATGTCTTTATGGTGCTTGATATTTATTGCCAAAATGCTTTCAAAAATGGTTGTACCAATTTAAACTGCCTTCAATAGCAATTCCCATTGTACCTGTATTTGGATTATGAATATGAGAATAGTTTCATAATCATGATAACCCCATAATGTAAATTTATGAACTTATTAACATGTATCATGTTATACTTAAAAAAAAATCTTAAAACCAAAATTGTGATAACCAGGGGATGAATATTTGCTATTCCTGAGAATCACTCAGGTTTCCTTTCTTCTGTAGTACCCAGTCTTAATTTTTTTCTACACAGATTTCAGTCTTGAATAAGATAATCTTATACCCCTTTTTAAAGAGTGGTAACCAAAGTCTACATCATATGGAATTTACAAACTTCAAGGATATTTTCATTCATTTTAATGACTATCTAAAAAAAAACAGAACAAGAAAATTCATCCCTACAGAATCTGAAGGCCTATAGCTTTGTCAAAAGACATAAAGCAAAATATAAAAACACGTTAAAAAAAGAGTGAACATTTCATTAATACATGTTCATTCTGTGCCTTTTTCAAAAGATCAATTTTTGTTCCCTAAATCACTGAACTACGAATTTCACATGTAACTCAACAATCTATAAAATTGCAAGAAAATACAAAAACTGTGCACACTGCACTAGACTGAGATGTGTACCTCAAATGACATGAGTAAACAGAGTCCCCCAAATCCTTACCTTACTCTCCAGGGAGTCCACTATTATGCACTTAACCATCTTAGCAGACGTTTTGCTGTTGTTGTTACTAATCTTACTGCTTTTACAACTGCTGTCTATTAAATTCCCTAGTACAAACTGGCTGTATGATTATTTTAGGTCTTCATTAAAAAATTTATATTAAATATGCGGTAAGCTACTTTGGTTAACAGAAGTTGGGGGGATATTAGTGTCACAGTTTATTATTATAAGCAATTTTTGTGTCTTCTGTCAGTATAACCACAGTAGTATCTCCGTACCACCAGCTGATAATAATCTTTATAAATCCTACTTTGCAGCTATACCATCTGTTAGTTATTATTTTATATGTGTCTCCATATGCATATGTGAATTAGTTGTCACTCAAGACAAACACACAAATGGAACTGTGGTTTTGTGGGGACTTTTTTATTGGCTTGTTTTTGTATTTTGTTATCTTTAGGTTAGTGAACTAAATAAATAAACATATTCCTCAGTCTTGGAGGCCAAAACGAAATGCAAATTGCAGTTACAGACATACAGACTCTCAGTTATAAGTCATGAGGATGTAATGTATAGCATGGGGAGTACAGTCAATAATATTGTATTAACTTTGTATAGTGTCAGATGGTAACTAGACTTACTGAGCTGATCATTTTGCAATGCATACAAATGTTGAAGCACTATGTTGTACACATGAAACTAATATAATATTGTATGTCAAATGTACTTCAATAAAATAAAGAGGATAAAAAAGGCAAATTAAAAAATAGTATTTGTAGTACAAATAAATTTAAGTTCAACAAACACAATCTAAAAGTATCTGCTAAAACTGATTAAAATTAATAGTCACCAAAACTGATGCAATTCTATTTAAAAAACGGATATTTCTATATTCACAGCTCTCAGAATATACCTACAGACCAAAAGACAATCAGTAGTAAATCAGTTACTAATCTTGTTCTAGCTTTCACAATATGAAATACTTTGCACAACTGAAGATTAGAAAAGTGACTAATTACTTACTTATATTGTTAATTCCTTGCAGAGATGAATCATGACAAAAATTCAAAACCAGTTCCCCCATTAATCTGTGGGTTTATCCCCCTGAGCTGTAAATACCCTGTCTCCTACAGCAGCAAAAAACAGGAAGTTGTTGTAATGTCATTACAACTCACCACCAAAATTTACCCAGAGAGGCAGCTACAAAAAAAAGGAGCAGAAGGAGGCAGATAAACTTCCAACTGGATAATTAGTTCCAAATTATCACTTTTTCCTCAAGTATTACAGTCTAGTGACTTGATTTTTAATAAGCTCAAATACGGGTTTATATGCTACACACCAAAAACGTGAATTCTGTAAAGAGTTAATAATGGGAATTAAGACACAGACTAAAGCACACCCTGGGAGAAACCACCTTTGATAACTAGATAGTTCACTGTCTCCTTAAGTTATCCTATTTTAGGGAATGATACTTTAGGGTTATATTCAGGGAAAGCTGAAGTACAAACAGTAGTAAATAAAGTCATAATTAAGAGAAGCCTAAAATATTTACAGAGGGGGAGTAAAGAAGAGACAAACATACTTGAGAAAGTATGATTTCCTGGAATGAATGCTACATTATTTTCAGTTTCATGAAGTAAAAAAATCCCACTAATGATTTAATACAAATAAACATGCTGCTTTTCATAGAATCTTCTGTGCATTAAAATAAGTCCTACGCCAACTGTGTAAAATGTAGCTTGTTTGATGCCCAAATCAGATCTCCTTTTTTCAAATATATTTCATCTAGAATTTCCATGATGTCTGCGGGAAAGCTGTACTTGGAGAGGCAACACAGTTTTTGAAGTATACTTGGGCTATAAAGTGTAAGGGAAAATAACACAGACTACTTAACAAAATATTGTAACTGCCATTAAAACTACAGTATAGCATAGGCCAAGTTCCATTCGTTTTTTTTTTTAAATACTTTATTATCTGTCATTGCGATCCATGTGTGGAAAGTAGTTTCAATCCATGATTTGCTTCTGTATGTCTAAAATGTTAATGAGGAATTTCATTTCACAGGAATTTGTATTAATATATAAAATTGCATAAGTTGTAAAAAAAAATTTTTTTTCATAGTTCAAAGCTCACCTAATACATGAAGCCTTTCTTGATTCTCACTAATGATGTTTCTTCCTCCACTGAAATCTCAGTTATCTTTGTAGTTATGGAGTTTAAGACATGTGTTTATTCCACCTTATATTATAATGACTTGTGGAGTTGTCTTATGTTCATGAATAGTCTGAGAATGTAAGTAAGAGTCATGAAGTCTTACATAGCTTTAAATCCTCTTTGCCCCACGTCCAACCAAATTCCTTGAAAATAGTAGTCAATCTACATGTTTTTTTGAATTCACTGAAAAATTCATTTGGGGACACTAAAATATACCTTCTCCAAAGGGTTCTTAGAAAGACATCATATATTTTGGTAACTAAGAGTGTTATTTTTAAGCTCTAGGGAACCTATACACACTGATCAAATTTGTTTTCATTATAAATAATATTTCAACATTTGTTGTATAGCCATTAAGAAGGAAAATAATGCGAATCTTTCTTGCTAGGTACAATAGTTACATTTTAATCAGATGTATATCTTTCAAAAACCCAACTGAAATCATAATACTTCAACCTGCTAATGTATTGAATGTCAAAAATAATCTAAATTAATAGATTTATGATAACTCCTAGGGCTTCCAAGGTGGCGCCAGTGGTAAAGAATCCACCTGCCAATTCAGCAGATGCAAGAGATGTGGGTTTGATCCCTGGGTTGGGAAAATCCTCTGGAGTAGGAAAGGGCAACCCACTCCAGTATTCTTGCCAGGAGAATCCCAGGGACAGAGGTACCTGTAGGCTACAGTCCATGGGGTAGCAAAGAGTTGGTTACAACTGAGCAACTGAGTCCATACAGTGGGTAGTCAGTGGGCTTGAAGTCAAGGAGTGATGTGATCTGATTCAATTTCTGTCTGCTGTGGAGAGAACAGACTTAAGGGGGAAGAATGGGGGCAGAGAGTCCAGGTGAAATTGGTGGCTTAGGATACCAGCAGTGCCCACATTGAGAAGTGGTCAGAGTCTGGATGTAAGGGGAAGGGGAGGAAACAGGACTTAACTGGTGGAAATGCATGTAGAGTGTGAGGGAAACAAAGGAGCCAGGGGTACCTGAGGGGTGTGATTCTAAACCACTCCTCAGAGGGTGATGCTATTTAACACTGATGGTGAAAACTGGCGCAGAGAGAAGCCTTGGGGTGGCAGGGCCAGGGATCAATAGTTCTTCTTTGCTCAAGTAAAGGCTGCACTGTTTACAAACTTGTAAGTGAAGTAGCTTCAATAATGAGCTAGTTTCAAATCTCAGAGGATCTATTCTCAAAAGCTTCTTTCCTTCAAAATTAATCTGGGAATTCTTCCTATCAATAAATCGACTTTTAAAAATAATTGAGTTCGGCAGACATTTCCACATACATACCTAAGCAGAAAACTGAAGTAATCATGGATGATTTCTAAACCATTCTGGTGGTTCTTTCCTAAAGCTCAAATACATCAACCTTTATTTCCTATCAGAGATGCTACTACCTAAGGTGGAAGGGAGGTCCAAAAGGGAGGGGATATATGTATACATATAACTGATTCACTTCACTGTACAACAGAAACGAACTCAATTAACCCCCAATTAAAAAAACAAAAAGATGTTACTTATGTTCAGTATTCACTAAATATCTGAGTAAATAAAAGAGATCAAGATGCTTCAGCACATATACTGCAGATTTTTCTTTGTCCTTGTATCTTTTTTTTCCACCACTATATACTCAGCCCCTTGCACAGTGCACTGAACATAGTCATTGCTTAATGAATACCACTTGCATGCATTAATAGAAAAAAACAAATGCACAGTTTTATTGGAAATATGGCTCTTTTCTCTTTCTACATCAATTTTACTTCCCAAGTAACTGCTTTTAAGTTTCTCTCTTGATTATAAAATATTTACTCACTGTGGAAAATCTAAACCCCACAACCTTTCTTAAGACGAATGTTACTCTCTACTTATATTATAACTCAAGATTGTATTCATTCATTTAACAAATACTTTTGACTTCCTTTTCTGTGCTAGGCCTTGTGGATACAGTGATGAATCAAACAGGCCAAGTGCCCTGATCTCACTCCAGTTGTATGCAATACCCTCACTTTCTACAAAAAGTAGAGGTGTGTCACCAGGCAGAACGTTTCAAAATCCATGGATATCTCTTCCACTCCAATTGTTACCATTCTCCCAGTCTTAAAAATGATTATTTCAGTGATCCAATAGGGTCAGCATGTTTCCACACAGACTATGAAAGGAAATAAACTACACTCTGAAGTACTCACAAGGAGCAAATAATTTTCTCACGTGGAAAAAGAATAAAATCTCTAGTCTTTTTTTACTGCTAATGTAAGACAGTTCTGAAGAAGTTACTCTCAAATCTTTCTTTCTAGGTTCATATATTACCTATTTATTCAAATGTATTAGAAAATAATCACTCAACAAAAATAATTTAAATGTTTTAACTTCGGTGTTCTATGCCTCTGTTTCCAACAGGAAGTTTTCATTACTGGCACTAGGAAAAGCGTAGTACTTGGGAAGTCACTGCCGCCCACCATATCTTGATTTCTGGCAGCTCACCTGTCCTCCTGGTACCTCGGCGCCTGTCTGCATGGCCAGAATGGAAGTGACTATTTATCCTCAGAGGACTGTATTATCACAGGGACTTGTCTGGATTTACTCAAAAGGGCTCACTGAGCTTCACTTACCTCCAAAGGCTGGTTGTCTTCTGCATCTGAAGTTTCGCCTCTTGCTGCCACTCTTTGTTCATGTGCCGTATCTCCTATTAGACAAAGAAAAAACAAAAAACAAAACTTTATCATGCCATTGAGGCCAAACTGTCTACTACTTATCTGAAATATCTTCTGTTACCAAACAATGAACGCTGGAGAGGGTGTGGAGGAAAAGGAACCTTCTTGCACTGTGGTGGGAATGTAAATTGGTGCAGCTACTATGGAGAAGAATATGGAGGTTCCTGAAAAAGTACTAGGAATAAAACCACCACATGACCCAGCAACGCCACTACTGGGCATATACCCTGAGAAAACCATAACTCAAAAAGACACGTGTACCCCAGCGTTCACTGCAGCACTATTTACAACAGCCCGGACATGGCTGTCCATCAGCGGATGAGTGGATCAAGAAGCTGCGCTACATACACACGATGGACTGCTACCCATGCAAAAAAAGGCCTGTTGCACAGAGTGCAGTCAGTCAGAAAGAGGAAAACAAATACTGTATATTAAGACATATACATGGGATCTAGAAAAATGGTACTGATGAACATATTTGCGGGGCAGGAATAGAGACACAGACATAGAGAGCGGGCGGTGCACACAGCGGGAGAAGGGGGGCAATGAACTGAGAGCAGCACTGAAATATACACAACACCGCGTGTACAGCAGGGAGCTAGCGGGAAGCTGCAGCGGAACACAGGCAGCTCAGCCTGGGCTCTGTGGC
>SJYQ01003267.1:62264-80933 GCA_006410935.1 Redunca redunca
CATCCCCCCAGTCTCTCCCTGCATTCCTGTCACTGGGCTGGTGATGTGGGAGGGCAGAGCTAACGGGGTTCTTCTTGTCCGACTCCCCTCCCCACTCCCCTTTGCTCTGACCCTGCCCAGGGGCCCTCCCACTGGAGCAGGGCTGTCCCAGCCCAGCACACTCTGGGACAGGGTGGAGGTCAACCTAATGGGGTTCAGAACAGGAAACCCGTTTGCTTCTTGACAGAAGGCACGGTCTTCAACGCCAGCTTTATAGGCAATAAAGATGAGACTCTGTTCTTCATCTGTCTTTATTTTTTTAAACTAAACTGCCTAGATCTTATCTGGGTAAGGAGGGTGTTATTACTGGAACACCCTAGAATCCAGGACAGGGAATGGCCTGGTGTGGACAGCACTGGAGCCTGCCTACAGATGAAAAACTGTGAACACAGAAATCTGTTTTCTTTCTTTCCTTTTATTAGAGAGGAATTATCTAGAGCTTCATATCTGAGAATGCAGTCTTCAAAACACTAGTTTTAAGCGGTTCCCATGGAAAACATAGCTCTCTGATCAAAAGTATGAGGAAAAACCTACCAAATGCATTTCCTTCTGACTGATTTTCAACACACTCTGACATAGTAAAGGCTCTGACAAATTCAGTAAAGAAACTAAAAAGAAATTTTCACCATGTTTTTGACTAGAAAACCACTTTATTCACTCTATTAAAATCTTGCAGAGTGTCACACTACAGGAAATGCTACTATAACATTTCTGAAGTTAAAATTGAATATGAAATATTTTTACTGACTTTTAAGATCCTCCACGTTGCCAAATTTGTTATTTAGTTCCTGAGCGTTCATTTCATACAATGTTAACTCACACTTCTTTTCCTTTAGATGATTCTTTTTACAACTCCCTGTTAATTCATTCAGTTGCATTTGGGGCAGACTAGCAGATTGTGACTGCATTCTACTGCATGATTCTGATTCCAGAATAGCTGATCGTCTACAGAGGAGAAAAGGATAGCCAGACACCTTGAAGACACAGGAGAAAGCCCCAGTGCTCAGAAACATCCCCCCCCAATTCTACCAATTAGAGATTCATTAGGGTTAATGAGCTCCTCTTTTAAAATGCAAATACCCTGTGGGAGTGTTTGCTTATTAGTCATTCACAGAGTGAAGTAGTGGAAAGAACAGTGGAATGGCCTCTCCATTAACTCCTTTTCATTCCTCAGTCACACACTCATTACCCAAGGAGGCCTGGCACGGTGGCAACAGAATGGCTTTGGAACTAACAGAACTCAACCCAACGCCTTTGCCAAATCCATGACCTTGGGCACATTACTGAATGTCTCAGAGCCTCAATTTCCTCATCTGAAAAATGGGAATCATGACATATAATAAGGCTATTATGGTGGCATTAGTGGTAAAGAATCCGTCTGCCAATTCAGGAGATGCAAGACACACAGGTTTCGATCCCCGGGTAGGGAAGGTCTCCTGGAGGAGGGCATGGTAACCCACTCCGGTATTACCGCCTGGAGAATTCCATAGACAAGAGAGCCTTGGCGGGCTACAGTCCATGGGGCTCCAAAGAGTCAGACACAACTGAGTGACTGCATACGCACACACAGATTAAATGAGAAAACATGCTAAACACCAACGGCAGAGAGGAAGAAGGGAGAGGAGCTGGGCAAAGACAAACGTTGTGAACAGCTGTTGCCACGATCTTCAGCACAGCAGAGGTGAGAGAACCGCTCTCCTATAAACTCATTTAGTGCCCCATGCAGTGTGCTGAGGTCTGCTTTGTAATACCCATTTAAGGATGGCAGACCTGGTGGTGGAATCCAAGTCTGCTGACAGTGCCAAGTCATCATGTAACACCACGCAGCTTCTCATTACTCCTCAAGACAAGTTATCCAACTCGGTTTCATAGACATTATATTTAAGTCTCCTCCAGTTCCGTTCTGTTTTGAGAATATTGTCCACACACTCCCTGTTTTCCACTATAATGAAGAAAGGAAGGACAGAGAGAAAGCAGAAGGGCCAACTGCCAAAGCTGTGCCTTGCCCAGGAGCCTGCCGCTGTCAGGCCAGGACTCTTGACGACGTCAGTGACCCCACAAGAAGCCAAGAATACGAACACCTAAGCCATGGAGAGGGGACCGCAGTCAGCAAACACGCGGAGGGAAAGGTTCCAGCCAGCGAGGAATTAAAGAAAAGCAAATGAAAATGGCACCAAGAATATATTAAATGAGCATACCAAGATTAGGACACCCAAATTAGCTAACAATGCTTACAACTAACACACTGGCATCATTCTGATAAATGAAGTTAACACTGTTGATTCAACTGTATGTGAGAGGGGGATAGCTCAAAGGTAATCCTACACACACACGAAGAGCTCCTGAAAAGAATTATAAACGACTGTTAAAATACGGAGAAAAATTAAAATTAAGGGTTCAGTAGAACACGCAATGCATTTTATAAGATATTAGTGTGACTCTCGGTGGTAAAGAATCCACCTGCTAATGCAGGAGACTCGGGTATGATCCCTGGGTTAGGAAGATCCCCCAGAGAAGGAAATGGCAACGCACTCCAGTATTATTGTCTGGCAAATTCCATGGACAGAGGAACCAGGCAGGCTACAGTCCATGGGGTCACAAAGAGTCAGACACAACTGAAAAATGGAGCATGCACGCACACACAGTGTGAATCTTAATTTTAACACATATTTATATACAACTTTTAGGCAATATAACAGATTTTAATTTATGACCACTATTAAAGTCATACAGCTAAAATTCTGCTTACTGCACTGCAAGCTGAGGGTCACATTGGACACTTACAGACATCTATTCAAGGAAGTAAGAATACCCGAAAACCCAACAGAAGTCAGACTCAATGATCAGTCCTCCTGGCCTGCTCTTAATTAATTCGTCCTGTGATTCCAGATTTCTTTAGTTCTGAGTCTTGTTACTATGTAGGCTATGGGTAAAAAATTTTCTGGAAGATTTCAAGCAATCCAAAACATCAATTAAGTGTTTAACACTACGTTAAACATATAAGCCCAGGCATTTTTTTAGACTGGAAGACTAGACACTCAAAAGGCCAAAGTAATTTTGTACTTGTACATTTGTAGAATATTGTATCACACTATAAAAATATGCCTTCAAAGGTGGGGTGTTTTTTGATAGCTTTCCTAAATCAGAGTAACTTTATACCCTGCAAGAGTATGTTGGGAGGCTCATCATTCCTGACCCTGGATCCCAAAATGCTGCTGAAAGAACCTACTACACAAAGGTTAGCTCTGAGCAGGCCACTGACTACACATCTCCAGGCCCTGTTGCAAACAAATAGGACTGATCAAAGAAGGATTTTCAACGTGTAGGGCTTGAAACCTAAATCTATAAACAGAAAAAAAAAAAAAACAGGCTCACTCTACCAGTTTGTCTGGTATCCTGAAACAAAGACTCAAATGTGCTGCCTGTTGTTGGGGAAAAATGATGGCACTGATCCATCACCAATAAAGCAACCGAGGCAGAGATCACTGGCACCAAGTCACTCACGCTCGGGAGTGTCTGGTCTCCTTTCCAACCAACAGAATAAACTTGCAGAGTTACTGGCTGGGGTCAGAAGTTCTGCTCAGTCAGTTTTCCACATAGAAATAAGGGATACCATGAGATCAAATGTGTGTTTCCACCTACAGCATCCGTTGGTCCAATCAGAGATATTAGGTAGGTAAGCTGTCAATGTCTTGAAACTGAGTTCTGATAGGGACCAAAGAGCTGTAGTGTAAGAAGTAAAGCTGCTCAGTCATGGGCAACTCTTCGCCATCCGATGGACTGTAGCCTACCAGAGTCCTCCAGTCATGGAATTTTCCAGGCAAGATTACTGCAGTGGGTTGCCATTTCCTTCCCCAGGAGATCTTCCCGACCCAGGGATCTAACCCAGGTCTCCCTGTAAGTAGTGTACGAGAACAGTACAAAGAAAATTTCCAGCAAAAACAATAAAAGCAGTACATGAAACATACTACAATCAGCTTCATGTTGTTTCATTCATTCAACAAATATTTGCTGAATACCTACTATGTTAGATAGCATCACTGACTCAGTGGACATGAATCTGGGCAAATTCCAGCAGAGAGTGGAGGACAGAGGAGTCTGGCGGGCTACAGTCCATGGCAAAGAGTCGGACATGACTCAGTGCCTGAACGCAACAACAATCTATTACGTGCCACATATCACGCTGGGTGCCATGTGAACTACGGCAATACCATCCCTGCTCTCAGAGCATTTACGTCCTCAGTTCAGTCGCTCAGTTGTGTCTGACTCTTTGCAACCCTATGGACTGCAGCACGCCAGGCTTCCCTGTCCATCACCAACTCCGGAGCTTACTCAAACTCATGTCCATTGATTCAGTGATGCCATCCAGTCATCTCATCCTCTGTTGTCCCCTTCTCCTCCCGCCTTCAATCAATTTGCATCCTAGAGGAGATTTTTCAGCCAACAAAATGTAATCACAAAAGCTGGTTGTAGAAATTAGCCCCAAATTGAAAATTATGGGAGTATCAAATCAATTAAGGAAAATAGAAATTTCATTCAAAGAACACCGTGGGAAAAGTGGCCAGTCATAACAAGAGCAAGCTTCGTATTAGGGCTTTCTTTCCCCCTCAGCTCCTTTCACTAAAAATAAAGTATATATTTTGTCAGCATCGTTACTTTAAAAGGAAGACAGTATTTCTGAAAATATACCACATTATTTGAAGAAAAGTTGATATTAACAATGAATCACTTGCAAACCACAGATCACAACTCAGAAGCAAAGCCACGTATGACAAATGTGGTGTGCCGTTATCCCAGATGAAGAACGTTATCCCAGATGGTGTGCCGCTATCCCAGATGAAGAACGGGAGTTTGATTTCAAAATGCAGAAGAAGCTGGCCTGCTTTATTGAAGACGTCACACTTCTCATTTGATTACACAATATGAGCGTGTGACACTGCTGTCCTGAGGATCACCGCAGGTCACATTTAAAATGTCCATATGGGGGCTCCCCTGGCGGCTTAGTGGTAAAGTATCGGCCTGCCACTGCAGGAGATATGGGTTTGATCCCTGGTCAGGGAAGATCCCACGTAACATGGAGCGACTAAGCCCGTGTGCCCCCACTACTTAGCCTGTGCTCCAGAGGCCGAGAGCTGCAACTCCGGAAGCCCGTGTGCCTAGAGCCCAAGCTCTGCAACAGGAAAAACCACCGCGAGGAGAAACCCGCAACTAGAGAGTAGCCCCCGCTCACCACAGCGAGAGACCAGCTTGCACAGCAATGAAGACTCAGCACAGCCGAGAGATTGAAAATAGTTTTAACGCTCGTACAAAGAGGGAGGAGACATGTATATACCCATGGCTGATTCATCCTAATGTATGCCAGAAACCAACAACGTATTGTAAAGCAATTATCCTTCCATTAAAAATAAACACATTTTTAAAAAATGCTCATATAAGACAAGGGGTTGGCCCCTTTAGGAACTCAGGAAAAACTCAACACCACAAGGTCTGAGGGAGAAAGTCCTAACCTGTACACCCGTCTACTAACTAGAAGCAGGTAAAGAGCCACAGTGAATCACCAATTAGCCTCCTGAGCAAGGAGGAGCCCGACTGGGAGGCAATCAAAGTTTAGAATTGTAAACTCAGGCCTGGCCATCTTCTTATATTTCTGGAACTTCTAGCTGGACTATAATATACAGACAGGATGGAAAAGAAAGTGTATCATGGGTGAGCCTGGGACAAACGTGCCCCAAGGGAAAGCAGGGGCTGAGAGCAGCAGAGAGCAGGACCTTCAAATGCATCGGCACCTCCTACACGCCCCAGTGAGGCACTGCATCTCACATCAGAGTGTGTGACAGTCACCAGGGGTACAAATGCCTGAGTCTCATGGGAGACGCAGACTTGCTCAGTTCAGTGAACAGCCAAAGAATCTAAATTTTTAGCTAGCATTCTAGGAGTCTCTGATACAGCTGACTCACAAACAATACTCTGAGACACACTGAAGCTGAGATAACCTTCCATGGCTGACAGAGTATCATCTGCCTGATTTGGGGAGTGACTGTCCCCTCCTTCATTTCTCCTTCCTGCCTATATTGTTTAAATGTTTAGAGAGTAAGTACATAGCTCTGTGCATAGCTCTAAGTCACAGACCAGAACATTCCCAAAAGAACTGAAAGCAGGGAGGGTCTTGAAGAAATATTTCCACATCCATGTTCACAGCAGCATGATTCACAAATCAAAAAGCTGAAGAAACCCAACTATCCATCAACAGATGAACGGATAGACAAAGTATGGTATACACATACAAGGGAGTATTATTCAGCCTCTCAAGGAAGAAAATTCTGACATATGCTATGACACGGATAAATCCTGATGACATCGTGCCAAGTAAAATGTCAGTCATGAAAAGATACATGCTGTATGATTACTCTTATATGCCATGCTTAGAAGAATCAAATTCATAGAGATAGAAAGTAGAATGGTGGTTGCCAGGGGCTAGAGGAAGGAGGGCAGAAAGCTGCTGTATGATTGGCAGGTAGATAGCTTGAGTTTTGCAATATAAGAGTTCTAGACACTGATTTACAACTTTGTGAATGTACTTAAGGGAACTGTACATGTAAAACCGGTTAGGATGGTAAAACTTACAGGTACTTTACTACAATTAACTATAAAAATTTAAGATGTGTTATTATCCAAAATCACTGCAGATGGTGATTGCAGCCATGAAATTAAAAGACGCTTACTCCTTGGAAGAAAAGTTATGACCAACCTAGATAGCATATTCAAAAGCAGAGACATTCCTTTGCCAACAAAGGTCCGTCTAGTCAAGGCTATGGTTTTTCCAGTGGTCATGTATGGATGCGAGAGTTGGACTGTGAAGAAAGCTGAGTGCCGAAGAATTGATGCTTTTGAACTGTGGTGTTGGAGAAGACCCTTGAGAGTCCCTTGGACTGCAAGGAGATCCAACCAGTCCATCCTAAAGGAGATCAGCCCTGGGATTTCTTTGGAAGGAATGATGCTAAAGCTCAAACTCCAGTACTTTGGCCACCTCATGCGAAGAGTTGACTCACTGGAAAAGACTCTGATGCTGGGAGGGATTGAGGGCAGGAGGAGAAGGGGACGACAGAGGGTGAGATGGCTGGATGGCATCACCGACTCAATGGACGTGAGTCTGAGTGAACTCCAGGAGTTGGTGATGGACATGGAGGCCTGGTGTGCTGCGATTCATGGGGTTGCGAAGAGTCGGACACGACTGAGCGACTGAACTGAACAGATTGTCTATTTAGAACAATAACATGGTAGAAGTTAAAGGTAAGTCTGCTGACTGCTGATCAATACTGTACTTTACAACTTATTTTAGCTTTGTCCTAATAAGTGTTTCCCTGGTGGCTCAGATGGTAAAGAATCCACCTGCAATACAGAAGACCCGGATTCGATCCCTGGGTTGGGAAGATCCCGAGGGCATGGCAACCAACTCCAGTATTCTTGCCTGGAGAATCCCCATGGACAGAGGAGCTTCCAGGCTACAGTCCATGGGGTCGCAAAGAGTCAGACATGACTGGTCGACTAAGCATAGCACAATAAGTGTTTACATACAAATGCTATAATTGGTATTTATTCTATGTTCATGTTGTTATTTAAATATATATATATATATATATATATATAAAGAAAAAAAGGACAAAATCAAGTGAAGCAAAATGTGTGTTTTCTTTCTGTTACAGGATTGTTTATGACTCAATAAAAGGGCCAAGCTATAAGAAACAGTTTGCCCAATCAGAGAAGAAAAAGAAATAAAAGGAATCCAGATGAGAAAAGAAGAAGTAAAACTCTTACTGTTTGCAGCCAACATGATACTATACATAGAAAACCTTAAAGACACTATCAGAAAGTTGCTAGAGCTAATCAGTGAATTTAGCAAAATTTCAGGATACAAAATCAATACACAGAAATCACTTGCACTCCTATACACTAACAATGAAATATCAGAAAGAGAAATTAAGGAATCAATCCCATTTACCATTGCAACAAAAGAATAAAATACCTAGGAATAAACCTACCTCAGGAGACAAAAGAGCTGTACACAGAGAACTATAAGACACTGATGAAAGAAATCAAAGACGACACAAACAGATGGAGAGATATTCCATGTTCCTGGGTAGGAAGAATCAATATTGTGAAAATGACAATACTACCAAATGTAATCTACAGATTCAATATGACCCCTACCAAATTACCAATGGCATTTTTCACAGAATTAGAACCAAAAAACCTCACAATTCATATGGAAACACAAAAGATCCCAAACAACCAAAGCAATCTTGAGGAAGAAGGATGAAACTGGAGGAATCAATCCTTCTGACTTCAGACTACACTGCAAAGCTACAGTCATCAAGACAGTACTGGCACAAAAACAGAAATATAGACCAATGGAACAAGACAGAAAGCCCAGAGATATACCCATGCGCCACCAGGACCTGATATTTGACAAAGGAGGCAGGAATATACAATGGTATAGTGTAGTCTCTTTAATAAGTGCTGCTGAGAAAACTGGACAGCTATGTGTAAAAGAAAGAAATTAAAACACTTCCCAACTCCCCACACAAAGATAAACTCAAAATGGGTTAAAGAGCTAAATGTAAGACCTGAAACTATAAAACTCTGAGAGGAAAACATAGGCAGAACACTCTATGACATAAATCATAGCAAGATCCTCTATAACCCACCTCCTACAGTAATGGAAATAAAAACAAAATAAACAAGAGGGACCTAATTTTTAAACTTAAAAAGCTTTTCCACAGAAAAGGAAACTATAAGCAAGGTGACAAGACAAGCCTCAGAATGGAAGAAAATAATAGCAAATGAAACAACTGGCAAAGAATTAATTTCAATAAGCAACTCATACAAATCAAGAACAGAAAAACAAACAATCCAATCCAAAGGTGGGCAAAAGACCTAAACAGACATTTCTCCAAAGAAGACATACAGGTGTAATAAACATGTGAAAAGATATTCAACATCACTCATTATTAGAGAAATGCAAATCAAAAGTACAATGAGATATCACCTCACACCAGTCAGAATGGCCATCATCAAAAAATCTACAAACAATAAATCCTGAAGAAGGTGTGGAGTCAAGGGAACCCTCTTGCACTGTTGGTGGGAATGTAAACTGATACAGCTACTATGAAAGACAGTATGGAGATTCCCTAAAAAACTAGGAATAAAAACACCATGCAACTCAGCAATCCCACTCCTAGGCACATATGTTGAGGAAACCAAAATTGAAAAAGACACATGTACCCCAATGTTCATTGCAGAACTATTTACAATAGCTAGGACATGAAGCAATGCAGATGTCCATCAACAGATGAGTGGATAAAGAAGTTGTGGTACACGCACACAATGGAATACTACTCGGCCATAAAAAGGAATGCGTCTGAGTCAGTACTAATGAGGTGGATGAACCTAGAGCTGTTACACAGAGTGATGTGAGTCAGAGTCATGTATCAGGGTACACATATGGCATGCAGAAAGACAGTACTGATGAACCTATCTGCAGGGCAGCAAGGGAGACAGAGAACAGACTTATGGACGTGGTGGGAGGAAGGAGAGGGTGGGATATATGGAGAATAACATGGAGACATACATCATCATATGTAAAACTGACAGCCAGTGGGAATCTGCTGTATAACTCAGGGAACTCAAACGGGGCTCAGCAACAACATAGAGGGGCGGGATGGGGAGGGAGGTCCAAGAGGGAGGGGACATAAGAACATGACAGATTCATGTTGATGTTTGGCAGAAACCAACACAATACTGTGAAGTAATTATCCTTCCATTACAAATAAATAAGTTTAATTAAAAAATAAAATAGATAACCAACAGGGACCTACTGTCCAGCACAGCTGCTCAGTGCTCTTGCTCAGTGGTACATGGCAGCCTGGATGGGTGAGGAGCTTGGAGGAGATGGACATATGTATATGTATATGTATATGTATATGTATATGTATGATCGAGTCCCTTTACTTTCCACCTGAAACTGTCACAGAATTGTCAACTAGCCATACTATAATACAAAATAAAAAGTTTAATTAAAAAAAAAGAAATAGTTTGCCCAACTGCACAGTTACAATGCATTGCATTAATTAATAATAACATCAGAACACATTTTGGCCACCCGGTACGAGTATAGTGATGCTGTTATAATGTTTTTGTAGATGTACATCTACATACATGTTTGTATAAACATTACCAGGTAACAAGGTAAAACACAGTGTTAATAATACTGAATATCAACATGCTATATTTTAAAAACATCTCAATTGCTGGTCATAAAAATTGAAAATTTCTGATAACTTGAACCAAGAAATCTACAATATAAAGTACTAGATAAATAAAGCACAAGTATAGATCATGTAAAATTTCAGAGCTAATATTCCTATCTTTTAATTATCTAATGCAAAACACCTAAATGTCTTCTTAGGAAGAGATCGTTTTCAAGCCCCCAAGCCTTAATGTCACTAGGATGGGGAGAGGAGGTGGCTGACAATGAAATCCAGGTTCGTTGGAAGAAATCACTATCAATAAATTAATTGTAAAGTCCCCAACTAGTGGCTTGAATTTCCCACAGAAATCCCTCCCAATATGAGAGATTAAGGGAAGAAAAAGAAGAAACTAAGAGGGTAGGAGTCAGTGGACAAATCAGACTTGGGGAGCCCACTACTGGTAGGTCCTCAAGTAACCACGAGGGGACACTGACCTCCGGAGCTCCAAGATCAGAAAGGGGAAAGGGCAGAAACTCATTAAGGAAGAAGTCCCCTGGTTAGAAGGGGTAAGTCACACAGCTGAACTATGAGAATTTACTTGATGACAGGGTGAAAAGTGATGACAGACGGAGGACCACTCTTGGTCTAGGTGCTCCTCAACCTAGACCCCCACCAGCTGAAATGTACTCCCTCCTCATATCTCAGCCCTCCAGACCCAGGAGAGTCCACGCCCCCACCACATGCTCCCATTCGTGCCCATCCATGCTCCCATTCGTGCCCATCGTCCAAAGTGCTCTACACGTTCACAGTCACTCAGTGACTTGCACTCACTCGTTTAATAGCTTTTGTTCCCACTAGTCTGTCAGCTCCACCAGGACAAGGGTGTGTTTCTTCACCACAGTATTTCCAGCACCTACTACAGTAGATGGCAACCAGTATACACCGGGTAGACCCTGATGGAGTAACTCTGTTTAATACATTACAGAAAAAGTGGCCTTGTCATGAGGAGGGTCACACACAGTCTCAGAAACACAAGTTTCTGATGAAACGATGGGATAAACAAAGAAAGCTAAAGAGGAGGCACTCTGATTGGTAAAAGGAAATACGTTTATTAGGGGCACTTAAGAGTGAGTGGAGGGCAGAGTCTGGACAAAAAGGCTTTGGGAGAGATCAATAATCACAGCTCTGTCATCAAGTTTGGACAGGACTTCAGCAATAAGGAAGGTCAGGGTAGACCAGCTGTACGATACGTAGAAACACTTCCCAGAAAGTTGTTAAGGGTAGATGAAAAACGCCAAAGAGGCAACAGTGACTCTGAAATCAGAGAAGAGATCTCACTGGGTTCTCTGTCGTTACAGTGAGTTTGAGGTAACTGCATGAAACAGAAGACATGGCCAAGATTCCAAAGGAATTATGACAAAGTATTTTTATTTATTTTATTGAATTTAAGGCTGCATTTTTAAGTTTACTACTAACATCTATTTGGCAAATTTTAAATGCCTTCTTTAAAAAACATAGAAACATTAGAAATATGTACTAACATCTGTGATTTTTTTTCAAAAATTTCTCTCTTATCACTTAAAGTTATGAAAAGTGTATAATGCTTATGTACTTAAAATTCCTAATTTATTACTGCTGAATTCCACAGTATTGCTCCACCTCATGAATTCAGTATTTTTGAAATTAGAATTTGCTGCTTAAATCCCTATTATATACTTCATGACACAGCAATTTCAAATAAATTCAGTAGCTCCTAGGGGCTGGTTCAGTGAAATTAGAATTCATCTAGACATGTGCCTAATTAGAACATGTTAAAAAAAAAAAGAATTCCAATCTCCAGTAACATTTTTCCTAAGGCTTAAAGGATGAGGACAGAAAAGATGCACATATTAAGCCACCAGTTCTATTACGGTAAGTTTTCTAAGAATGGTTGCTTCATTCAAATCAACCTGTCTCAATCAAATTTATCCTCTTCTCCACTTATCACTTTAACCACCTTCAGACCTCATGAAGCAAACCTGCAGCTACCAGAGTTCCCCTCTTCACCCTGAAGAAAGCACATCAGCCTACTGAGGGCAAGGCCCCTGCAACCGAGCCCAGCGGCAACAGGCACAGCGCCTCCATCTAAGGAAAGAACTGGTGGCTCTGCCCACGCAGCTTCTAAGGGAAACATGCTGAAGGCTGACTTCTCTGCACAGTGCTGACTTATCTGTAGACCATGCGTCTACCAACTCATCTCTTTGCCAAAGAAGCTGGGAAGAAGAGCCTAGAGAATATTTTGTTGTTGTTATTAAGACTGAGTCTAAGATGACAGCAAATAGTGTGCTTAACATGTTGTTTCTCAGACTGGGAGACAGTATGTAGNTTGGCAACTACTATCATGTCACCCTGCTTATTTAACTTCTATGCAGAGCACATCATGAGAAACGCTGGACTGGAAGAAACACAAGCTGGAATCAAGGTGGCCGGGAGAAATATCAATAACCTCAGATATGCAGATGACACCACCCTTATGGCACAAAGTGAAGAGGAACTAAAAAGCCTCTTGATGAAAGTGAAAGAGGAGAGTGAAAAAGTTGGCTTAAAGCTCAACATTCAGAAAATGAAGATCATGGCATGCGATCCCATCACTTCATGGGAAATAGATGGGGAAACAGTGGAAACAGTGGCTGACTTTATTTTGGGGGGCTCCAAAATCACTGCAGATGGTGATTGCAGCCATGAAATTAAAAGACGCTTACTCCTTGCAAGAAAAGTTATGACCAACCTAGATAGCATACTCAAAAGCAGAGACATTACTCTGCCGACTAAGGTCCATCTAGTCAAGGTTATGGTTTTTCCAGTGGTCATGTATGGATGTGAGAGTTGGACTGTGAAGAAAGCTGAGCGCCGAAGAACTGATGCGTTTGAACTGTGGTGTTGGAGAAGACTCTTGAGTGTCCCTTGGACTGCAAGGAGATCCAACCAGTCCATTCTGAAGGAGATCAGCCCTGGGATTTCTTTGCAGGGAATAATGCTAAAGCTGAAGCTCTAGTACTTTGGCCACCTCATGCGAAGAGTTGACTCATTGGAAAAGACTTTGACGCTGGGAGGGATTGGGGGCAGGAGAAGAAGGGGACGACCGACGACGAGATGGCTGGATGGCGTCACTGACTCGAAGGACCTGAGTCTGAGTGAACTCCGGGAGTTGGTGATGGACAGGAAGGCCTGGCGTGCTGCGATTCATGGGGTCGCAAAGAGTCGGACATGACTGAGCGACTCAACTGAACTGATCATAATAATTCAGCCAAAAAACACAGATAGATGCTAAAGCTATCTAAGTTTGGGTGGTTGATAAGGAAAAGTATATTACATAATCTCAAAATGCTGTGCTGTGCTTAGTCACGCCTGACTGTTTGCAACTCCATGGACTGTGGCCCGCCAGGCTCCTCTGTCCATGGAGATTCTCCAGGCAAGAAGAGTGGAGTGGGCTGCCATGCCCTCCTCCAGAGCATCTTCCCGACCCAGGGATGGAGCCCAGTCTCCCGCATCACAGGTGGATTCTATTCCCAAATACTGATTTTAAAGGGAGAATGAGCAGTTCATCGCAGAGAAATCTGGTAGATACAGCCTTAAGAAATGATAATTAATGGCCCTAGGGCTTACCTGGTGGCTCGGTGCTAAAAAAACCCACCTGCCAATGGAGGAGATGTGGGTTCCCTGGAGAAGGAAAGGGCAACTCCAGTACTCTTGCCTGGGAAATCCCATGGACAGAAGAGCCTGGCAGGCTACAGTCCCTGTGGTCACAAAGAATTTGACACAACTGAGTGACTGAACAACAACAAAAATGTAACAAAGGAGAACTGTGTCCTCCCCAACATGACACATCATTTCTGTGATATTCCTGGGAAGAATGCATAATTCAAATCTAATTTTGAGGACATGTCACCCAAACCCAAGTGTTAGTCACCCACTCATGTTTGACACTTTCAGACCCCATGGACTGCAGTCCACCAGGCTCCTCTGTTCATGGAATTCCTCAGGCAAGAATACTGGAGTAGGTTGATATGCCCTCCTCCAAGGGAATCTTCCCGACCTGGGGATCAAACTCAGGTCTTCTGCATGGCAGGCAAATTCTTTACAATTCTTTACTGCCTGAGCCACCAGAGAAGCCCCATCATACAAACTTAAACTGAGGGATATTTTACAAAATAATCAGCCTGTAATCTTCAAAAGTGTCCAGCTATTGAAAGTCAAGGAAAGACCAAGGAGCTATTCCAGACTAAAGGGAATTAAAGAGACCAGACAACTAAATGTAACATGTGATACTGAACTGGATCCTTTTGTTATAAAGTGTATTGTTTGGACAAAACAGAAATGGAACATCTATGGCTTTGATGGTTAGTTTCCTGATTTTGATCACTGACATAGGATATATCCTTGCACACTCAAGTATTTGGAAGTAATGATACATAATATTGCTAATTTACTATCAAGTGGTAAAACAAAGAGATCTCTGTCTATTTTTGCAAACTTTCTGTAAATTCAAAATTATTTCAAAATAAACAGAAAATAAAAGAGAGAGGAATAGTTAGGAAGGTTAGAGTACTGAGATATGATTTAAAGATAAAGACAGAGACAGTGGTAGAGATTTCAATGGTCCCTTTAACTCATCAACCAAAAGAGAACTAACTAATCCTTTATCCTTTTCACCATTTTTACTCACAAGTAATGCAGTATGTGCAGTTACCCAGGGATGTTTTTATGTAGCAACAAAAACTCTTAACACAGTTTAGATAAATAAGGAATCTTTCTAAGGAGGAGGAGCAGGAACAAATTGAAAAATACACTCAGAGAATACAATGTGTCACCAGGCTAATCTCATGTATTTTCTTATATAGAGCTTTTCCTCAAAAAATTTCAAGCAAATATGATTTTCCTACTTTTCAATAAAGCTGTGACAGTTTCATGAATGGAGAGGCAAACTTCTTCGCAACAGCTTTAAGAAGAAGGAATAATTTTGCTTATTTAATAGGAGACAAAAACAATGAAAAAGATATTTCAAAGTTCTGAGCATCACAAAATGCCTAAGTGGTAGGACCAGTATTCAAACTAAACTCTGGGTTTAAGACCCACAACCCTACTCCAGACCCATATTCCTACTCAAGACCCACACCCCTTCACACAGAATTATAAAAAGAGAGAGTTAATTCTGAATTCTCACCACTCCAGACCCATATTCCTACTCAAGACCCACGCCCCTTCACACAGAATTATAAAAAGAGAGAGTTAATTCTGAATTCTCACCATGAACAATATCCACCTTTAGAATGGTGTACTCTCACAGGCAAATAAAATCCATTTATCATCTTAAATTTCTGCTTTATTTAGCCCCCTTTGTGTGAATGTATTGAATGAGGACAGAGTACAGTGTCTATTTCTGGCTTCATTCTGCTCAACCAGACGTCCTGACCATGTTATAACACTGGGCAAAAGAAAGTGAGTACTGTAGGGCGCCTGCCTGTTGGAGCAGCTTTGTTACTGGTTTTTAAGCAGATTTTTGGTGTGACTGTTTCTGGTTCCGAGGTTTCATTTCTATTTTCTCCTTCAGGACTGAGAACCAGTTTTACATCTTTCTAATGAAAGCACATCACTTTACTTCTACAATTTACAAGAGTTCATCTTTCAAACTAAGATCTGGTAGTTAAGACGTGAGAGCAACCTTTGGGCCTGTCTCGGCTACTGCCCTCCATCTCTGCCTCCAATTCCATTTTATAAGTGAGACCAGGAACATGATGTCCTTATCGTCCACTCTACTCTCACCTCCCAGACCCAATGCTTAAAAAACACCCACAGAAACACCCCTAACAAAATTTTGCCTTTTAAAAAGATCATTTCTTTTTACAAAAGGTCAGGATTCTTACTTCTTCATGTTCCAATTCTACTGTCATACAGAGAGGGTGAATTTTTTTGACAAGGAAGTATGTCTTCCAATAATAACACCAGCCTTGGCTTATAGGCCACTTAGAACACGTCATAACTATCTGTAACTGACCTGACCTAGTTTCATCTTATAAATAAGACAAGATACTACAACCAGCTTCTCTCTTACAAGGGTGAAATGAGACTCTAACATAGTCTCTTCCTACATATCTGGAAAACTACCATCTCAGAAGAGGACAGTTCATTTCTAGATTAGGCTTTGCCCGTGAGTCTGTGTCCACCCAAGAGATTATATGCCAGATATTCTGCTATTGTTGCTGATACAGGCACAGGAGGACAATAATGTGGATTAACTAGGATTAATGTGTTATTTTCTGATTACCTTGTAGCTCAAGTTTCAACTATTCTTAAGAGTAAACAAAAATCCTACAGTTTAACCTAATAAAAAAGAAAATAAAACAAATTAAAAGGTTTAAAAAATTCAAAGTAAACTATTCAACTGAGAAATTTCTATTTTCATTGTATATGCAATAGCTTCTATATACATGACCTAGACATACTGTCTTCGGATAAGGCAATGGCACCCCACTCCAGTACTCTTGCCTGGAAAATCCCATGGATGGAGGAGCCTGGTGGGCTGCAGTCCATGGGGTCGCTAAGGGTCAGACATGACTGAGCGACTTCTCTTTCACTTTTCACTTTCATGCATTGGAGAAGGAAATGGCAACCCACTCCAGTGTTCTTGCCTGGAGAATCCCAGGAACAGGGGAGCCTGGTGGGCTGCCGTCTATGGGGTCACATAGAGTTGGACACAACTGAAGTGACTTAGCAGTTAGCAGCAGACATACTGTCTTACCTCTGAGGAGGAAGTGATACATAAGATCCAGTATTCAGGGGATCTTCTTGACCCAGGAATCAAACCCAGGTCTCTTGCATTGCAAGCAGATTCTTTACTACCTGAGCTACACTGGAAGCCCAGACATACTGTCTTACCTCTGAGAGGAAGCGATATAAAAGACAGCCTGGGACATAAATATGTGTATCACACATGGACGTGTGTTAAAGGTTTCAGATAGATAAATGGTATAAGGAGACAGAGGACCATGAGAATCACCCAGAAGAACAGAAAGGCATTGAGAAAAACACATAGGAAAAATACATGAGAAAGGTACACAGGAAAAATCTGAAAGCAAAATGGAAATTTTTCCTTTTTCCCTTGTTTACGCCCTAGTTTATTTTCCATTAGTGTTAAAAAAGATTTCTTCCCTTCTTCCCAAACTACTATATATCTAAAAAGAAACAGAGAAGCAAAACAAAGAACAGATAAGGGGAAATTTTAAAAATGAAAGAATGGAAATAAATTCAGAGTAACGCAAATGGTAAATGATGTGGTTTTCATCATATAAGTTATGTGCCTATATGAGAGATTTTCATGTTTAAAATTTTTTTCATTACTTTTATGTTTAACTTTGTAATCTGCTTCTTCATTCAAAAATGTAAGCTTGAGATAATGGTTTGAATTTGACAAAGACAATACCTCAACGTATGAAAATAAATGGGAGTTTTCCAAATGACCAGAGTTCTACAATTCTATTTTTAAAACAGTTTTCCAGATTACTGTTTCTATTTCTTTATTCCAGGTATCAACTTCTCCTTTTCTGAATTTAGAAATCAAATGGCTCCAATCCCCAAAGCATTTATGGTCCTAAACTCAAGCAAAAGCTGTTAGTATTAATAAGAGCTCAGTAAAGAAGAAGAAGACAAAATGCATATATAAACTGAATAACTTTCAAATAACTAGTTATAAAACAAAATGTAAAGAAATGATTTAATCCCAGAAAGTCACAAGATATAAAATATTTGAAAGTAACTTAAGAAAAGAGATCCTGTAAGAATAAGCCTATAAATTTTACTGAGTGACATGTAATAAAAATACTTAAATAAATAAAGAATCATTCCTAGGTAGACTGCTGCTACTGCTGCTAAGTTGCTTCAGTCATGTCCGACTCTATGTGACCCCATAGACGGCAGCCCACCGGGCTCCCCCGTCCCTGGGATTCTCCAGGCAAGAACACTGGAGTGGGTTGCCATATACACATAAATTTGTCGGTTCTTCCCAGATAAGTTATAGAAATACCAATGAGGTAATTCCATGAAGTATCTACTGAATTTGGCAATGTATTTGAAAGTTCTACCAGTAAACATTAAAGAAGAAAAATCAGATAATTTCTGGAAAAAAAATAAGCAGGGGAGGAGGATTTGTGCCCTATACACTGTTAAACTGTTAAAATCTAAATTAATTAAAACAACATTGAAGTATAAAGACCAATCAAATGACAAAGAAAACTCAGAAATATATCCTGGGATATAAAAGAATTCAGTGAATTTAGTTCAGGCCAACAAAATTTTATTGAATACCTATGTGTCAATATTGTGTTAGTACGAAAGGAAACCAGTAAAA
>SJYQ01003267.1:81035-126582 GCA_006410935.1 Redunca redunca
GGTTATTTATACAACACTATTTTGTATAAACAGTTATTTATACAAAAATATTCATTATAGACATTTCTAATAGTGAAAAAGTAGCCAAAATAATAGAGTTAATAAATACTATTCATACAATGGAATAATATATAACTCTAAACATTGTTTTAAAACTTATTAATGCGTATTCACACAGTAGAAAATTTTATAACAAGAATAATGAAGTACAACTGCATGGAATATGGATGAATTCACAAACACAGTCATTTTTACTGAAGAAACAAGACACAAAATGTTCACACCATATGATTCACTGACACACATTTCATACACACAACAATCTGTGCTGTTACAGGTCAGGATGATTTGGGGGAGTAGGCAACCCACTCCGGTGTTCTTGCCTGGAGAATCCCAGGGGTGGCGGAGCCCAATGGGCTGCCGTCTGTGGGGCTGCACAGAGCCGGACACGACTGAAGCGACTTAGCAGCAGCAGCAGGGTGAAGTGGCTGAAAGGAGTTAGTTGGGAGGGGGTAGATTCTAGGACTTTATCATTTCTATTTCTTGATGTGGATGCTAACAGCATTTTATGAAGTCACTGAACTCATCATTTGTATATGTCTCTGTAAGTTATTCATCAATAAGAAACTCTTCAAAATTAATGACATGAGAAAAAGTCTATTTAAAGAGGAAAAATTAGGGTACAATACTGTATATAAAATAGAGTCTTGGTTTTGGGAATAAAAGAATAGCAAAGAACAATTGCTAGAAGGAAAACAGGTTGGGGTAAGATGGGGGGCTGGGGAGGATTTGAGGAGCTAGTAAGAGACAGGAAAAGATGTCTCCCTGTGGTGTCTTATAAGAGTCATGTGTTAGGAAAGCTTGGGGTGAAGATACGGTGGTGGGCAGGGTGTATGTGGAGTAAAGGGGAATGAATGGTCTCAAGACAGGAAAAGCCTAAACCTGTTTAATCTCTGATGGAAAAAGAGTCAGTAGAGGGAAAGGTACAGAAAACAAGCAGTAATGTCCCTCAGAAGACTGGTAAGTGT
Organism: Redunca redunca; assembly: GCA_006410935.1. Lineage (NCBI taxonomy): Eukaryota > Metazoa > Chordata > Mammalia > Artiodactyla > Bovidae > Redunca > Redunca redunca. The sequence continues at coordinate 82,064 of SJYQ01003267.1, forward strand.
ACACAGAAGAGGCAAACCCAGAAAAGGAGTGGGAAGGTTTTCACTGCTAATGTGTACACAAAGCTCTTCTTTTTCATAGAGCTCTGCAAATCACTGTGTCAAGAAGGAGCTCAATTTCCCTCTCCATGTTTCCCCATTTGTAGTCTGTCATGAGGCCTTCAGATTATCATGCTATCTGGATCAGTCAACTTTAAGAGTTTCAGCCAGAGGACAACCTATCTCTCACTTCAAAATACTTCAGGCCAAAATAAAGAGCGACTGGGTCAAGCGAGGTCCAGGTCAAGTATAATGATAGCCGGTCTGGTTGCAAGGAGTGTTTCTATCACAGCCTAGCTGTGTGACCGGAGGCAAGTGATTTAATCGTACAGGCCCTGAGTGGCCTGATATGAAAAACGAAGAGGATTGATTGATAAGAGGCTTACACGAGCTGGTCCACATAAAATGCTGAGCCCAACATGTGACACAGAGGAAACCCTCAGTAACTATAAACTGCTAACATCACTATTTTTTAAGTCTAGGGGTGGAGTTTCTAAGACGTCTTCAGATCTAGAAACAGCAAAACAAAAACAGGATGTAATAGGTAATGAAGCAGACTCTCCTGATTCACAGTAAACAATCTCAGCAAAGAATATGCTTGCTCCCAACTTTTCTGTTTTGAAAAATATTAAATCTTCAGAAATTCTGAAAGAACAGTACCATGAACATCTTTGGTTATCCACCTTCATCTGTTTTCACCAGTTGCTAAATTTTGCCGTGTTTACTATCTCCTGCCCCCGGGCTACCCTGGTTGCCCAGTCGGTAAAGAATCAGCCTGCCAATGCAGGAGATGTGGGTCAGGAAGGTCCCCTGGAGAAGGAAATGGCAACCCACTCCAGTATTCTTGCCTGGGGAATTCCATGGACAGAGAAGCCTGAGGGCGACAGTCCATGGGGTCGCAAAGAGTCGGACACGACTCAGAGACTAAACCACCACTACCACCATCTCCTGCTCACACACAAAATCTCACAATCAGTGTTAGAGAATCCAAGACTCCAACTGGCTGACTCACTCTGTAGAAGGACATACTTGCCATGTGTACAAAGAAAACCACCTTTTTTTTCAGAGAACATGATGTCAAAACCTAATGTCATGATACTTAAGCTGCAATAATTACAGAGAACAATGGAGGCCAACGAACACTGATAGCAGATGAAAAGGAATTTTTTGCAATGCCCCTTAGGGAAAGAAAAAGGGTTTCAGAGCTCTATTCTTAGGCCATTAGTAAGGAGAGAGCAAAGGCTTTCAGTTAGAGGTAAAGAACCCTGACACAGCTGGATCAGGGTTAGACAGAATACTTAATGAAGTTACTGCACAGGGCTTAGAGAAGTTTTCCCCTTCAGTATACTGAATGACATTTAAGTGAAGGTTCTCCACTCCCTTTTTTAAGCATCCAATAATCATGCGTATCTGGCAGTGGATCCAAAAACCAAAAGGACACTAGACACTTCATCCCAAATAATTACACACCTAAGAGTGTATTCGGCAGATTTTAGGTTAAACCAAATAATTTTTTTTTTCCAGGTTAAGAAGTCAATGCTGGAAATTTCATATATTCGCATATATTTGTTCAAGAGGGAAATGACATACATATAAGGATATTCACTATAGTATTGTTTACAAAAGTGGAAGTCTGGGAATAATCTAAAGGTCAACACGTCAACAGGTAGAGGATCAGTACATAAAGTATAGCGTGGCCATGTAATGGAATATTATGCAACTGTCAAAAGAAGAAGATACGTACCAAATGGAAACTTTCCAAAGACATGACTGTTGAGCAGAAAAATGTATGGTGCAAAACACTGAGTAAACTTCCTTCTATGTAAAAGCAGGGAGAAAAGTTAAAAAAAGATTTATTTACATTTACTTACATGGACAAAAGGAAATTCTGAAAGAATATGCAAGAAATTAATAGTATACAGTTGTTTAATCTGGGGGGAGCATGAGCTATATGGATGGGAGACAGATGTTGGAGAAGACTTCTCAGTGTATCCCTTTTTATGTATGTTTGAACCATCTGTATCTATTATCTAGTCAGGAAATATAAATAAGAATCTCTGAGAAAGAAAATTAAGGCATTGAATATTCAGATAGGGAACCAGAAATTGAAAGTGATTCTTGCTATGTCTTCTATCTGCAATGATGCAATGTTAAGCTGCCATCATTTCCATAAAAGCATAGTTTCTAGTGTTTGCATGGTAAATATTATTAAGATGTAAAAAATTGATCACTTTTGGCATGTTTTTTTTTGTTTCATGTTAGGGAACACAATATCCAAAAGATTTTTTTCAAAGAAACTCTAATTTTCTGATAATTATAGATTCATTAATTATGTATTATATAGTAGCAGAAATAGCACTGAAAATTCCTGTGTAACTTTCACCTATCTTCCTCCGTGGTTTCCAACCCTACACCCTGGCAAGCACTAATCTGTCTTCCATCTCTGTAACTTTGTCACTTAAGGATATTATCTCCATGGAATCATACAGTATGCAACCTTTCAAGATTAGCTTTTAAAAGTATTTTGCAGCTTTAAATCCCCATATTTCATTTTCCCCTATGTTTTTTTTTTCAAGTCAGGGATACTGAGGGATAATTTACATGCTGTAATATTCATCCTTTTTAGTATGAGGTTCTATTAAATGTGTTATTGTTTTATTGTGATATAAGTAATGTATTACAAACTCACATTTTCAAGCGCCAGGTCTGATGAGTTCTGACATACGTATGCATTTGTTAAGGCAGCATCATATTCAGCACCATGAACACATCCTCCACCTCACGTTTCCTCGTGCCCCTCTGTTATCCATTGCTCCCCCACCACACTCCCATCCCCAGACATCACCACAGGTTTCAGTTTGTAGATTTTTATATAAATGGAAACAAACAGCACCTTCTTTCATTTCTCTTGGGTAGAAAACCTAGTTCAATGACTGGGTCATGTAGCAGATGCATGATTAACTTTTTTAAGAAACTGACAAAACGGCTGTACCATCTCCCATTCTCACTACCAATACAAGCAATTCCAATTCTTCCACACCCTTGCCACCTCGGGCATCGTAATTTTAGCCATTCTAAAGGGTATAGTGGTAGCTCATTGTGGTTTTATTTTCCATTTCCCTGTTAACTAATGATACTGGGCATCTTTCATGTGCTTGTCATCCATATATCCCCTTTAATGAAGTGTCCATTCAAATCTTTTGCTCACTGCTTAAAACGAGGCTGTATCTTACTATTAAACTTGGAGTTCTTTATATTTCAGATACAAGTTCTTTATCAGGTAAGTTGTGTAAATATTTCCTCCTAATCTGAGGCTTTTCTAATCTTAACAATACCTTTCTAAAAACAGAATATATAATTTTGATGAAATATAATTTATCGATTTTTTTCTTTCATGGAGCATGCTTTTTATATCTAAGAAATCTTCATCCAAGGTCACAAAGACTTTTCCCCTATCTTTTAATTAATCAGTTTTATAGATTTTGATTTTATATTTAGGCCTATCACCCAACTTGAATTAATTTTTGTATATTGTGAGCCTGGTATGGAATCCTAGGGAATATCTATTCTTAGGGGTGGAAGCAAAAAGGAAAGCAGTCAGTGACAGCTGGAAGAGAATGAGCAAGGTACTGACACACAAGGCCAGAGAGGAAGAGGGCTGCAGTTAAAGGAAAGTTATGGCCGTCAACATCTACGTGGAACTTTGCACAGAAACTAATAAGTACAAACAGAGCAATGGTCACTGGATTTGACAATGACATCAGTGGTGGCCTTCAAGACAGGGGTTTCAATACAGTGAAATAGAAGTCATATTGAAATGGATCAAAAGAAGGTATGGATGGTGAAGAGGGAAAGGACTCAAAATCACTCTTAAAAATTTTAGGAATGAAAATGAAAAACAACAACAAAAAAAGCCACAGGACACTGAACTCAAAGAGTTTCCTGGCCATGGAGAAAGACCAGAGAGTGTTAGTTACTCAGTCCCCAACTCTTTGCGATCCCATGGACTTTGCCCACCAGGCTCCTCTGTCCATGGAATTCTCCAGGCAAGAGTTACTGCAATGGGTACCATTCCCTTTTCCAGGGGATCTTCCCCACCCAGGGACTGAACCTGGGTCTCCTGAATTGCAGGCAGATTCTTTGCCAGTCTGAGCCACCAGGGAAGGCCTTCTGGCAAAGTAGGGGAGGAGTTTATCTACTGAGACTGAGAAAGGAGGGGCAGAGGCTGGGTCTTGAGAAGGTGAAAGGGTTTGGAACTGGCGTTGCAGGGGGTACTGATCAGTCAAGAATCAAAGAGAGAGAAGTAATGGGATCATCCAGGAGCTCTGAGAACACTCACAGAGAAAGGACCCATGTTTGTAATAAGATTTAATCCTTGCTGTATTCCCATTTGTTGGCTGCCAAGATCTCCAAAAAAGAAAAAAATGACACAAATGGGTCTGGGTCAAGTGGTTCCACAACTACACACAGGAAACACAATTCTCATTCTGTTGTGTTTTTTTTTCCCTCTAAGATTCACAACCTCTTAGGTACATAGAACAGGTGTCCCAGTTCCACTTTACCCATGAAGAAATACAAGCTGGGAGAACAACTTTCCCAAAATACTTGGCTAGCCGGGACTTGAATTCAGATCTTTTAATTCCAGTAATTAAAAGAGATTAGAAAAGATTAGGATTTCCAGTGATTCCCTCTCTGCACCATGCTGCTCTCTTTTCTCCGATGCTCTTCATCATCATTCTTGTCTTAAAACTTGGCCCCAGACATTCCTTGACAGCTATTCTACCTTTCCAGCCCACCCTTCACCCCTTCGCATTCACTTTCCCCAACCCGGCTTCTCTCAGGTTCATCAGCGCCAGGAGCCGCCAGAAGAGTTGGGTGCACACGAGGGTTCAGGGTGCAAACAGAACCACCAACTCCCAGCTGCAGTCATGGTTTGCCAATATTTAGAATGAACTCACGCCTGGTTCTCAGTGTTTTCTTAGGGCCTCTGGGGAGGAAGGACACAAGGAATCAGGAGAGAGCAGTCACCAAAGAGTGGGGGGAATGACAGTGGGGTTTCTTCTTGAAAACTCCCAGTGTAGAGTCCTCCTCCCAAATTAATGCCCAAGATGACAGCTGTAAAACCGGAAACAGGCATTAGGGTAGTAACTCCTTGCCAATCTTCCACTGGAAATAAAGCCCAAGAGTCTCCACTAGAAAATCATCAATATAGGATAAACTCTTAGAGCAAAACCTGATCCTGGCACCCTTGTTTTGTCTAGGGTGAAAATTTTGTTTTAGTATGTTGGGCAATTAGCGTAAAAACTTAGAAATGGATGAGTGTTAGTACAATCTCGGTTATTTGTGAGCACAATTGCTTCTGTTTTTTTGTTTTTTTTTTTTTAATTAATCTCCCTCTGACCTTGCAACAGTTATTTCGATACTGTAGACTGTGACGCAAATTAAGGCATTTCTATTCTTATTTCAGAGTCTGCTGTATAAAATAAGTGTGCTTTTCAAAGCTAACTGACAGTCTAATGTTCCACATTTAACTATAACAAGTCAACATGTTGCCAGATTATTTCATCACTATAATGACTAATTCATTAAAAAATTTATCAAGAAAAAAGTAATTTTCACTTCTCATAGTTTCTGGTCTTAAAAAAGAGATTATCCTCCTTATGTTGCAACTTGTATATAAAATGAGTTTTGAAAATGGCCTTAACTTTTTCCTACAAAATTACTAACTCTTTTAATGTATTAGGGTCGACATAAATAAAACTGTGCAATCTCTTATTAAACATTATTTGAAAAGCAAATCTTTGATGAGCTAAATCACCTTAAAACCCATACCGTTTAGCTTGTATCTGTTACAAAAACAACTACCTTATAGTAGAATGCCTTATATTTCCAAGAGCTAAATGATATTGTGAAACAGCAAAATCTTAGAGCAGTACAGGGACATTTCAGCTTTTAAGCACTGAAGAAAAAAAAGAATAAATTTAAGGTGAAACCCCCCCTTTAAAAAAAAAAAAAGGCTTCTTCTGTTATATTTAATCCATTTTCACACAGTTTTTCTTAATTACACTACAGCTGTCTGGTACGGCACAACTGACCACTTCCATCATGAAAACAAACTGTACCCCACCATCCAAACTTCTTGATTAAAAAGCAAATGTTTTTGTGAGCCCGCAGAAAACGGGTGCAGCTGCTGCGTTTCACGAGGCAGGCACCCCTCCTCCATTCAGCTGTGAAGAATGGCGATGACTGTAAATTGTTCTTCCCGATCGGTTCCACAATAAAAACAAACCACCCTACTTTCAATTTTTCAAAGCCAATTTTTGTAAGCCTCTACTACGCTGGAAACAAGAGTTGTGTTCTTCTGATTCATGGCCTTTGATTTCTACAGAAACGTCCCTGTATGCATGTAAAAACAGGTCCCGGCAGGATACTCTCGGAGACTGTATAGATTAACTTACCAGATGTACCAGAAGATAGAAACGCCATCAGCCTACCTTTTAAACCGAGATACTATTTAACAGCTTCAAATGCCTGTGACTAAAAGGGGACTGTAAAGAACACACTGTATGTGGAAGGGCACTGGGCAGCTCCTGAGAAAGCCGCAACGTGTTCACACAACGTGCAACCAACGGTTTTGAGCTTGCATTTTCATGTGCTCAGTTAAAATCCAAACGGTGGAAGGAAGGCTTAGTCACACATCTGCATTTGTGACTCAAACGTTGGGACTCTAGATCACAGCTAGAGTCCTTAACACATTGTGATAGGAAACCTCTAAATGTTCCTAGTTTACTCATGACGCCCAGTTAGTTATCTACGCTTTCAACTTGAGGTCTTCAAAGTATATTCTCAAACAAGCACTGAATCAATTAAAAAATGTTTGCACATGCCTCCCCCGCATATAAAAATAGAATTTACTTACAAGCATGGAGCACTGTACTAATACCTAATGCACATTTGAGAACATACACAAAAATAGACCGCTGTTTGTTAAGGAGGGGAATAAGCATAATTCCTAAATATTAAGTTTTAAAACTGTCTTTGCACATCTCCAAAGGCCCCTGCTGGACAGCTCTCAGGGGAATGTCCACCTCCTCCCCCACCCCCATGGAGACCCTAAGGGGGCCAGGGCTAGTGTGAGGCCAGGCTAACCTGTTAGTAACTTTGGACAAATTAATTGCTGTAAATTTCAACTCCTGTTCCCGTGAAGATTTTGCATGGAAACAAAAGTATATACTCTCTAGCTTCCACGTGCAGGCTCAGGAGCTCCGTCGTGTCCTCTTCGGGACCCCATGCACTGTAGCTGCCTCTGGGCATGCAGGCTCCTCTGTGCATGAGAGCCCCCAGGCAAGAATACTGGAATGGGTTATCATGACCTCTTCCAGGGGATCTTCCCGACCCGGGGACTGAACCCACATCACCTGCGTTACAAGCAAATTCTTTACTGCTGAGCCACCGGGGAAGCCCATGAACTAGTTCAGACAGCTTGAAATTCTGAGTCACGACCAGAGGGCTGCAATGGAACGTAAATGTGAACAGAGACAAAACAGGAAAATGCTTAGATTCCTGACCTTCCACTTTGGTGGCAAAGCTGCTGGCATGATGTTATCAGTGATTCCTAACACAAGACAGCAATCAATACCACCTACACTGACAGATGGTTTCTACTGAAAGTAACACCCTGGGCTGCTGCAATGACTGGATCACCTAACCGTGCTCGTCACCCAGCCTTTCCACGTGCCTCCTATCAATGCTTCACCTTTCCAAACTGTCTGCTTTACAAACCTGTTCCTTCCAAATCCCTAGCTATATGTGATTTCAGGCAAAGGAAGTTCCACCAAGAGATGATTGTTTTCAATGAGCCCTGTTAATAATAGCATGTCTTAGACTCGATGGTCTACATACTTTTGCCAGGTTTTTCTGGAAACTGGTGATACAAATATCCTTGTCTTCTTGGAGGTTAAAAAAAAAGTAACAAAAATTGCATGCACACACACGCATACACATACACACACACACCCCCTCATACTTGCCTGTTTCCTCTCTTGCCATTTGCTCTCAGTTTCCTTCACAGGTTCTCTATTCTACCTCTTGTTATTCCCCAAGGTACTTCTCTTCCCATTCCATTCTTGGGGATCTTATTCCCAGGATACACCAATAATATAACGTGAAGCACACCAAAGTGTCTTTGACTAACAACATTATTTCTAAAGAACGCTTTTCCTCAGCTAGAGTCCACACTTCCAACTATTTACTTGACTTCTCCCAACCAAATGCTCCAAGAGCAGTTCACATCAACACTTCCAATAGGGAGCTCATCACTTTCTCCCTGACACTTGCTCCTCCTCCTGCATTTACTCCCTCAATTCACAGGAATCATTATGGGATTTCCCCTCTCCCTCAAATCTCATATCTGTTCAATTTCAAGTCTGGTCAATTCTACCTCCTCTACGCCTCTCAAACTTGTCTGCTCCTCTCCACGGCCACGACTTCAGCTCAACACACTCCTAACTGATCCTCCCTTCAAACTCCTGTCCTCCTTGACTTCTTCTTCTGCCTCCACACCACAGCCAGTGTAGTCTTTCTAAAAATACTCTGACCATCTTCCTTGCTTAAATAAGCAGAAATGAGGGGCATCTTAAGGAACAAAAAAAAAAAGAAAGCAAAGAATGAAGTTTTTAGCACACAAGAGATCTGAGGATGCATGTTAGCTGAAAAGTAAGAGCCTCTATTAAGGAAGAAATGAAAAAGTAGATGATAAACAGAGCAAGGTCCCAGAGTGCAAGGTAAGCTTGAGAACCCTGGAGGAGATATGCAGGAAGAAAGATTAGAAGGATGGCTGGGGATGGAGGTAAGTCTGGGTGTGGAGGGGAGGCAAGCTGAGGGGGTAGATGCCAGGTATTTACTTCTTTGGGAAAATGACAAGGGAGGAAGACCTTTACTTCAAAATGAGACAGTCGTGAGAGGTGAGTTCCTGAGAAAAGCTAGAACAGTCTAGAACAGTCACTATGGATAATAGAAAATGCAGTTGATTAGGAACAGGTTGGAAAAAATTAGAAAAGAGTGTGCTGATCTAAGACTGGCGATCGTAAATCTGAAAGGAAACCAATAAGAAGAATGCCTGGTGCCAAGGTGATGGGCAGGGGAGGGGGAAGAGTGGGGTTATGGCACTGACAGGTTTTAAATCACCATCAGCTCTCAGCATCTACTCTCATCCGTTTAGCTCAGCTCCCCCTGGGCTGATGCCATCTCATTCGTCTTCCTCTCCCGGAGCCCATGTTCCGATCATAATGAACGAACGCCACCATTTCTAGAACATGCCCTGTTGTCAGAACTCTGTCTTAGGACCTGTGCTCCCCTCTACCCTCCTTCACCTCCCTCTGCTCTCTATGGAACAAGAAGGGAACACTCCAGAATCAATCTGAATGGCCAAGGGGAGCCGGCCACCAAGCAAGTCAGCTCGGCAGTCAGTGAGCGCTCTACAAGCACTGGGTCGGTTGAAGGCATCATACGATGTGGAGTGAGGCAGGGTTTCTAAGGCAGGTAAAGAGAAGGGGAAAATGGGTTCCTTATCGCTAGGCACCCCACCCCAAAGGTATAATAAACTTAGACATTATTCCTCAGGCCCATGTTTCTATAACTCATTGACTTTTAAACTTAAGGCTTAAATAAAATACATAATAAAGACAATAAACAATTTTAGTATTGTTTAAATACAACAAATAAATAATAATTAACGTTCTCTATGTCTTAAAAAAAATGACAATGGAGGGTGCGTTTTTTTTTTTTTTTTGAGATTTCTGTGGAAGGTAATGCCACTTAAGTCCCCCTAACTGACAGTGTAGATTTACGGAGTTTTCATGCCTTTATCTAGAACTATTTTCCTTACCATTTTACCCTGAAAGACAAATGAGTATCTGGGAATTTATTTTGACTGATATGTCCAAATATGCAAAGGACAGACACAAAGAAACTGAACCTCTGGACAGAAGAATAAAAGGGGACATCTGTTCTTGGTGTTTCTGCGCCTCCTTTCTTAATTCAGGGTGAAAAAATTCTTAACGCACTGCTCCTTTTGGTCAGTACCCATCCTTGCCCCCGCTTTAATCATCTCCACCCAGAACACAGAGGTGTAAAGATATTAGTCATTCATTCATTCGATAAACGTTTACTGACTGGCTACCTATTTTGCAATATAAACATGGAGGAAAATACAAATACAAAATGTGAAGCTTACAGTCCGTTGAAGGAGAAAAATGTATAAAACAATCACATACAATATAATGAGTGCTACAATAGAGGTATGTATCCATTCAGTGCATGAAGTGAAGTTAAGCGAAAGTCGCTCAGTTGTGTCCGACTCTTTGCGACCCCGTCCATGGAATTCTCCAGGCCAGAATGCTGGAGTGGGTAGTCTTTCCCTTCTCCAAGGGATCTTCCCAACCCAAGGATCAAACCCAGGTCTCCCACAATTGCAGGCGGATTCTTTACCAGCTGAGTCACCAGGGAAGCCCATTCAACGCATATCAAACACCTAATATACAACTGGCACGATGGCGCTGAGAAGCCAGCAGTGAAAGAGAGAAAGAACAAACCAAAAAATAAGCCTGTTGTCCTCAAGGAGATTACTTAATAAACAAATGAGCAAAGAAAACGAAGGCAACACACTGAAGAAGACAACTCCTCCAGATCGAGAGGGGAGCACAGCCTTGTCAGAGAGGCTGCCGCCAGCGGACATACGAGGATGAGCAGGAGAGGCTGGTGGAGGACGCAAGCATCGCAGGTGTGGAAGAGAACAGGGTGTGCAGTTAGAATGGCAGGAATGCCCGCTCCAGCCAAAACCCACTGGGGGCAAAGCAACTCAAAATACTGCGGCAAGAGAAGAGGAAATTTCTCTCCAAACTTGGGCTCTTTCTCTTCAAGGGAAAACCCAACCTGCTTTTCTATTTCCACTGTTTTCCAGAGGTGCAAAACATTTTGTACGCAATGAATTTGCCTAAATTTTCATTTTAAATTTGATAAATCTGTCAGGGAACTGGGCTTCCCAGGTGGTGCTAGAGGAAATGAACCTGCCTGCCAATGCAGGAGACATAAGCGGTGGGCGTTCGACCCCTGGGTGGGGAAGATCCTCTGGAGTGGGGCATGGCAACCCACTCCAGTATTCTTGCCTGGAGAATCCCATGGACAGAAAAGCCGGGAGGGCTACAGTCCGTGGGGTTGCAAAGAGTCGGACACAACTGAAGCGACCTAGCACACAGCACAGTCAGGGCACTAGGCATCAGGAAAACAAATACATGAATTAATCAACAGATCAGCAAGCAAACGCAATTAACAAAAACAAATGAATTTCCAGGTTACCATCTGCTGAACTCACAATAAATGAAAAACAAAATGACTTCAAGATAGGATGGTGATGAGTATGAGGAAAAAATAACACAGAATGCTCACTTTCATATTCAGAGTACACTGTGTGCACTACAAAAATTCATATTTACATATTTCAGAGAAAGCAGATCACTAGAACACAAAAACAGACAAGAAGGGTCATAAGAAAGCATGTATTTAAGTACAAGCTGCAGCAGAGCATAGAGGCTGGGCGCCAGACTGCCTGAGATTCCATTTTGGCCTGCTTCTAGCTAGCTTTGTAACTTTGGCCAAGTTACTCCTCTCTGAGCTTCTGCAGATGCCATACAAAGATTATAGTAATGGTATCTACCTCAAATAATTATTTTGAGGGTTAGACTAGTAAATTTATGTAAAATTCTTAAGATGTCACTTGGTACCTAAATATCAACCGTTATTATCAGTGTGTGTGTGTGTGTGTGTGTGTGTGTGCGCGCGCGCGCATGTGTGTCAGGGGGTGGGCGGGGGGAGGGTATTTTTATTATGATGACCTGGAGCTGAGTACTTTACAGTAGGATTCATATTAGCCTAACACTGATGAACTCCTGGAAAAATGTTTATCGTCTTACTAAACTGTGTGAAATTACTGCTTCATTAATGAAATAATTCCAGTCACTAATACTCTGGAGTTGAAACTTAAATAAACATGCTTAGCAATGGAAACTGTTTAGTCTTAATTTTGGTTCAGAGCTTAATTTCTTGAAATGTTCACTATTCACCATGAATAGTTATCAGCTATCTAAAGCAACGTGTTCATGCCATCTTTTTAAGGTGAAAGGGATTTTAAAAGACAGAACTTGACACAGTTGCCTAGTTTCCATTGGACCAGAGGTGTGAATAAATGGATATGGTTAAACATGAACTGTTCAAGAACGGCTATCATTACAAACTCTATGAATAAAAGCTGGAGAGGACGTGGAGAAAACAGAACCCTCCTACATTGTTGGTGGGAATGTAAATTGGTACAGTCACTATGGAAAACAGTATAGAGATTCCTCAGAAAACCAAAAATAGAATTACCAAATGACCCAGCAATTCTAGTCCTGGGCGTGTATGCAGATAAAACTAATTCAAGAAGAGACATGCATCTCTATGTTCGTGGCAGCACGATCACAACAGCCAAGACATGGAGACAATCTAAAGGCCCCTCGAAAGATGGAAGGATAAAGTAAATGTGGTGTATATACATACAACCTTGCCTTGAGAACCCATGACGGGTATGAAAAGGCAGTGGAATACTACTAACCGATAAAAAAGAATGAAACAATACCATTTACAGCCACATGGATTCACCTAGAGAATACCATCCTAAGTGAAATAAATCAGAGAGGCACAAACACCATGTGATATCACTTACACGTGGAATCTAAAACATGACACCAATGAGCCTCTCTAGGAATCCGAAACAGACATACGGGCCTTGAGAGCAGACTTGCGTTTGTCAGCAGGGAAGGAGGGAGGTAAGGGATGGAGCGGGAGGTTGGGGCTAGCAGATGTAAGCTATTATTTACAGCAAGGATAAACAGCAAGGTCCTACTATACAGCACAGAGAACTAAATTCAACATCCTTGGATAAACCATAATAGAAAAGAATATAAAAAATGTATATATAGTTATATATATAAGTGAATTACTCTGGTATATGGCAGAAATCAACAACACTGTAACTCAACTACAGTTAAAAGAATAAAAATAAAAATGAACTGTGTACTATCAAGCAAGAAACGAATCGCCAGTTGATGTCAGATGCAGAATGCAGGATGCTTGGGACTGGTGCAAGGAGAGGACCCAGAGGGATGGCATGGGGTGGGAGGTGGGAGGGGATTCATGTTTGGGAATGCTTGTACACTCGTGGTGAATTCATGTCAATGTTTGGCAAAACCAATACAGTAANCCTAGTTTCCATTGGACCAGAGGTGTGAATAAATGGATATGGTTAAACATGAACTGTTTAAGAACGGCTATCATTACAAACTCTATGAATAAAAGCTGGAGAGGACGTGGAGAAAACAGAACCCTCCTACATTGTTGGTGGGAATGTAAGTTGGTACAGTCACTATGGAAAACAGTATAGAGATTCCTCAGAAAACCAAAAATAGAATTACCAAATGACCCAGCAATTCTAGTCCTGGGCGTGTATGCAGATAAAACTAATTCAAGAAGAGACATGCATCTCTATGTTCGTGGCAGCACGATCACAACAGCCAAGACATGGAGACAATCTAAAGGCCCCTCGAAAGATGGAAGGATAAAGTAAATGTGGTGTATATACATACAACCTTGTCTTGAGAACCCATGACAGGTATGAAAAGGCAGTGGAATACTACTAACCGATAAAAAAAGAATGAAACAATACCATTTACAGCAACATGGATTCACCTAGAGAATACCATCCTAAGTGAAATAAATCAGAGAGACACAAACACCACGTGATATCACTTACACGTGGAATCTAAAACATGACACCAATAAGCCTCTCTAGGAATCCGAAACAGACATACGGGCCTTGAGAGCAGACTCGCGTTTGTCAGTGGGGAGGGAGGGAGGCGAGGGATGGAGCGGGAGGTTGGGGCTAGCAGATGCAAGCTATTATTTACAGCAAGGTCCTACTATAAAGCACAGAGAACTAAATTCAACATCCTTGGATAAACCATAATAGAAAAGAATATAAAAAATGTATATATAGTTATATATATAAGTGAATTACTCCGGTATATGGCAGAAATCAACAACACTGTAACTCAACTACAATTAAAAGAATAAAAATAAAAATGAACTGTCCAAAGCTTAAGTAAATGATCAATTATACATCTGTAGGAAATTACATCCATATTTAAATCATGAAAAAAGGGAGTATTAGGTAAGCCTTAAAACAATCACACCTTTGAGCTTTAAATGAAGCAGAGCTTATCCTCACCACTAACCAGTTCACAAGATACGGGAAGAAATTAAGCACCTCAGAGTACCCGTAGTTTGCCCAAAGAGGTTTGTATGTTTTAAACCAAAGCAGCACCTGCACCATTTAGAAGAACAAATTCAACAAGAAGTGGTTATGAATCTATAAATTATAAGGCTTTGGTGGTTCTTTTACTCTGTGATCAACAGCAAGTGTTTTCTGGACTTGCAGCTGGTACACTATTTTTAAATGGCATGAGGACCTATTTTATTCAGGACAGAGTTTGAGACCAGAGGCAATATCAGTTTATTCATCAGATTAATGTTAAACAGTAAAAGTTTTACCTCTTAGCATAAATTGCTGGCCTGAAGATATAAGTAACAAGTAGTATGTCATTGGGTTTGCCTGTAATAAGCTGCAACTTGTAGCAAAAGAAAAATTAAAAAAAATTAAATTGTATTTAACTACATATGTATTCCGGAAGAATAAATAGAGAAGTAAAGTTTGCTGCTTACGGGCAAGGAGGCACAATTATAACCTGATGAGCTGGTGTAATCAAAGTTTTATTACAATGAGAAAATTACTACATTTGGGTTCTTGCACATCTGCATTGTAACAAAGATTCTACGCTGAACAAATGATCGGAGGGCTAATTCTGATTAAAATTATTATTCCATTATTAAAGTAACTTGCAACTGAGGAGAATTGTTCCACCACTTATACACACCCACACACAACACATGCTACCGTGGCTAGGCATTTAACATAGAAGGAAGATAATTATTTCTAAAATCTTGTATAGGCCACCTTATTTCTACACCTTCAGCTGGACTTGTGTGCTTATTAGATAAGCCTGTAAGAGTCTCAGGTGTTCCTCTAGCTACTGGCCCTCCTCTCTCCTCTAACAGTCAGGCTCACCAGTTCCCAGCTCCATCTACGGTAAACTGACAGCACCCCTCTCCCAGTTCTACAAGCCCCTATGCTCTGCAATATTCTTCCCCAGAGCCACCCCCGACTGTCCTTCTAGTCCTCCTCAAACGCCTGTTATGTTAAGCATGCCTGCGTATACAGTGCCTCTCAACCTCCCGTTGTATTTAACTTTCTGATGGTCTGCCCCCTCAGCTGACCGAAACCCATGCAGGCAGGGATCTTATGTGTCCTGCTTCCCATACTGTATCCTCAGACCCTAGCGGAGGGTCAGAGCTCCATTAATATGTGTTAAACATATGAATTAAACCAATCAACTGAGGTTGGTTCCTCAGTCAACCAACCAAAATTACTGCCCATAACAAGAGTGTGAGCCTTTTAAGACCAAAGAGCACAGATCAGTCATCATTCTCTGTGCACGCCTAGCTCAATCCTGACACAGAGATGGAACTCAAGACATGACTGATGGTTTGATGAAAGTTAACAGATTCAATGACCAAACAACTTGCCATTTTGAAAGGCAACTTTCAGGGCTTTAGTACTAAGCTACANGCACTATTATAACCTGATGAGCTGGTGTAATCAAAGTTTAATTACAATGAGAAAATTACTACATTTGGGTTCTTGCACATCTAGATTGTAACAAAGATTCTACGCTGAACAAATGATCGGAGGGCTAATTCTGATTAAAATTATTATTCCATTATTAAAGTAACTTGCAACTGAGGAGAATTGTTCCACCACTTACACACACCCACACACAACACATGCTACCGTGGCTAGGCATTTAACATACAAGGAAGATAATTATTTCTAAAATCTTGTATAGGCCACCTTATTTCTACACCTTCAGCTGGACTTGTGTGCTTATTAGATAAGCCTGTAAGAATCTCAGGTGTTCCTCTAGCTACTGGCCCTCTTCTCTCCTCTAACAGTCAGGCTCACCAGTTCCCAGCTCCATCTACGGTAAACTGACAGCACCCGTCTCCCAGTTCTACAAGCCCCTATGCTCTGCAATATTCTTCTCCAGAGCCACCCCCGACTGTCCTTCTAGTCCTCCTCAAACGCCTGTTATGTTAAGCATGCCTGCGTATACAGCGCCTCTCAACCTCCCGTTGTATTTAACTTTCTGATGGTCTGCCCCCTCAGCTGACCGAAACCCATGCAGGCAGGGATCTTATGTGTCCTGCTTCCCATACTGTATCCTCAGACCCTAGCGGAGGGTCAGAGCTCCATTAATATGTGTTAAACATATGAATTAAACCAATCAACTGAGGTTGGTTCCTCAGTCAACCAACCAAAATTACTGCCCGTAACAGGAGTGTGAGCCTTTTAAGACCAAAGAGCACAGATCAGTCACCATCCTCTGTGCATGCCTAGCTCAATCCTGACACAGAGATGGAACCCAAGACATGACTGATGGTTTGATGAAAGTTAACAGATTCAATGACCAAACAACTTGCCATTTTGAAAGGCAACTTTCAGGGCTTTAGTACTAAGCTACAAAAATTTTTAAGTTGATTAAATATGATTAATTCCCTTTTCATAAGATCTGAAGTAAGAAAATATAGAAACTTTAAAGGTTTTTTATAAGTCACCAATAGTTTTAGAGACAATGGTGTGATTTAATTAAATATCATTTATTAAGTATCATATATATATTATCATTATTATTAAGCATTGGTATATTATGCTACAATCAAAAGGAATCTTTTTAGAGAAAGATCTCTAAGCCAGAGTAAGAATTTGGTTATTGGAGGAAAAAGAACAGATACACAAAGAGTAAAGTGGGGAGAGACAGGATATAAGTGAGGGTTAGAAAGAAGAGTTCGAGCATTTTGATCACTGAGATGCTGTCCTCACCAGCCTACGTGGAAAGCAGTGTAGCTGCAGATTTGGGAAGGGAAGACTAGGAATAGGGCTTCAATAATTTAGTGTGACAAGCCAAGACAACATCTGATTTGATGTGTCCTTATTAATGACAGTAAGAATGAGAGCAAAGGGGTGCCACCGGTGGTAGACAGGGGCGGCTGAAACGCACATATGCTCAGTGCTAAGACCGGAGAGCAGGTATATTTAGGGAAGGAAGTGCTTTCAAAATGGCAGAGATAAAGGTACCCAATCAAAGAAATTCAAAACCAGGATCAAAAAGGGCGCTAAGAGAAAGGACAGGGTACCCTGGCAAGAACATCTGAATGGTCCTACAGCATAAACACTGAACCACAGATTGTAAACAGTGAGGCAGAGTTATCCGACCGGTAGAGACAACTGTAGAAATATGATCTCACTGTTAAAACACACTGCTTCCAGTCAGTCCTGGCACTGTTCCTTAACGGAGTTCGTCATGAACTCCAAACTCACCTCAAGTGATCCAGCTCCCACCACTGTCTTAAGGGGCATCTTTTAAGATGCTGAGAAGTGCCTATAAAAGTGTTCATGTTATTTCCAGATGTCCATGGGCTCAGTCTAATCCAAACACATCTGTCTTCCAGCAAGGTGCTTATATCCATTCTCTCACTTCATATTGTTTTATTACTTGACCAAAGAGAAGGCATTTTATTTTAAAAAGTCATATTTACTAAGCAAATTCTTCCCTATCCTAAGCTCTACAGTTTTTATTTTCCAAATTATTTGAAATACTGGGCGCTACTGGCTTGGCTGTGAGTGGGATGCACTGTAGGTTGGTGGGAGCTTTCCGCTTCCTTGTAATGAGTCTGCAAAATGATTCCAAATGGCAATGGTTCTTTGTGCCTGCCACAGCCCACTGCAACCTCACACCCACTCTGTTGTCTATCACCTAGGCTGCTTCTCAGCATTACTAAGCATTTTCTCCCATTGAATATCTATTTCAGATGATCTGCTCTTAGATGTATTAGCTTGCATTTTCTTAGGCTGAATCTCACTATTTCCTGTGATATTTCCAAACCTTTTCAGGTATCTTGGTGCCACTTCTCTTATTTCGCTATTTGAGATGCTTCCCAATTTACTATGTTATGTAAATTTGGTTGACATATTATTCATTTATGATTTGATATTTTTAATGAAAATGCACAGGAAAATTAGGCAATATGCCTCCATGAGAAAGCTGTATTTCATCTTTTAAGAAGAATGAATTTAGGTAAAGTTGTAAGTCAACATGTAATTAAGGAGAAGGCAATGGCAGCCCCCTCCAGTACTCTTGCCTGGAAAATCCCATGGACGGAGGAGCCTGGTGGGATGCAGTCCATGGGGTTGTGAAGAGTCAGACACAACTAAGTGACTTCACTTTCACTTTTCACTTCCATGAACTGGAGAAGGAAATGGCAACCCACTCCAGTGTTCTTGCCTGGAGAATCCCAGGGACGGGGGAGCCTGGTGGGCTTCCGTCTATGGGGTCGCACAGAGTTGGACACGACTGAAGTGACTTAGCAGCAGCAGCAGCATTATGTTATTAAATCAGTAAACCTAAACTGTTTACTTTTACACAAGTCATATACTTAATTTTATGACCAATTAAACAAAAGTTAAAACGATTTTTAGTAGCATTTATTTTTGTACATTATGTATATGTGGTTCAATTTCACCCAAACATTTTGTTTGAGATTGAAGCAACAATTATTTAAGAGGTAAAAGGAACATTTGTTTAAATTTCAAATCTTAAATGTATTTACATTTAAAAAATCCAAATGTCTTTGGTTCCCTAATAATTATAAAAATGTCTGCAGTTTTAATAAAAGACACCTTAATTAAGTAGTAATGATCTATTCAATATTTGAAATACTACCTCATTATATTTATAGGGTAGTATTTATTCTATTTATTTTATTTATTTATGCTGTTTTATAACTTCTTCCTTGGGTTCAAAACATATTTTAAAATATAACTTGACTAGTGAATTTCAGGATATTTATTTCCTAAATGCTAGGTTTACATAAACATAGAACTCCTGTTTTATATCCTTGTTTGCTTAGGATCTGTCTAGTTTTGTCTAGCTTCTTTTGACAGTGCCGACAAATGCATTTAAAAAGTCTTCTAAAATTAATGTTACTCAAATGCATTTTCAGTTAGCCTAATTACCATAGTGCAGGTTTGACTCCAGACTCTTTCAAGAAACACATTCCAATCCAACCCAGGAAAGCTAAGAGTTAAATGTGCAGTTTAGAAAAGAAATATGGCAAGTCCGTGTATGTGGCTCGGACTTAGAGCAATGTTTACACAGGGAATCCTGGCTCTGTCTGCACTACATTATGACCCTTGTCATCACCTGCCCTGGAGCAGTCACACATGCGTCTCCTTCGCCCATTAAGCCAGGCTCTCCTGAAGGGCAGAAGCAATCTGAAACCTCTGTATCTTCCGTGAGGTCGCCCATAGCACTTTGCACAAAGCAGCTCCACAGTAAATGTGTGCAAGGCTGTACCAGAAAAGAGCAAAGTTCTTGGGTTTTCCTTGATACACACACCCCGTGAAAAATGAAAGCAAAAGAAACCCAGGTGAATGGGTGGGGAGAGGTGACGGCGGTGGTGGCGAGAATGTTAGCAAGTAACTGCAAATGAAAATATTTAAAGATGATCTTACTTAGTGCTTCACTTCTGTACTTAAAAAAAAAAAATCTCAATTCATCTTTCAGTAACTTTTCATCCTTCCCAAGCTCAAAGCTGGGAAAGCTTATTTTATTTGAAAGTATAGTCTGAGTTAGACACACCCTTATGAGACAGCCAGTATAAATAATTTGTTCTTCTGGTATGCCACTGCTGAACAATGATGAACAGATCAACAGTACAGGAATTCCCCAATAAAGAGTGACCCATTGTGTAGAAAATGGATCCTAAAACAAGGAAGTATATTTAGGGTAGGTTTCTACATTCCAAATTCTGGCACACCCTTAGTCCCTGGTGCCTATGACTCAGTTCCCTGGTCAACCTGAAACTGAAATTCCAAAGACCATGTAATTCAAGAAATAGTGTGCACCCACTGTACACAAAGGTACAAGAATGTAAACCTGCGAAAAGAGGGCGTGCAAAGGAGATTGAGGGCTTCCAAGGCGGTGCTAGCGGTAAAGAACCTTCCTGCCAGTGCAGAAGATATGAGAGACTCGGGCTCGATTCCTGGGTCGGGAAGATCCCCTGGAGGAAGGCATGGCAACCCACTCCAGTATTCTTGCCTGGAGAATCCCATGGACAGAGGAGCTTGGCGGACTACAGTCCATAGAATTGCAAAGGGTCAGACACGACTGAAGCGACTTAGCACAAAGAACAAAGGAAATTTGAGAAAAATCATTGATCAGGGAAGAAGGGAAAGATACAGGAGAGAGGGACTTACGGAACCCAAAAGGTAAGACAGATAGGAACCCAAAAAGAAAGACAAATTTGTCAACATTCTCAGATGTCACAAAAGGTTGGAAAGCTGAGACTCTAGAAGATAATAAAACTCCTACTGAATAAATGCAAAGTACTGGGATCAATGAACAAAATCATTAACATGTTGAATTATTTATGTTTAGAATAATTTTGCTTTGTGAACATATTTGCTAAGAGTAAGTTTCGGTTCTATTAAGTGTATTGCCAACTCCCCTAAAATCCAGAGTTGATGTTTTCTTTTTCCTTCTGAAAAATAATAAAATAATTTACCAAATCCAGCTGCTCATGACTGTGTCATAGGCAGGGTTGTACAGGTCGTGTACTGCACAAGAGTGTCACAGCTAGGGGGAGGAGCATTCACATTGGGGATGTACAGACTCCAATTCCCAGTAGGTGGCAGTCAAGTGTCTCATTCCAACTAAATAAACATATTACAACAATTTTCTACGAGATGGAAATAAAAGGTCTTAAAGAAGGACCAGCTTGTAAATCCCCAGAATGCACTGAGTGGGTTAATGAAAGCCCCAAATGTCTTTCATCTACTTTCCAGTCTTCACAAATCAGACTCACGTAACATCTTGCTACAATAAGCTTCCAAATGGATCCCTGATTGCTCCACATTTGAGTCCAGAAGTAGAGTCCTACTAATACGACTTCTCTTTCCAAAAATTCTTCAGGGGCTCTATGTCATACAGTCTTTTCAACCTCACATCAAAGCCCTTTGTGACCACACCCTGACCTTCCTTTCTGCTCTCCCCTAATCCACAAGAGGTCCTCCGCTCCCAGTGCTGCGCTTTACATGTATCCTGTCCTTCCTTCCCTTCCCTGCTATCTTACTTAGCTCATTTCTTCTGCTCGGAATTCTCTCCAAACTCAGTCCTCCTGCTAGAAGTTCTAAATTACACTAAGCATTATATTTGGGGTAGAGGTTTTACATGACTAAGTATTGTCTTCAGCAAGCATCCAAAAAAAGATTCCCCCTTCTTGGCTTTGGTTGTTTTTCTCTTATTTATTGGTGTATGACAAGCTATCCCAAACTTATGAGTTGAAAAATGACTATTTGTTTTCACACCTCTGGCTCAGCAGGTAAAGAATCTGACTGCAATGCGGGTCTCAGACCTGGGTTCAATCACTGGGTTGGGAAGATTCACCAGAAGGGAAAGGCTACCCACTCCAGTGCTCTGGCCTGGGGAATTCCATGAACTGTAGAGTCCATGAGGTCACAAGAGTTGGACATGATTGAGTGACTGCCACTTTTCACACCTCACATACCTGAGGGCCAGAAATCTGGGCAGAGCTGAGTGGTTCTTCTGTTCTGTGTGGTCACGTTAGTGGCTTCGGTGTTGGCAATCGGCGATCACTAACTGGGCTAATCCAGAGGGTTCTCGTTCCTCCTCCTTGTCACAGACCTTTAAGGTCTTCACACTTTAAGGCCCAGCTTGAATCCCCCTTCCTTCTAAGAATCCATTCCAGGTCTTTCAGTCATGCTTAATCTCTCACTGTTTCAAATTCTCTGGTACTTTTTTCTTCATGACAGTACTTTACCTACTAATTTTCTTACATTAGGCTTTCATTTAAGTAAGACGAAAAAGAGAGAGAAAGCCAAAGGGAGCAAGAAAATGCTGTGACCCTATAAATTTCAACCAAACTTAAACAATAGACACAAAATGCTCTATGTGACTGGAACTCTTTGTAGAATAAGTGGAGAAACAGCGTTTTATATCTAGACTGAGGCCAGAAGAGGCTGATGGAGCAGAAGCAGACAGCCTACTTCACACAGGTATATAACTATGCTTATTCTAATTATGGACTTCTCGGGTGGTGCAGTGGTAAAGAATCTGCCTGCTAATGCAGGAGACATGGGTTCGATCCCTGGGTTGGGAAGATCCCCTGGAGGAGGAAATGGCAGCCCACTCCAGTAGTCTTGCCTGGAGAATCTCATGGACAGAGGAGCCTGGCGGGCTACAGTCCGTGGGGTGACAGAGTCAGCCAGGACTGAGAGACTGAGCAAGCACATGCAGTTACTGTAAATTCTAAGAAAGACAAGCAAAATCCGGGGGAACAAGTTTAGTGTTTTCTGCCATTATACTTAATGAACATTTCTAATATTGCATGTATTTTTGTCCTCAAAAATGTACAAGATGGGAAAGTAAAATCCACCTCTTGCAGAATGACTTGAAGAGATACACTACCGGAACTGTGACATTATCCTAAGAACAAAACCCAATAATCCATACTACCCAGGTCACACAACCTATATAAAAATGAAATTTTGAGCTAGAAAAGATATAAAAGATAACTTCCTCAACTTACAATGGGGTTAATTAAAAACTATCCCAAATCATAAGTGCATTTAATACACTTAACCTACTGAATATCATAGCTCAGCCTAGGCCATCTTAAATGTGCTCAGAACACTTATTTTGCCTACAGTTGGGGAAAATTCTCTAACACAAATTCTATTTGATAATAAAGCGTTGAATATCTTCTGTCATTTACCGAAGACTGTACTGAAAGTTAAAAACAGCACGGTTCTCAGTGCATCAGCTGTTTACCCTAATGATCATACTGCACATTGCTAGGCCAGGAAAAGATCAAAATTCAATATTCAAAGTATTGTTCCTTTGAATACACATTTCACTGTTGTAAAGCTGAAAAATCATAAGTTGAACCATCTGAAGTTAGTAGTTAGTGTCTGTTCAATCTTACTATCTTTATGATGAAAAAACAGACCCAAAATGTGGCTAAAAAGAATTCACTTCTCGTATAAAAATAAACAAAGCTAAACTAAAGGTGCAAAGTTCTGTGAAGCAAAACCTGTACAAAAATGTTGATGGCAGCACTGTCTGTGAGAGAGGCTGTAAATGCCTGCTGCGAGGAGAAGGGGTAAATGAATTATGGTATCTTCAAGCAAAGAAGTACTATACAGTGGTTAAAAGGAATGGATCAAATAAATATCAGCAAGGATGAATCTGATAAATACAACACTGACTAGTAAAAGCAAATCGCAGCAGAATACAAATAAAATGACAGTACTTATATAAACTTTCAAATCAAGCAAAGCAATACAACATGTAATTTGGAATTACATAGCCTATGGGTAGAAGTGTAAGACAGGGGACTGAGTGGTGACTTTTATGGGGGTTTCAGGGTACACAGGCAGCTTCCACAGTAGCCATCCATTATGTTTTGCTTCTAAAAGCTGGTGGCAGACCCATGGATGCTCATATTATGCTTCATAATTTTCGTGAAGTTTCAGTTCAGTTCAGTTCAATCGCTGAGTCGTGTCCAACTCTTTGTGACCCCATGGACTGCAGCACGCCAGGCTCCCCTGTCCATCATTAACTCTTGGAGTTTACTCAAACACATGTCCATTGAGTCGGTGATGCCATCCAACCATCTCATCCTCTGTCATCCCCTTCTCCTCCCACCTTCAATCCTTCCAAGCATCAGGATCTTTTCAAATGAGTCAGCTCTTTGCATCAGGTGGCTAAAGTATTGGAGTTTCAGCTTCAACATCAGTCCTTCCAATGAACACCCAGGACTGATCTCCTTTAGGATGGACTGGATGGATCTCCTTGCAGTCCAAGGGACTCTCAAGAGTCTTTTCCAACACCACAGTTTGAAAGCATCAGTTCTTTGGCACTCAGTTTTCTTTATCATCCAACTCTCACATCCATACACAGCTACTGGTAGAACCATAGCTTTGATCAGAAGGACCTTTGCTTAATTTAACATAATAAAATTTCAAGATAGGAAAAGATGCTTTCATCATTTGAGATATTCACTATTAAAATTCAGCACAGAGATATAAAAACTAGGCAGATGTTGAGGAGCTCAAGACCACTGACATAAGCTATGTGAGACCAAGGAAGAGAAGTCATCTCTGGTTCTCAAAATGAGATAACAAAAACCACAACAACAAAAATCCAACTACTCAAACATACTTAAAAAATTTTTTTTCGTACATAATTCACACTCCAGATCCTTCCCTCGATTTTTGTGTGTTTATTTTAGAATGCCTCTCCCCAATCTTCCCACTGTGAGGGGCCATGAACAGAGGATAAAATATAACAGACTGCTACAGTCTTTGGAAGGGTGATGGAGGCAGAACCAAGGGAATAATGACGATTTAGTGAGCACGCACTACACCCCAGGCATCGAGAGCTTTGAGCTTTATCTGCATTGTCTACATTTTCTGTTTAGCCCACACAATGCCTATGAGGTAAGGATGACTGTCATCTTCATTTCAAAAAGGTTAAAGGACTTTAGCAAGTGGTGGAGGGAGGACTCTAGCCAGAGCCAGACACATAATCACTGTGTTGCTCCCTTCCTGTCAATCCAAAATTATAATTAGCAAATAACTGTAAAATAAACTGGAGTAGGAAATGGCAACCCTCTCTAGTATTCTTGCCTGCAAAGTTCCGTGGACAGGAGAGCCGGGAAGGCTACAATCCATGGGGTCGCAAAGAGTCAGACACAACTGAGCAACTGAGCACACAGCATCTGTAATTAAAGCACCTTCCAAAAAATGTTCCCTCAGTTACATCTGGTTCCAAATCACATTTAATTCCTTTTAAAGCAGTTTGCTTTGGTAATGGGTAAGTATTTCCCCTTCTCGCACAGCGCAAAGAACTTTAGAGCTCACTGTCACAAAAGCACCTGTACTATGTCCACATGGTTGCCAAGGTTCAGAAACGAATACAAATAATAACAGAAGCAACTCCAAGGAGAATTTTTCTTTGGGGGAAAGGATTAGATGGAAACATTCTAAAAAGTGAATACGAAGCACCATCTGAAATAACTGTTTTCACACATCTTGGATACCTCCTTATATGTGCAACGATGTCCAAATCAAAGGCTCAAGGAATCCTGAAGTGTCTCAAGGTCTCAGAATCCCAGATGGCACACTGAAGAGATCACTGACTGTCCTTCACTTGCTAACCACGGACACATCCCCATCGCCCACCTCTTAACAAAAGTAGCAATTCACCTCTCAGATAAAGGCAAAATCCTATTTGTTACAGAAATAAAAGCAAAAATAAACAAATGGGATCTAATTAAAATTAAAAGCTTCTGCACAACAAAGGAAACTATAAGCAAGGTGAAAAGACAGCCTTTGGAATGGGAGAAAATAATAGCAAATGAAGCAACTGACAACTAATCTCAAAAATATACAAGCAACTCCGGCAGCTCAATTCCAGAAAAATAAATGACCGAATCAAAAAATGGGCCAAAGAACTAAATAGACATTTCTCCAAAGAAAACATACAGATGGCTAACAAACACATGAAAAGATGCTCAACATCACTCATTATCAGAGAAATGCAAATCAAGACCACAATGAGGTACCACTTAACACCAGTCAGAATGGCTGCGATCCAAAAGTCTACAAGCAATAAATGCTGGAGAGGGTGTGGAGAAAAGGGAACCCTCTTACACTGTTGTAGGGAATGCAAACTAGAACAGCCACTATGGAGAACAGTGTGGAGATTCCTTAAAAAACTGGAAATAGAACAGCCTTATGACCCAGCAATCCCACTACTGGGCATACACACCAAGGAAACCAGAATTGAAAGAGACACGTGTAGCCCAATGTTCATCGCAGCACTGTTTATAATAGCCAGGACATGGAAACAACCTAGATGTCCATCAGCAGATGAATGGATAAGAAAGCTGTGGTACATATACACAATGGAGTATTACTCAGCCATTAAAAAGAATGCATTTGAATCAGTTCTAATGAGGTGGATAAAACTGGAGCCGATTACACAGAGTGAAGTAAGCCAGAAAGAAAAACACCAATACAGTATACTAATGCATATATATGGAATTTAGAAAGATGGTAATGATAACCCTGTATGCGAGACAGCAAAAGAGACACAGATGTAAAGAACAGACTTTTGGACTCTGTGGGAGAGGGAGATGGCATTTAAACATGTATACTATCATGTAAGAAATGAATCGCCAGTCTAGGTTCAATGCAGGATACAGGATGCTTGGGGCTGGTGCACTGGGATGACCCAGAGAGATGGTACGGGGAGGGAGATGGGGGCGGGGTTCAGGATTGGGAACTCATGTACACCCGTGGCGGATTCATGTTGATGTATAGCAAAACCAATACAGTATTGTAAAGTAAAATAAAATAAAATTTAAAAAAAAAAAAACAGAAAAAAAACCCCAAAAGATTTTATGCATATTTAGGTTGCCACAAAATAGATCAACATGGGTGTTCCATCAAACTGGTCATCTCTTCTGGGTGAGCAGGGACCCCACTCTGTGGCTGCATCCAGGAGTTATGGGAAGACTCTTAGCATCGTTCAAGCCAGTGATCCTAAACCCTGGCCACACCATAGAATCATCCAGAAACTTTAAAAACATTCTGAGCATACTGTTGCTCTGTATTATCATGATTGGTAAAACAACAGTGACTAAAAATGACATAAGAGAATGCTATTTTGATCTTAAAGGAGGCAAAGATTACTTACACAAATCCAGAAAGCGTTAAGCAAAAGGGGCAAAGATTGACCAATTCAACATTAACATGAACAATTAGTTTATTAAAAGACACCCTGAGGAGTGGGAAGGCAACCCTTAGGATGGAGATAATGGTGACCAAAACACACGTCAGAGAACAGGCGTCAGACTGCTGGGGACATCCTGCCACTCGAGGAGGGACAGCCAGCCGGAAGGCCAGGCTCTGGGTCAGGAAGATCCCCTGGAGAAGGAAATGGCTATCCACTGCAGTATTCTTGTCTGAGAATTCCATGGACAGAGGAGCCTGGCAGGCTATAGTCCATGGGGTTGCAAAGAGTTGCACATGACTGAGCGACTCACACTTTCACACACAAGGAGGACATGCAAAGGCAAAGATCCTGGGCCCTCTTTAGAACCTGAATCAGGGCATGCCTAAGGTCAGCCTAACTCATCACCACCTGCACAGAAGAACTGATAAATGTCCCTTTTCCTGTAAGCCAGGAAAAGTCAGATCTTCTGTCACTTTTTTCATTAACCGTCTCCAATAATACTCAATTCAGACCCATTTTCACTGTAATTCTCAACTTCTCTGAGAAGCTCATTTTTGGGCCATCCACCACAGAGAAGTCCAACACCACCAAATCGGGGTGGTCACTTCCCTAGTCTCGGGCACAAAAGGCCATTGATCCATTTCTCAGTAATCATCTTTACCCTTTAGCACCTTACTTCAGGGCATCCTCGGTTTTAGAATTTATTAAAGCTTCTCCGCCAGCTCTTCAGATTGTTTTCTTTTTGCTTATTTTGCCCCTGATTTCTTCAGTCCCATGGGCTGGACACAATGCCCTAACAAACACCACTTATTGAGAGCAACACGGTCCTCCTGTTCACTCACTATGCCCATCCAACACATTTATCGGTGATAAGTGTGCGCCAGTCCATGGATTTACAGCCATCACCATACCATGCTTTCTAATTTCTCAGCTGTCAAGAATCACAAGCCCTCCAAAATTTTGCACTTTTAAATGTAAAGTTCATACCAATCACAGGAGCCTGCCTTATACTAATGGCCCTAGAAGACTAACATTATGCATATACAGAACCAAGTTTTCACATTTCATTCTTTAGTTAAAACAAAAAGAAGTTTCACATTGTACCACTCCACCTTAAAAAAAAAAATCTTACATTTTGCTGCAAAACTCTTCCTTTACTTTTCATAAGCTTGGAAACCATTTTGGTGTATCCTTGCCAAGGCAAAAGGCTTTTCCTTAAAACCTGGCATAGGCTGGACTGTAGTGACAAGCACAGAGACAAGGCAGACAGATTCTTCTCTTTTTGCACACTGATTTTTAAAAAGTGCCACCAGATGTGAAAGGGAAAATTTAGACTCTGAATTCTGAAATTTAATCTAGCAATAAAGCAGCACCCAAGTCTGAAGACACAGTGTACGTCAGCTATCTTCCATTGCACCACTTCCTCTTTCCAACTCCTTAAAATGTGCTCTTGATTACAGCGAGCCTGCAATAATTTTTACTTGGTCTAACAAGGTTTCTTTTACTTTAGCGAGTACTACTGGTGCAGCAACACAGGATTTCTTTGCTTTAAAAAAGGAGACGGTGGTGCTCAGATAAGTGAGAAACTCCAATTTGTAAATAGAGAGCTTTCTACTTTACTAGTGATATTTCTGATGGAATTATTTATTTTTCTATTGAAGGATAATTGCTTTACAGAACTTTGTTGTTTTCTGTCAAACCTCAACCTGAATTAGCCACAGGTATACACATATCCCCTCCTTTTTGAACTTTTCTCCCATCTCCCTCCCCATCCCACCCCTCGCAGTTGATATTGAGCCCCTGCTTGAGTTTCTTAGCCATACAGGAAATTCCCATTGCCATATCTATTTTACATGTGGTAATGTTAAGTTTCCATGTTACTCTCTCCATACATCGCACCCTCTCCTCCCCTCTCCCCATGTCCGTAAGTCTATTCTCTACGTCTGCTTCTCCACTGCTGTCCTGTAAGTAAATTCTTCAGTAGCATTTTTCTAGATTCTGTATATATGCGTTAGAATACGGTATTTAGCTTTCTCTTTCTGACTTACGTCACTCTGTATAATAGGTTCTAGGTTCATCTACCTCAATAGAAGTGACTCAAAGGCGTTCCTTTTTATGGCTGAGTAATATTCCATTGGGTATATGTACCACAACTTCTTTATCCACTCATCTGTCGATGGACATCTAGGTTGCTTCCATGTTCTAGCTATTGTAAATAGTGCTGCAGTGAATAATGGGATACATGTGTCTCTTTCAATTTTGGTTTCCTCATGATATATGCCCAGGAGTGGGATTGCTGAGTCACATGGTGGTTTTATTTCTTGCTTTTTAAGGAATCTCCATACCATCTCCCATAGTGGCTGTATCAATTTACATCCCAACAACAGTGTGAGAGTGTTCCCTTTTCTCCACACCCTCTCCAGCATTTATTGTAGACTTTTTGATGATGGCCATTCTGACTGGTGTGAGGTGATATCTCATTGTGGTTTTGATTTGCATTTCTCTAATAATGAGCGATGTTGAGCATCTTTTCATGTTTGTTAGCCATCTGTATGTCTTCTTTGGAGAAATGTCTGTTTAGGTCTCTTCCCCACTTTTTGATACGGCTGTTTTTCTGGCCTTAAGTTGTTTGAGCTGCTTGTATATTTTGGAAATTAATCCTTTGTCAGTTGTTTCATTTGCTATTATTTTCTCCCATTCTGAGGGTTGCCTTTTCACCTTGCTTATAGTTTCCTTTGCTGTACAAAAGCTTTTAAGTTTAATCAGGTCCTACTTGTTTACTGTTGGTTTTATTTCCATTACTCTAGGAGGTGGGTCAGAGACGATCTTGCTTTATGTCATCAAGTGTTCTGCCTATGTTTTCCTCTAAGAGTTTTATAGTTTCTAGACTTACATTTAGGTCTTTAATCCATTTTGAGTTTATCTTTGTGTATGGTATCAGGAAGTGTTCTAATTTCATTCTTTTACATGTAGGTATCCAGTTTTCCCAGCACCATTTATCGAAGAGGTTATCTTTGTCCCATTGTATATTCTTGCCTCATTTGTCAAATATAAGGTAGCCATAGGTGCATGGGTTTATTTCTATCTTTCTATCTTTATTTTTAACAAGACTTTCTATCTTGTTCCATTGGTCTATATTTCTGTTTTTGTGCCAGCACCACACTGTCTTGATGACTGTAGCTTTGTACTACAATCTGAAGTCAGGAAGGTTGATTCCTCTAGCTCCATTCTTCTTTCTCAAGACTGCTTTGGCTATTCGGAGTCTTTTGTGTTTCCATATGATTTGTGAAATTTTTTGTTCTAGCTCTGTGAAAAATGTCATTGGTAATTTGATAGGGATCATATTGAATCTGTAGATGGCATTTGATAGTATAGTCATCACTTCATGGGAAATAGACGGGCAAACAGTGGAAACAGTGTCAGACTTTATTTTTTTGGGCTCCAAAATCACTGCAGATGGTGACTGCAGCCATGAAATTAAAAGACGCTTACTCCTTGGAAGAAAAGTTATGACCAACCTAGACAGCATATTCAAAAGCAGAGACATTACTTTGCTAAGGTCCGTCTAGTCAAGACTATGGTTTTTCCAGTAGTCATGTACAGATGTGAGAGTTGGACTGTGGAGATATCTGAGCGCCGAAGAATTGATGCTTTTGAACTGTGGTGTTGGAGAAGACTCTTGAGAGTCCCTTGGACTGCAAGGAGATCCAACCAGTCCATTCTGAAGGAGATCAACCCTGGGATTTCTTTGGAAGGAATGCTGCTAAAGCTGAAGCTTCAGTACTTTGGCCACCTCATGTGAAGAGTTGACTCATTGGAAAAGACTCTGATGCTGGGAGGGACTGGGGGCAGGAGAAGAAGGGGACAACAGAGGATGAGATGGCTGGATGACATCACTGACTCAATGGACGTGAGTTTGAGTGAACTCTGGGAGATGGTGATGGACAGAGAGGCCTGGCGTGCTGTGATTCATGGGGTTGCAAAGAATCGGACATGACTAAGCGACTGAACTGAACTGAACCCAGGAACATGGGCTATCTCTCCATCTGTTTATGTCATCTTTGATTTCTTTCATTAGTGTCTTATAATTTTCTGTGTACAGTTCTTTTGTCTCCTTAGGTAAGTGTATTCCTAGATATTTAATTATTTTTGTTGCAATGGTGAATCGGATTGATTCCTTAATTTCTCTTTCTGATTTTTTCATTGTAGTATATAGAAATGCAAGTGATTTCTGTGTATTGATTTTATATCCTGCAACTTTGCTAAATTCACTGACTAGCTCTGGTAACTTTCTGATACTATCTTTAGGGTTTTCTATGTACAGAATCATGTCATCTGAAAACAGTGAGAACTCTACTTATTTTCCAATCTGGATTCCTTTTATTTTTTATTCTTCTCTGACTGCTGTAGCTAGAACGTCCAGAACTATGTTGAATAACAGTGGGGAAAGTGGGCACCCTTTTCTTGCTCCTGATCTTAGAGGGAATGTTGTCAGGTTTTCACCATTAAGAATAATGTTTGCTGTAGGTGTATCATATATGGCCTTTACTATGTTGAGGTAGGTTCCTTCTATGCCCATTTTTTGAAGAGTTTTAATCATATATGGGTGCTGAATTTTGTCAAAGGCTTTTTCTGCATCTATTGAGATGATCATATGGTTTACACTGATTGATTTGCATATATTGAAGAATCCTTGCAGCCCTGGAATAAACCCAACTTGATCATGGTGTATGAGATTTTTGATGTGTTGCTAAATTATTTGCTAAAATTTTGTTGAGGATTTCTTCTTCTATGTTCAGTGATATTGGCTTGTATTTTTCTTTTTGTGTGTTGTCTTTGGTTTTGGTATCAGGGTGATGGTGGCCTCAAAGAATGAGTTTGGAAGTGTTCCTTCGTCCACAATTTTTAGAAAGAGTTTTAGAAGGACAGGCATTCAGTTCAGTTCAGTTCGGTCGCTCAGTCATGTCCGACTCTTTGTGACCCCATGAATCGCAGCACACCAGGCCTCGCTGTCTATCACCAACTCTCGGAGTTCGCTCAAACTCACGTCCATCGAGTCAGTGATGTCATCCAGCCATCTCATCCTCTGTCATCCCCTTCTCCTCCCGCCCCCAATCCTTCCCAGCATCAGTCTTTTCCAATAAGTCAACTGTTCGCATGAGGTAGCCAAAGTACTGGAGTTTCATTAGCTCTTCTCTAAATGTTTGATAGAATTCTCTGGGGTAGCCATCTGGTCTTGGGCTTTTGTTTTGGGGAGATTTTTGATCACAGCTTCAATGTCAGTGCTTGTAATTGGGTTGTTCATAATTCCTATGTCTTCCTGGTTAAGTCTTGGAAGAGTGAACTTTTCCAAGAATCTGACCATTTCTTTCAGGTTATCCACTTTATTGCCATATAGTTGTTTATAATAGTCTCTTATAATCCTTTGTATTTCTGCATTGTCTGTTGTAACCTCTCTTTTTTCATTTCTAATTTTGTTTATTTGATTCTTCTCTCATTTTTCCTTGATGAGGCTGGCCAAAGGTTTGCCAATTTTATTGATCTTCTCAAAGAACCAGCTTTCAGTTTTATTAATCTTTACTATTGCTTCTTTTCTATAATTTTTTTTTATTTTTTAAAACATTTTTTCTACATTTATTCCTTTGTTTGCCTTTCCTACTGTTATTTTCCCCTTGCAGTTAACCCTTAATGTATATAAATCTTCATCTACCTCTATTTAATTTGCATACCTATTCTTTCTTTCTTTTCTTTCTTTCCTTTCCTATCAACATATTTGTTAGTTTTGTTTTCATTGCTTTATTCCACACTTGGCACCTTGCGTTAGTTTTGTTTTCCAGTTTGTGCTTTAGTTAGTTTTGTTCTTAACTGGTAAATGTTATTTTTTTTACTTCCTTTGTTTGCCAGGTCAATCTACTGTACTTTATTTAGTTGGACTGTTTTGCCTTTGCTTATGGGTATATATGTATATGTGTATATTCCATTATTTTAATTATTATTTGCCTGATTTAGTTACACCAATTGTCTAGGGTTCATTGTTGGTTTTTCATTTTGGGGTATTTGTTTTAATCTCACTTAATGCCATAACAAACCACGTGTGGAATCTTCGTTCCTGACCAGAGATCAAGCCCTGAGCCTTTGGAGTGAGAACACTGACTCTAAGACACTCGACTACCAGAGAACTAACCCTAAAGAGTATCAAATAGTGAGAACTCACAGTAAGGAAACCACTTGAATACAAGACCCAGCATCACCCGACCACCAGTAGCACCCTGTGCAGGATGCCTCATCTAAACAACAAATGAAACAAAAATACAAACCCAATCATCAGCAGACAGGATTACCACCTCACTCAGCCTTGCCCATCGAGGAAAAACAAGTGAAAAAAAAAACAAAAACAAAAACCCAGCACAGATCTTGCCTTTTATGAAATGTATACACCACTGGACCAGTCTTAGTAGGGGAGAAACCAAAAGGAAGAAAGAATTCAATCTTGAAGCCTGGGAAAAGGAGGCCTCAAACACAATAAGTTAAAAAATAAAACAAAACCCATATATATAATGAAAAGGCAGAGAAATACTACACAAATGAAAGAACAAATTAGAAACACAGAAGTCCAAATAAATGAGGAGGAAATAGGCAAACTACCTGAAAAAGAAGTCAGAATAATGATAGTAAAGATGATGCTAACCTTGAAAACAAAATGGAGAACATGCAAGAATCAATTAACAAAGACCTAGAAGAATTAAAGAATAAACACAGACAAACAACACAGTTACTGAAATTAAATATACTCTGGAAGGAATCAATAGCAGAATATCTGAAGTGGAAGAATGAATCAGTGAGCTGGAAGATAAAATGGTGGAGATAACTTCTGAAGAGCAGAATAAAATAAAAAGAATGAAAAGAACTGAGGATAGTCTCAGAGACCTCTGGGACAATATCAGATGCACCAACATTCAAATTATAGGGGTCCCAGTCCATGGGGTTGCTAAGGGTCAGACATGACTAAGCGACTTCACTTTCACTTTTCACTTTCATGCATTAGAGAAGGAAATGGCAATCCAATGTTCTTGCCTGGAGAAGCCCAGGGACGGGGGAACCTGGTGGGCTGCTGTCTATGGGGTTGCACAGAGGTGGATACGACTGAAGGGACTTAGCAGCAGCAGTAGTTAAGAACAAAACTAACTAAAGCACGAACTGGAAAACAAAACTAAAGCAAGGTGCTAGCAGGGAATAAAGCAATGAAAATAAAACTAAGAAATACGTTGAGAGGAAAGGAAAGAAAGAAAGAATAGATACGCAAAGTTAAATAGGGGTAGATAAAGAAGATTTATATACATTAAAGGTTAACTGCAAGGGGAAAAGAACAGTGGGAAAAGCAAACTAAGAAATAAATGTAGAAAAAATAATAATAGATTTAAAAAATTAAAAATAAAAAGAGAGAGAGAGAAAAAAAGAAAACTCTACCGAACTGCAAAAGCCCAACATAGAGGCAGAGGTTTATCACAATAAAAAAATGTGGTTGAGAAAAAAAAAAAGCTAAAAAGCTTAATTAGATAGCTTAAAAGCTTAATTAGATTTCATAGTGCCAATAAAAATGACAACTACAACAGAAGGGGTAAAAAAAGGGGAAAAAGTCTAAAAGAATCAATAGAATAAGTCAAAACATAAGAATAATAAATGTTTTTCTTGAGTCACTGCTGCTCAAGTCCTTTCCCTCACTGGGAGTCACAGTCCACCTCATCTCCCTTGGATGCCTTTCAACCCTGGGCTGATCTCTGGACCTGCTGTGGGGGCAGCTCAGATTCTAAGCTGGTCTAACTCCTGTGTGTTCTCACCTCCAATATCCACAACTATCAGAACTAGTGCCTTTTTTTTTTTTTTTTTTTTGCGGGAGCTCTCAGTATCCTTTTATATGTTCCACAGACACAGAGGCTGCCTCGTTGATCATGTGGATTTAATCTGCAGCTTGTACAGCTGGTGGGAAGGTTTTGGGTCTTCTTCCTTAGCCAAACTGCCCCTGGGTTTCAATTGTGGCTTTATTCCCATCTCTGCACGTGGGTCGTCCACTGGGGTTTGCTCCTGTGGCTGCCCTGGAGGACTTGGGTCTGCCCCTGTGAGGGCCAGGGGTGGAGGTGGTGTGGCTGCTTGGGTCACAGGGGTTCTGGCAGCACCAGGTACTCAGGGGAGTTGGCAGCTAGGGCAGCAGGAGATACAGTGCTCTAGAAGGGCATGGCAGCCAGTATTGGCCAGTGCGTTCCAGTACTCTTGCCTGGAGAACCCCCCTGACAGAGAAGCCTGATAGGCCACAGTCTGCAGGGCCGCAAAGAGCTGGATGTGACCGACGTGACCCTGCACGCATAGATGTAAGATTCTTTTTGCCTGTGGCAGCTCTGACCCCATGAGAGTTGAGTGTGAAGGTGGCGCAGCTGCTTGGCTTGTGGAGACCCTGGCGGCACCAAGTGTGCAGGGACACGAACTGCCTCCACCACAGGAGTTATGACCCCATCAGAGTCTTTTTTTGAGCCTCTTGTAGCTGGCGATAAGAAGGCCCCTTTGGCCAGTCTTTCCCCGTAGCTCGCCTCTTCAGGCACTTAGAGGCTCCCTTGCCTAGGGTTCTCCTTTGTTGTTCCACGCATCAGGCACATAGAGGGGGCCCCCCTGTCTGGGGTCCTACTCTGTAGATCAGTGCAACGAGTACTTAAAGAGGCACCCTGGATGGGGTTCTACTCTGTAGTTCTGTGCGTCAGGGCTTTGATGGCCTGGCCTCTCTATTGTTCAGCTGCCTATGCTGGTGTGTGCGGAGAGAGGGGCTACGGTGATGGCTCCACCCCCTACACATGACTCAGCACTATCGCCTTGCTTCCATGGCTGTCCAGCTTTCCTCCACAGGCATCTCCCACCACAATCTCCTCCCTCACATTCCCTCGATCCATCTCTCCACAGTCAACAGAAGCCTTCACCTTGGGATTGCTCCACAATCCCTAAACCCCAGCTCCCAGGCGCTGCGCCTTCCAGGGGACCTGCGTCCCTGTCTGAGGTTTGTGTGGCCGCAGCAAGGGCTGTCTGATTCTCATTCCATTTAGGCTACCACAGATCAGCCGTTTCACTCTCAGCTTTAAATGTTTCTCCTCTGACTCAGCAAGCTGCCCTGATGTAGGGATGGGACCCCTGCTTCAGTTCCCCCACCCCTGAGGGCAGGTCCAGTTCTACTAACACTCCTGTTTTCCCCCCAGTTCCTTCATCCTACCGAGCTTTGCGTGGTTTTGTATATTCTTTTCTGCTGGTCAGGTACTCCTGTCAGCTCTCAGCTGGTGTTCTGCATGCACTTCTGTGTCTGAAGGTGTATTCCTGATGGAGCGTGGAGAGAGATGGACTCTACTTCAACCTACTCCTCCACCATCTTCACTTTTTCTGATGAAATTTTTAAAAGAAAGAAGTACCTGTGCTTAATCCTCACATTACAGACGCATAGATGGAGATCCTACATGGGAATGAAGGGAAGAGCAGTGAGGGAACAGGTCAAATCAGGCCGCCTTCAATGCAGACTAAAGATTTCGGATTTTATTTTGAGATGGATTTCAAGCCACTGGGGGTTCTGAACACAGGAATGATATGATCTCACTTATACTTAAAAAAAAAAAAATCACTTCAGCAACTGGGTGAAAAAAGATTTACAAATAAAACATTAAGCTGCTAATAAATGAATGACATAGTCTATAAGCTGCTAGGGTAAGATGTGCAAAACATATAGCTCATTTAAAAGTTAAGATGCAGAACAGTATATACATAGTATGACCCTCTTTATGGAAACGTGTGTATGTATACACACACACACACACAAAGAAGCATGCATATATGTACCAGATTTCCCCAGATTTAAGCTGAAGTAAATTTTCATACTCAAGTTGTTCTGAACATATTAAAATTTTTTCTAATAAATGAATATCTGTTTTAAATTTAGGTTCACTGAAATCACGTTTTAAAGGAATTAAACAAAATTTAAATGCAGTTAAAAAATTCATTTCAATTCAGTCACTCACTCATGTCCAACTCTTTGTGACCCCATGAACTGCAGCACGCCAGGCTTCCCTGTCCATGACCAACTCCTGGAAGTTGATCAAACTCATGTCCATTGAGTTTGTGATGTCATCCAACCATCTCATCCTTTGTCATCCCCTTCTCCTCCTGCGTCCAATCTTTCCCAGCACCGGGGTCTTTTCCAATGAGTCAGTTCTTCACATCAGGTGGCCAAAGTATTGGAGTTTCAACTTCAAGCATCAGTCCTTCCAAATGAATACTCAGGACTAAGTTCCTTTAGGATGGACTGGTTGGATCTCCTTGCAGTCCAAGGGACTCTCAACAGTCTTCTCCAACACCACAGTTCAAAAGCATCAATTCTTTGGCGCTCAGCCTTCTTCACAGTCCAACTCTCACATCCATACATGATGACTGGAAAAACCATAGCCTTGATTAGACGGACCTTTGTCAGCAAAGTAATGTCTCTGCTTTTTAATATGTTGTCCAGGTTGGTCATAGCTTGTCTAGGTTGGTCATAGCTTTTCTTCCAAGGAGCAAGCGTCCTTTAATTTCATGGCTGCAGTCACCATCTGCAGTGATCTTGGAGCCCAAGAAAATAAAGTCTGTCACTGTTTCCATGGTTTCCCCATCTATTTGCCATGAAGTGATGGGGCCAGATGCCATGATCTTCGTTTTTTGAATGCTGAGTTTAAAGCCAATTTTTTCACTCTCCTCTTTCACTCTCATCAAGAGGCTCTTTAGTTCTTCACTTTCTGCCATAAGTGTGGTGTCATCTGCATATCCAAGGTTATTGATATTTCTCCCTGCAATCTTGATTCCAGCTTGTGCTTCATCCAGCCTGACATTTTTCATGATGTACTCTGCATATAAGTTAAATAAGCAGGATGACAATATACAGCCTTGACGTACTCCTTTCCCAATTTGAAACCAGTCTGTTGTTCCATGCTTGGTTCTAACTGTTGCTCCTTGACCTGCATATAGATTTCTCAAGAGGCAGGTCAAGTGCTCTGGTATTCCCATCTCTTGAGGAATTTTTCCACAGTTTGTTGTGATCCACATAGTCAAAAGCTTTCATACAGCCAATAAAGCGGAAGTAAAAATTCAATACTTGTCACATTTCAAGGACTACATAGTCCTATGTGGCTAGCAACTACCTTATCAGACAAAACTGATCAAAACAAGTATAGAAAATACACAGGAAAGTTCTGGAACTTAGAACTGAGGGCAAGGGAAGGGCCTTCTATCTCTCATGTGATGCCTTCTGGAATATATATGCCAAATATAAACTTTTTTTTTTTTTTCAAATTAAGAAGTATTAACTATGGACAGGGGCAGATCCAACCTGTAAGGGATCTATCTGAAGCTTATACAACTTTTAAAGTCCTTTTAAATAAGTCAAATACAACATTATGAAATACAAAATCATATACAAAAGTGAAAATGCATTTGCTGCTGCTGCTGCTAAGTCACTTCAGTCGTGTCCGACTCTGTGCGACCCCATAGACGGCAGCCCACCAGGCTCTGCCATCCTTGGGATTCTCCAGGCAAGAACACTGGAGTGGGTTGCCATTTCCTTCTCTAATGCATGAAAGTGAAAAGTGAAAGTCAAGTCACTCAGTTGTGTCTGACCCTCAGCGACCCCATGGACTGCAGCCCACCAGGCTCCTCTGTCCACGGGATTTTCCAGGCAAGAGTACTGGTCACTTAGAAGTGACCAAATTCACAAATTTTATAAGCACCTGAAAATACCACAAACATGACAGAATCCAGAATATCATCCTATCTTTATTAATTAATCACTTAACAAAATTCTATAATTATTTCCCTAAAATTTTTGACTACCACATTGGGACAAATGACAATTTTATAATTTTCTGTATATATATAAAATTAAAGAATGAGCTAATCTTTCTTCTAATTATGGTATAGCAACATAGTTGTTTAGAAATATATGTCTAGGAAAGGTTCATTTAACTTCACAACTCATGTTGAGTCAATTTTTAGGATCACTGCTGAGTTTGGGAAAACTTCTATAGACTTTCTTTCATATGTAAGCTTCAAAATGTCAGGGCTTTCCAGTTTCTTATGTGATGACTAACCCCAAATACCTTTCAAACTGCAGGCATTTTTTAACTATAAAGCTCATTGCAGCATCATATTAAGAAGTTTTTTGTTCTTTCTCCATGTTACTATACTGTGGTCAAACCAGCAAGAAACATAACTCTTTTCCCAACGTTATCTCTATCATTCATCGCTTTTCATTAACTGGATTTTCAAACAACCTCATGCCTACTTATTCTATTTGAAATTTAGCTCTTCTCAAAGGAATTACAGCTTTGAGGATAATCTGAAATTTGTTTTACAATATACTTTGTGTCATCAGAATCATTTTTCATCACTTATTTTTATTTCTTTAGTTTTATGCTCCATTATCTGAATTTACTCAGTTCTTTAATAAATAAAGGTAGTAGTGGTGAAGAAAGAAACAACCCTCCATATATGTTTTCTTTGGGAATCTAATTTCTCAGTTGTCTTACTGAAACGCTCTTGAAACATCTTTCAAACTCTACTTAAAGCTCTATATTCCCAGCTCAACTTTCCTCTAAGCCAGGTCCTCAGAAAAATGCCTGTCATTAGTCCAAAGCAATCTAACGTGAGGAAATGTGATGGAAGGAGGGTCAGGGCAGAAAAGAGCAGAAAAGAGACAGCAGTCTTAACTAAATGTGGTTTAAATATCTTAAAAT
The DNA here is from genome assembly GCA_006410935.1 of Redunca redunca. Taxonomy (NCBI): domain Eukaryota; kingdom Metazoa; phylum Chordata; class Mammalia; order Artiodactyla; family Bovidae; genus Redunca; species Redunca redunca. The sequence goes on from SJYQ01003267.1 coordinate 121,971, forward strand.
TCTTCAACTCTTGCAAAACCATGCGACCCTGTGAACAAAAAGCTGGGGATCTTCCCAGGGCCTTGGAGGGCGGTCTGTGCAAGGAAGGGGCCCTGAAACCTAAACCCCCATCAGTTTAGCTCCTGGTAAACTTGCCTCTGATTACAGGTAAACAGAGGAGTCAGAAGACCCAGCTTAAGCCAAAGGTCCTTAGCTTAAGGAGTTAGGCGTTTGTCCCCACCGGTCCCTCCACCTTCAGAGCAAATATTCTATTTTAGGCTGAAGTACGCTTCTAGGAGGTCAGAGAGCAAATTCTAACCTTCTTCTCCACTTGACACAGCTACAATCACTTAATCTGAGTTTTTGCCAAAGTTGAGGTTCATACAAGCTGAAATCTTAAATGACTAAAAATTTCTATTTTCCAGAACCTTCCTCAGTTTCAGTTTCAGTTTCCCCTATCCATTGTTTGGACAGATGCATTCAGCCTCTCTTTCTGAAAAGCTCTGGAAAAGCTCTCTAAAGGGCTCTCTAAAGCCCTATTTTAACATAACCACTCTGAAAGTCTCATTTGCCCCATAGGTCAATGAAATAAAAACGAAAGCAAACTCCACTATAAGGGCTAAAGCCAGGACACAGTACAGTTAGGGTCGGCAAGAGTCATCACAGAGATCAATACTTCATTACTGGAAGTAATGAAACTAGCGGCACAACAGAGGCCAGAGGAATGGCGACGCTACAGTCTGCTCAGCTGCACGCACAGGGCGAAGCCTGCGCAACGTCGAGTGTGGACGTGCGCGGGCAGTCGTGTCTGTGACCCCACAGGCTGTAGCTCGCCAGGCTCCCCTGTCCATGTGATTCTCCAGGCAAGAACACTGGAATGGGGAGCCTTTCCGTTTCTCCAGGGTGTCTTTCCAACCCAGGGATCGAACCCCTGTCTCTTATGTCTCCTGCACCGGCAGGCGGATCTTTCACCACTGCACCTCGCAGGAAGTCCCTTGAACATATCTATAAAGTAGGAGTCACAGCTGGCTTCTAACACAAAAGAAACTGTTTTCAGTTTCTCTTTATGGCTCATCTTTTATTTTTAATAAAGAGTCCCAAGGTCTTATTATGTTATGTTAGTCACTCAGTCACGTCCGACTCTTTGTGACCCTGTGGACTGTAGCCCAACAGGCTCCTCTGTTCATGGGATTCTCCAGGCGAGAATACTAGGTGGGTTTCTATTTCCTTCTCCAGGGGATATTCCCAACTCAGCGATGGAACCGGGGTCTCCCACACTGCAGGCAGATTCTTTACTATCTGAGCCACCAGGGAAGCCCAAGATCTTATTGGGGGTCATTATTTCTTAAATACTTTATTGACATGATTTATTTATCTAAATTTACTCTCTCACTCTTGGAAATCCAGCAATAGGTTTCAGCTACTGCTTTCATCAAATTCTATCAAATCTGAAAAATATAAATACTTAAGAGCACAAACTCATAGCCAAACTGAATGTGTTCAAAACCCAGCTTAGCCACTTTCTACCTGTAGTTTTGAGCAAGTCATTTAACTTCCTTGTGCCTCAATTTTCTTATCTCTAAAACAGGGATAAAATGAGATAGAGATGCTGCGAACATTAAATGAAAATTTGTGTTTATAAATACTGAGAACAGCATGTGATACACACTAGGGCTATATACATGTTTGTTAAATATAAGAAAAATATGAACCCATGTGTAATATGAAATGGGAGTGATCAGAGAAGCTAAAATCAAGATATTCATACTAGTCTGAGTGGAGTTTTACTATCTTCCATCATATTGTAAATTTCAAACTGCCAAAGACAGTTAATTCAAAAGAGAACAAACACAATTCTGAGCCAAACAACTTATACACCATCAGTCCTTTATCTATCCCTGATCACAAGGTAATCAAACATGGATAAGCAGCTTGGGATAACAGAGTCTGAGGGCTACGAAATGGCCTCTAGCTGGGAAGGTGGAAAGCAAAGTGTTAGTCACTCAGTCATGTCTGAACCCCATGGACTGTAGCCTGCTAGGTTCCTCTGTCCATGGAGATTCTCCAGGCAAGAATACTGCAGTGAGTAGCCATTCCCTTCTCCAGGGGATCTTCCCAGTCCAAGGATCAAACCCGGGTCTCCTGCATTACAGGCAGATTTTTTACCATCTGAATCACCAGGGAAGCTCTAGGTACATCATTTAATTTCTTAGAACTTCGTTTTCTGTATTTGGGCAATGGGTATAATGCTGTCTGAACTTAAGATATATGCTAAAATCACATTATATAAAACATACATAAAGAGCTATTATGTAGTCCAGCCATCTAGCAGATGCTCAATAAATAGGTTATTATTACTATTGCAATCAACCATTATGCTGTTCATTAACATACCTCTTTCTATATTATACTAGGTATTAAAGATCATTGCCCCTCACCATTCTAGCAATATAATTAAGAAAATCTATCTTCCCTATTCACTTTTGTTAAAACTGTCAAACATAATCAATGTCTGACCTTGTCCTGGACTAAGATTGAATAACATGGGTGAAAGAGATCCTTCATGGGTATTTATGAATGCAAATGTGACACACAAGGTCCTTTCATTAGTACTTAACGTTATTAAAGTTTTTACAGAACTTAGATAAACTATCACAGAAAAGAATAATTGTATCTTAGATTTCTTCATAATAGCAGTTTCAGTTTATGCCACCTTTTGTGAGAACTTTCAGAATCTTAATATATGCCACTCTGAATCTTTTCATTATATCTGCATATTAGATCAGAGCAAGTATCAATGCCTGGTTTTATTTTAGAAAAATACGAGGCTAAAGATTTATGACTTGCCCTCCTAAACATACCAAGAAGGGAGTTCACATAATTCCTCACTATTTTTGGAGGAAGTCTTTGCTGCCAGTACTGAGAATGTTATAAAATTAAATATAAAAGGTTCAGATTGCTAAATATTCTGTAAGCTATGAAAAAAATACTTAACCCACTCCCATTTCTGGAAAATGAATTAACTAATGTCCCTCAAATATTTTCCCTTGCATTAGATGGAAACAGTTCAAACCCAAAGAAGACACATAGCTTTAACTTGGAATGTTGGCTGTTAGTGTGTGCACCGCTGGAAACTAATTAAATTGCCTTGCATGCTCATTTAAGTAAGATTATAAAAAAGCAGAAAAGAGTCCTTCAAGGAAAAAAGAATGTCCGAATAATTTAAATTAATTTAACACATTAAATCTCACTGCATTTATTGTGGAATTGTTAAAGCATGCATGTTAACTTCAGAAAAAGTAACTGATAAATATTTTCCTTGGACTCCCACAAAATTTTGCTTCAAATCTGTTATAAAATGCCAACACCAAAAGTGGAAAAGCTATAGGCTAGAACTTTTAGAAGCACTGGCAAGGGCAATTTTTGAAAAACAAAAGAAAAAAGTAAACGTAAAAAGAATGCAATCATTAAGGGAAGAGGAGACGAGGGTAGAGGAAAATCCTGCATGATGGGGCTTTTTCAGCACAGCAATAGAAGGGGGTGCAGGGCCTCCCCTGGTGGTCCAGTGGTTAAGGATCCGCCTGCCAAGGCAGAGGGTGTGGGTTCCATCCCTGGTCCTGGGACATCCCACGTGCCATGGGGCAACTAAGCTCTGTGCCACAACTACTGAACCAATGGGTCCTAGAGTCCAAGCTCTACAACAAGATAAGCCACAGCAGCGAGAAGTCTGTGCACCACAAGCAAGAGTAGCCCCTGCTCGCTGCAACTAGAGAACACTCGCGTGCAGCAACGAAGGCCCAGCATCGCCAAAAATAACGAAATACATTTTAAAGAGTTTTTTTAAAAAATGGGATGCAAAGGGATATCTGGAGTGTATGAAGGTGGGGGTTAGACTCATTGATGACCATGCCTGGTTCTAGGCTGACAGAGTTTAATTCCAAAGTATTACTGTACTAAGTGTTATATTCTTTCCCCTACATTTTTCATCTTGAAAATAACAGGAGAAAAAACTTAAAGCTTATATATTAAAATGTACTACTATTTTCAGAAGAGCAACATGATATACAACATTTAAACAGTTTTGAAAAAGTAAAACATATTTCACAAACCTTGGTAAACAGGTGCATCAGCTTGATGACTGTGTTATTAATACACATCACAGCACAATGCTGATTGTGTGTGCATGCTAAGTTGCTTCAGTCGTGTCCTACTCTTTGAGACCCTATGGACTGCAGCCCACCTGGCTCTTCTGTCCATGGGATTTTCCAGACAAGAATACTGGAGCGGGTTGCCATGCCCTCCTCCAGGGGGTCTTCCCAACCCAGGGATGGAACCAGAGTCTCTTATGTCTCCTGCATTGGCAGGTGGGTTCTAGTGCCACCTGGGAAGCTATAATCAATGCTGATTACTTTGCTGTAAATGTAAATCCAAGGCTAAGATAAGTCCTATCTCACGTGCTTCTTCTTGGGACTGGTGCAAGGAGAGGACCCAGAGGGATGGCATGGGGTGGGAGGTGGGAGGGGATTCATGTTTGGGAACGCTTGTACACTCGTGGTGAATTCATGTCAATGTTTGGCAAAACCAATACAGTAATGTAAAGTAAACTAAAGTTAAAATAAAAATTTTAAAAGTA
>SJYQ01003267.1:128565-205763 GCA_006410935.1 Redunca redunca
TAGATAGCATCTGGTCCCATCACTTCGTGGCAAATAGATGGGGAAACAGTGGAAACAGTGGCTGACTTTATTTTGGGGGGCTCCAAAATCACTGCAGATGGTGATTGCAGCCATGAAATTAAAAGACGCTTACTCCTTGGAAGAAAAGTTATGACCAAACTAGATAGCATATTCAAAAGCAGAGACATTACTTTGCCAACAAAGGTCCATCTAGTCAAGGCTATGGTTTTTCCAGTGGTCATGTATGGATGTGAGAGTTGGACTGTGAAGAAAGCTGAGCGCCAAAGAATTGATGCTTTTGAACTGTGGTGTTGGAGAAGACTCTTGAGAGTCCCTTGGACTGCAAGGAGATCCAACCAGTCCATTCTGAAGGAGATCAGCCCTGGGATTTCTTTGGAGGGAATGATGCTAAAGCTGAAACTCCAGTACTTTGGCTACCTCATGTGAAGAGTTGACTCATTGGAAAAGACTGATGCTGGGAGGGATTGGGGGCAGGAGGAGAAAGGGATGACAGAGGATGAGATGGCTGGATGGCATCACTGACTTGATGGACGTGAGTCTGAGTGAACTCTGGGAGTTGGTGATGGACAGGGAGGCCTGGCGTGCTGCGATTCATGGGGTCGCAAAGAGTCGGACATGACTGAGCGACTGAACTGAACTGAAGTGCAAATCAAGCCATAATGAGCTATAACTTCCTACCTAGGATGAGTACGATCAAAAGGATACATATTAGCAATTAATACTGACCAGGATAATTGAGAAATTGGAACTTGCACACTGCAGTTAGAATTGTAAAATGAGCCAGTCCCTTTGCAAAACAGTCTCAGTGAGTGAGTGAAGTCGGTCAGTCGTGTCTGACTCTATGCAACCCCATGGACTGTAGCCCACCAGGCTCCTCCATCCATGGGATTTTACAGGCAAGAATACTGGAGTGGGTTTCCATTTCTTTCTCCAGGAGATCTTCCCAACCTAGGGATTGAACCCAGGTCTGTGGCATTGTAGGCAGACACCTGAGCCATCAGGGAAGTCTGAAAACAGTAAAAAAAAAAAAAACAAAACAAAAAAACCAGTCTGGAGTTTTTTGAAATGGTTAAACACAGAGTTACCATATGACCCAGCAAATCCACTGCTGGGTGTATACCCAAGAGAAATGAAGACATATCTACTCCAAAACCTGTACACAAACATTCAAAGCATTAGTATTAATATTAGCCAAAAAGTAGAAATAACTCAAATGGCTATCAACTGATGAATAAATAAACAAAATGTGGTATAGTCATAAGATAGAATATCATTCAGTAATAAAAAAAAGAATGGAATAACAATACATGTCCCAACGCAGATGAACCTTGAAAAGTAAAAGCAAAGGAACCAACCATGGTAAAAGAAGCCAGGCAGAAGTGATCAAATAGACTGCACGACTTCGTTTACATGAAATGACCACATATTTTGAAATCTATAGATTTCTATTTGAAATCTATAGGGACAAAAAGTATGGGGAAAATGAAAAGTGACTGCTACTGGATACAGAGTTTCTTTTTAGAGTGATGAAAATTTTCTGTAATTGGTTGTATAACTACACAACAACTGCTCAACTCTGTGACTATATTAAAAGCCATTGAACTGGACACTTTAAGTAAGTTAATGTTATAGCATGTGAATTATATCTCAATAAAGACTTTATTCAAAAAATATAGTATCTGTTTCAGGTGATGAAAGAGTTCTGGAAATAGTGGTATTGGTTTCACATTATAAATGTAATTAATAACACTAAATTGTACATTTTAAATGGCTAAAATGGAAATTTTTCTGTCATATATATTTTACCACAATAATTTTAAGAAAACTGCAGAATGGAAAAAAAATAACTTTCTTTCTCCAGTTTTAATTATGAGTAGCTTTCTTCAGTATAATCGCTTTGTCCAAAGGACAAAAATCCCACATCTAAAATATTTTATCAGCCCATATATATATAGAGGGAAACTACTAACATGACTTTGGTGATTTTATTGAAATAAATCAATCAGTGTAACATTAAAAAATTGTAAAATATATCAAAATCAAACGCATTCTTTTCAATTTTATAATTTATGAACTTTTTATTTGTGGTTCTTAAACCTTTAACACTTTTTGACAGATGATGCTTGCTAACTGCCTTACTATTTTCTGTTATGGGGAAATAGCTATTTTACTTCAGGTTTTAAAAGACAGGCATTTCTACTAACTATCCTTTGCTAATTACGTTGTGCTGGATTTTGTGTATCATTTCACACTACATTTATCCTCCTATTTGGATTTTAGAGCGACTTATTTGTAAATAAGTGAACTTATATATATTTCATTTTGACTCACCAGCGAAATCTGATTAAGTTGCTCCTAATCAATTCTATTATAGATAGATAAGCAGAAATGCACACTGATGTGAGTAAACATAATACTTAAGCACCTCTTTCAGATCTCAACAGGTATGTATCAACACACACATACAGACAGACAGACAGACCAAGGAAAAACAGCCTAGTGCATCCACAGGAAAAGTCCTGGGAAAGGGAAGCGAGAGTCACGTCCGGCTCTTTGCGGCCCCATGGACCATACAGCTCATGGAGTTCTCCAGGACAGAATAGTGGAGTGGGTAGCCTTTCCCTTCTCAGGGATTGAACCCAGGTCTCCTGCACTGCAGGTGGATTCTTTACCAGCTGAGCCACCAGGGAAGCCCAAGAATACTGGAGTGGGTAGCCTATCCCTTCTCCAGGGGATCTTCCTGACCCAGGAATCGAACTGGGGTCACCTACATTGCAACCAGATTCTTTACCAACTGAGCTATCAGGGAAGCCCTTTACAATAAATATTTCTCTGCAAGTCTTTTCTAATACACTGAGAATTATTGTTTTAACATGACTGACTTTGAATGTAGAGTACTTTGATGGGTTTAGTTTCAAAACAAGCCTATGATGACAGAAAGAAGAGTAAATATTCTACCACCATATCATTTTAAACAAAATAAAGCATCAATATCAGAGCTGGAAAAATTAAAGCACCAAACAACAGTAACTTTGTCACCAATCAAGCTTATTCTGGATAAATGAATACAGAATTTCAAACTTGCGATCATTCATATCTATATTGTTTTCACCTGACAATCTTGAAAACCACTTTACCTAAAAATTTGGGTCCCTAATGTTCGGCTCATTTATTAAAAGAATTAATCAATTAATCCTTCTAAGAAGTTGCAACTTACAAAAAGCACCTTGAGAAACAGTAAAAATGCTGATATAAATTATGCCTTGATTAAAAAAAATGTCATATTTATGAACATTTAAAGAATATTATATATGATTTTTAAAAATCTCAATTTCTGTGATGAAAAAGAAATGCTAGTCTTTTTCAGATGAGAAAAAAAAAGATTGATAAACACTGGATGTAAGGGCCAGGAGACTCTATAAATAACATTTTCAGTAAATTTTTAAGAAATGTATGTATTAAGTGCACGCTTTATAAAAGATATTTTCTTAATCATTTTACATACCATTTACATCATTTCATTTAATCCTAACAAAAAATTTGTGCAGTAGGTATTCATTATGTACAGCCATTTCAAACATGGGAAATCTAAGGAAGAAGAGATTAAGGAGCCTGAACAATTGTGCAGGAGTAAGAAATAGAACTGGGACTGAATCCAAGTCCATGCTCTTTCCATTACACCATTCTTTCTTCCACTGGTAAACACTCTATCATTTACCAAGATAATTCAGTAGCATCAGCTATTACAACTGCAAACAGGCTCAGGGAATACCACACATTTTCCTGAAGTCTAATGGGCTCATCTATATTTACCCGGCTAGGAAGGGGAAATCACACTTTGGCACAGCAATCCTACTGTTTCAAGTTTGACGCATCAGAACAAAGAAGTAAACAAAACTAAATCAAACTCAACCTTTTAAAAATTATTTTATTTTTTTACTTTACAATATTGTATTGGTTTTGCTATACATCAACACGAATCCGCCATGGGTGTACACGTGTTCCCAATCCTGTACCCCCCTCCCACCTCCCTCCCCATACCATTCCTCTGGGTCATAATTGGAGGATAATTACTTTACAGTATTGTGATGGTTTTTGCCATATTCAACCAACATGAATCAGCCACAGGTATACATAAACTCAACCTTAATATTCATATTTCTTCAGTTCAGTTCAGTTGCTCAGTCATGTCCAACTCTGTAATCCCATGAATCACAGCACACCAGGCCTCCCTGTCCATCACCATCTCCCGGAGTTCACTCAAACTCACGTCCATCGAGTCGGTGATGCCATCCAGTCATCTCATCCTCTGTCGTCCCCTTTTCCTCCTGCTCCCAATCCCTCCCAGCATCAGAGTCTTTTCCAATGAGTCAACTCTTCGCATATTTCTTAATGTCCTACTAATCCAACCAGCAGAGGCAACTTAATAATAACACATGGAAAACAGAATGCCAATTTTATAAAAATAATTTCTACTTGGATTTTGCATGTTGTGTATTTCCCATTCTGTGCGTATTTTGTACACATATCTGAACAGGTCTTTTATTAGATGTTTGTTTAAAACACTGACTCCAAAAGGTCATCTCATTGGTTAATTTCATTTTAAAATTATAGTGAGACATTTTTTGGATACAATATATTAAGAAGGCATTTTCTAGGGGAAAAAATATATGTATATTCATATATAATGGGGCTTCCCAGGTGGCTCTAGTGGTAAAGAACCCACCTGTCGATGCAAGAGACATGGATTCAATCCCTGGGTCAGGAAGATCCCCTAGAAGAGGAAACAGCAACCCACTCCAGTATTCTTGCCTGGGAATCCCACGGACAGAGGAGCCTCAAAAGCTACAGTCCACGGGGTCACAAAGAGTCAGACACGACTTAGTGACTGAGCATGCACACGTGCACACGTATCCGACGCATTCTGCTCTCCAACAACTATGAGGTCTTTAAGTTAAAGCAAACAAAAAATCAGATGCTATCATTCTCTGATTAAAAATCCTTCAGTAATCTCCCCTTGCACTTTAGAATAAAATTCAAAAGGCCAAGTCGTGTATATTCTGACCTGCCTATTCCTCTCCATCTTCATCCCAGTTCTTTGTTCCTATCTGTACTCCAGGCTATACTAGTCTTCTTTCTGTTCTTCCAGTAAGCCAAAATCCTTCTTGCCTCAGGGCTTTTGTACACACTGGTTCCTCTACCTGGAACCCTTTCCTCCAATTTTTGCCCAGCTAACTGACTTATCTTTCAAATTTCAGCAAAAATATAACTCTCCCTGAACTGCCTTCCATCCAAATTAAATTAGTTCTCCCTAGTGAATTCTCTCCCATAGCATCCTTTTCTTCTGTATATCATCATTACAATTTTTAATAAATTTTTGATAAATTTGGGTTTTTTAAATGTTTAATAAATCTGTATGTGTATGAAAGTGAAAGTGAAGATGCTCAGTCATGTCCGACTCTTTGTGATCCCATGGACTGTAGCCTACCACGTTCCTCCGTCCATGGGATTTTCCAGGCAAGCGTACTGGAGTGGGTTTCCATTTCCTTCTACAGAAGACCGTTCCCACCCAGGAATTGAACCCGGGTCTCTGGCATTGTAGGCAGACGCTTTACTGTCTGAGCCGCCAGGAAAGTATGTGTATGAACATATGTGTATGAACACATGCGTGTGTGTGTATGTGCATATTAAATGCCTGCCTCTTCCACTAGGTTTTAAAATTCATGAAGGCAGGGACCATGTCTATCCTGGTCACCTCTGCATAGCCAACACTTTGCATGGTACTGGCACATAATGTGTGCTTTATAAATATTTGCCGAATTAATTAATTAGTAAGTCTCCTTCTCTACCAATACTCTGTTCCTGAAAGCAACCATTATAAGAGTTTCGTTTTTATCTTTCCAGATATGAGAAAGTTACTCAGTCATCCCCAACTCTTTGTGACCCCATGGACTGTACAGGCTAGAATACTGGAGTGGGTAGCCGTTCTCTTCTGCAGGAGATCTTCCCAACCCAGGGACTGAAACCAGATCTCCTGCATTACAGGCCGATTCTTCACTAACTGAACCACCAGGGAAGCCCCCAGATATGGAAACACATGATTAAAGGGAAAAGAGCTCAAGCATGAATGCATTTTAGTATGTTTTCCTAGTACGAAGTTTTACACTTGAATTAAATCTAATAAAAATAGTTCTAGAAAGGTAATTAAAGAGAAGTAGGGCCTATATAATAATTAAAAGACAGTAAAACAAGAAAAAGTTGAGATTTGAGTACAAAAAGTACATGTTACATAGAAAGAAGCTACTACCATGTAGATGTTCAACACAGCAATAAAATGAGCATCTATTATTATATGCCAGGTCATGTGGCTCATGTCCATAATGGTTTACCAGCAGCGTTTTCTCACTAAGTTTTGTTTTGTTAATTTTAAATTTATTTACTTCTTTAATTGAAGGATAACTGCTTTACAGATATTACTAAACGTTTTTAAAGGAAGGTGGTAAGAAAGATTTCTTCAATAAGACTGTATTATTAAGTGGTTAATTGTATTACAATAAAAGAAAATATTTTATTTAGGAGTAGAAAAAAATAATTTTGCCATTTCACAAAGGTGTTGAATTTTTAACAAGTTGATTTTACTGCCTTATACATAGTAGTCCTGCTTTCAGAAGAAGAGATGCATGTTTTACTCAGTCCTTATATCAAAGATAATTAACTGAAAAATCCAAAACTGTTTTTTAGCAAGCCAATAGTTTTACATTTATTCAAGTTAGCACTGTCTCCACAGGCACAGAGAATCTGAACTGTCATTCTCATGTGTTTTGTTTAACTGAAGTATATTCTAATTGTGTTTTAATTCACTGCATTAAAAAATCTTTTCAAAAAAAAAAAGGAAAACCTCCCACTTTATTTGTCCTTGCACTTAAAAGGAATTCAAAGTTCTCCTACCAAGTTCAACACCTGGGGAAACTTCATTAAGCGCTTTTCCCTGAAATCACCACTTCATGGTGCAAAATAGAGGCTTTATAACCTGAAGAAGTTAATGTAATGTGCACCGCTGCTCAGGGACTCACAGTGGCACCGGGAAACGTTGCTGTGCTATTAGGTTAATTAGTGTTTCCATCAAATGAATGGAGTGCAAAAAAAAAAAAAAATCCTGCCCGGAAGTCCGTGTTTAAATGAGGAGGAACAATGGATTCTTGATTCGATATTACCTGAGGAAGACTTTTGATTTCTACTCTCAAACTGTCTTTAATTCTGACAGCTACATGTCAAAACACAAATGGACACTGGATAACATCCAAAGATACTACAGTGATTAAGAAATCTGTTGGATGCTATATACCGTCAACTGTAAAAACTGTTATGACACTTGAGGATGGAAAGGGAAAAGCAAAAGGCAGGTTATAAGAGTATATAATGTTATGAGCTGTTAGGAAAAGTATGTCCTACTTGAACTTGGTCACCAAATTTCAAAATTCTAGATTTAAGATCTTTACAACAAGGAAAATACCAACTTAAATTTTGAAATAATTTAAGACAAAGTATTATTTTAAGCTGTGGGGAGAAATCATCAATCTTGTAAGAAGTGGTATAAAACTAAATTTATAATAGTTTGAAGGAGGAGTTGGGTGATTTTTATACATTTTGTGGACTTAAAAGTAATCTTGAACTGTTAAAGATTGTTATTACGAACAATAGTCATAAATTCACACAAAACATCCTTTGAGGTGAATGCAAAAATATATAGGTTTGGACCAAACACCAAAATCCTTTGCTTCCTGTTAAGAAGGGGCGGCTGCTGCTGCTGCTAAGCCACGTCAGTTGTGTCCGACTCTGTGCGACGGAAGCCCAACAGGCTCCCCCGTCCCTGGGATTCTTCAGGCAAGAACACTGGAGTAGGTTGCCATTTCCTTCTCCAATGCATGAAAGTGAAAAGTGAAAGTGAAGTTGCTCAGTCATGTCCGACTCCCAGAGACCCCATGGACTGCAGCCCACCAGGCTCCTCTACCCATGGGATTTCCCAGGCAAGAGTACTGGGGTGGGGTGCCATTGCCTTCTCCAAAGGGCTGCTGACCAGTTTTCAAATGAAAGTTTTAGCCTCCTGCTCAGAACTTCAAATCTGCCTTCTGCCTTGAAAGTAGGAGCAATTCTAGGTTTCAGGAATTTCTGGCAATCAAGGGCTTTTTTTTAGGCAAAAAAGGGGGTTGACTGTATAATAATGAGATGCTAAACAGTCTCGACTTATTTAAGCTGCCGGCCTATTTTTCCCATTGACACAGGAACTATGGAGTTTACTCAGATTTCTCTTGGGGCAAGTCCTGGCTAACCTTCTCTGCTTCCCTTTGTAGAGACAAGTATATAGAATATGAACATCTTAACTAAGTTTCTCCAATCAATCAATGGCAAGCTGGATCATTTCTTCTATTCTTCATGAATTCATCAATCCAGAGTGGCAATTTTAAAAGTCCTACAATTTCTCTGAATATATAGACATATCTTGATTCATACAGAATGACAGTTTTCCTTTGTTATGTATAAATTTTAAGAAAAACTAAGTGCTTTTTAATCCTACTGTAAATATCCAGGTTTCCTAAAGGTACTGCTTGACTCGCTATGTCATTAGGAATACCAATCTGCTTCTTTGACAAAACTGATCTTGAAGAGTCTAAGTTTTGACAATATTTCTGACTGTTTTTAGACAGCAAAGGTGCCAAGGTCAAACCATACAGCCTAAGAGTAAATAATCAGTTACTTCAAAGAAGTATTTGTTCAGCTACTGATGCTTTCTACAAAGAACTGTCTCATTCTTTTGAGCACAATATGAAAGGGCAGGTATTAAGAATGAGGACAAATGGCAAATCTCACTTGGGGTTAGAGCAGCTGACTGACAATATGGTGAATGTCACAGGGACCAGGCAAAGCAATGATCATGAGATACAAACTGACTATATGATTTAAACCCTAAATGCCTGCTGAGACAGCAATTCATTACCAAGTATTTATAGGGTCTCACCTGTGGTCTGTAAAATTAGAAGTTTGATATTTTAACAAACCACATTAACTTTATATTTTAAAAACACATTAATCTAAGCTATTACTATAAGTTATTATCTAGGTATTCCTATTACCTATGTAATATCTTTAGGTATCCCTTAATACCTATATAATAAACAATATTTTATTTATTTTAAAAGTTTATGATTTGTTCAGATATTGTGCCTGAATAATGGTACTTAAAAGTAAAAATAATTTCTTACCCTTTCCCTAAAAGTTCTGCCAATTATTTTAGGAATCCAAACAACAAGATTTTATATTCTGTACCCTATCTCCTCCTTTTTAATTGCTTTCTGTCCTCTATCTCACCTGGGAATGTCAACCCGGAAGCCAACAGCTTGACCTTTGGCAGCTACCATCTAATTCCAAATGCGTCATACCAGGGCAACTGCCCACAGCAGGTGTACGAGAAACACCAGCACTTTACATCAAGGGTAAAGACCGTATCATTGTTAAGCATTAGCACCATCCCAGAGTAGATTAAGAGTCAGTGGTTCTGACCTGCAGAAAAATAGGAAAGCAGGAAAAACACATAAAGAAATGCCTATGTGCTTTGTTGCTAAATAGCTACAGCTGTAAGAGTCACTCAGAAAAAGGGCAATTGATTGCTAAAGCTAAAGCAAGGAAATTTTCTTGATGCAGAGCATTTGGTTACATAACCATAAACCATAGCATATTTGGTTACAAGGACAAACAGAGTTCATTTATATTCAATGCTTAATGGAAGTTTTTATATATCCATATCATTGTGTAATACTTTAATATTGATGCAACAACCCAGTGTTGATTGACCTTGAACAACAGTCCATTAAATATCACCAGGTCCTGCTTGAATCAGTGGTTAGCGTCAAATACTACCCTGGGGTGTCCAACTCAAACAGAGATGATTTAAACTTTATGGCTTGATGAATACAGCAATGGTTTATTTTTTGGCACTAAGGGCACAAGGAGAACAAGCTTCTGTTTTGTTTGTTTCAAATTCAGCAAGTCAGATCCCATACTGGAAAAGTTTCAAAAAGTGTATTAAATTCTTCCAATGCTTATACTTGGTCTTGGTCAGATGTTAAACATCTTCAAGAAACCAGATTGATTATTTCAATAGCTAACTACTATTTAACATTCTATAGACCCTTTTATCAATTCAGATAACTGTAATCTTGTATGTTTCAAATACATTTTTTCTATTAGTTTGGCTTTAGAATCCATTATCTCAATTGATAACAGGAAAAACTGGGTAACACTGTCACCTGTGTCTTCAAGTGACAAATTAAGACAAACTTTTATTAACACTGGATTTTCCATCACATAAGTTCCTTAAAGACTCAGTATATGCAAGTGCTAGTCTGCTTTTAACGTATATTATCTCATTCGATCTTTGTGACAATCTGATGAACTACACATTACTATTTCACTTGACAGATAGGAAAACTGAGGTATAATGATAGTAAGTGATTTGCTTAGACTAAGAACTAATTAATGTTATGTGAACTAGATCTGGACTCAGGTCTAATGAGCTCCAGAGGTCGAGATGCTGGTCATTAGGGTAGACTGTTTTCACTTGGCTCTCCCAACCGCAATTCACCACAGAGAACTGCAGGAAATTATTCAGTTAGCCAAAAGGATTACTCAGGTTAGGTCTCTACCCAGCATGAAGGACCATTCAGTAAGGAAAGCCTGGACTGAACCCCAAGATAAGTTCTGTAAGTCAAACTCATAGATGTTTACTGAGCGTGTGCAGAAGAAACAGATCTCATTTCAAGACAAAGAAAATATTCAGGATTAGTTTTAAAAAAGTAAATGTACTAATCTTATTAGCATGTTTCTACATTTTATCTTAAAATCTGGCTACTATCAAATGATGCTCCCTGTCCACGTTCCTCATTCTAAAGTTACTATATAGAAAGAGACAATGACCAGCTTTAAAGAGACCAATTCAGCAAAAACTTACGAGTCAACCAAGTGAAAGCAATTACTTTCTGACAGATGAAAAGTTAGGCTAATGAAAACTTAATAGATCTGAGTGTATACATTCAAATAAAGGTACAACCATTGGTGTGTCATCAAAAAAAATTAGTAAAACTGTCACAGGAGAAATCAAATAATACTGAGTATTTCCTACTGATTTTATTTTTCATCTATACTGGGGTGGTGGTTGTTTGCTCCAGGCTTTTGAGCCCACAGCATGACTTGAACATTATTTGCTCTGGAGATTAAGTCATGGACAAAACAAAGGCCAGGTTCAAGAACTGGTGGTGGGCTTGGGCAGAAACCTTGGCCATTGGCTGGAGGGAAGCAGAAATTGTGACTGAGTGAGCACCCATTCTGTGCCCAGTGCTGGGCTGAGTACTTTACATTAAGTTATTGGATCTAAATATCTCAGCAGCCCTTTTGAGACCACGTCATCATCCTCCTTTCACAGCCAAGGAAACTGAAGACAAGAGAGGTTCATTATCTCACCACTGTCCCAATGGGCAAACAGCTGAGATGCGACTTCAGATGTTTGACTCATAAAGAATGGGGTTCCCCCCAGGTGAACATATAAATTATATATATATCTAATTAGAGTCCCTTGGACAGCAAAGAGATCAAACTAGCCAATCCTAAAGGACATCAACCCTGAATATTCATTGGAAGGAGTGATGCTGAAGCTCCAATACGTTGGCCACCTGATGCAAAGAGCCAACTCATTAGAAAAGACCCTGATGCTGGGAAAGATTGAAGGCAAGAGAAGAAGAGGGTGACAGAAGATGAGATGGTTGGATGGCATCAATGACTCAATGGACATGAGTTTGAGCAAACTCCGGGAGATAGTAAAGGACAGGGAAGCCTGGAGTGCTACAGTCCATGGGGTCGCAAAGAGTCAGACACAACTTAGTGACTGAACAACCACAGTATATATATACATTTTGTAAACTTAACTCCTTTTTCTCCAAAAATGAGAAGATTCTGCTTTATAGAAGCTAGAGGGCAGGGGCAGGACCCAGCCCACGGAAAGGAACGCCCTTGGGAACGAAGCAGCTACCATGGCTGGATGAGCAGTGGGGTGTACCGGGAAACTAGCGACCTGATCTTCTCCAGCCACCCTAGCTGATTTCAGTTAGTTTCCTACCTCCAGGGAATGGAGAGTTACCAGTGCTGTGGGCGGCCACTGGAAGCCAGGGTCCAACAGTCCTGGGCGCACTGGTGGAGGATGACCTTTGCCTTCTGAATCATGGGAAAGCTCAGAGACGCCGTGACTCCCACCTTAACACAATGAGGCATGAGTCTACTGCTTCCTGTTTCGCCCTGTCACTCTACATGAAGACATTAAGAATTTCGATTCTGAGGAAGAACTCTTCAAAAAAAAAGAATAATATTTGGAAGAGACGTTGACAGGAACCAGATTCAATGAAGCATGTTCTATGAAATGAAAACAAGTAAACGAGAGCTATCATGCACATCGATAAGATAATTTGAAAAGCAAAAGGGAATAAAATAAGATAACCAGATGCTTGGAAGTACTGAGTGAACGTATGCCATGTAAATGCGCAGAACTCCTCCATCCAAGGATATTTAGAAACTCAGCAAGTGAAGAACCATTTAAATCCACCTCCATCAAACTGGGAGGTGGGAAAACTGGAGCTATAAGCCAGAGACCCATGGTTTAGCACAATAGTTGGAACTTACGAGGAAGAAAGGTAGCAGTACTACATCTGAACTACAAAATTCCAAAGCAATTGGTCTCAGGAAGAAGATGGAACCAGAAGACATGACTTCAAAGAGCAAATTTTTCACCTCAGAGTGAGCTGGGTTCACCTGGGAGAGATGACCAACTGATATCAGGACTGAAGTGCAGCCTGAACTGCTAACAACGCTGAAAACTCCAACTGCAATCGGGAGAGCCTTCAGCCCAGGAGGAGGCACTGAAGTCACTGGGACGCAGTGCTCAGAGGACAATCCTCTCTCACTCGGGAGCAGAGCACTTGGTAATAAGGGTCACAGCTTTGCCTTTCCCAGGAGACACAGAGGCTTGACCTGAGGCAGCAATTCTCCAATCATGGAAAGATAATGAGAGAGTTACTCCTAAAGACCAGCACAGACTCGCAGGAACATGAGCCCTAGGGCAAAAATCCCACGGGAGCTAATTCACGGGCATTACCATGTCGTCCTAAACCGAGTGAGGCGAGGCTTTAGGGAGACTAGGAGCAAGACTTCTGGGGTCAACAAAAGCAAAACTGACTTTGTAAGAATTAATTCTGAAGACGTTCATATACGATTCATATCGGATTCAATTCTGGAGATTCATGTCTGCAAGATCTTCCCTACTTGCCCTCTAAGAAATGTGTACGACAAAGTGGACTTGGACTAAACATGTGTTGAAATCTTTAGTCTTCAGTCCAGATAATATATTTTTATTATATATTTTAAGGTACAATAGGTACAAATATATTGTCCCTTGAAAAACTACCTTTACCTTATACTACTCTTTCCTTCCAATCTGATGCCTTGATAGGTTATTTCCAGCTATAACATCTGTGCCCAAGAGTGGTATGCTACCAACCACTCCAAATCAACTCTCCTTTGTGACTGACCTTGCAACAAGATTCACTTAAGGTACAATCCCTCTTCACGGACAAATCACTGTCTATCAAACTGTAATTTATTTGATGTATTTCAAAAAATTTGAAAAAATTTTTTACATTATTGGTCTTATGAAACCNCCAAGTGTTCTGTGAAACTACAAAAATAACACCACCCTATTCATAACATACTCATTAAGCATACTTTTATGAATATAAGCACAACGTTTCATAATCTTATATTTACTATGTAACACAATTCAAACTAAATTCAAACACTTTTTGATATCAGAGTCTTAGGTCTGGGAGGACAGCTTGGGGTAGAGCATTTGACAGCAGATTCTTAGGTCTTAGCTATCTCCTAAACACCGTGGGAGGAGAAGGAAATGGCAACCCACTCCAGTGTTCTTGCCTGGAGAATCCCAGGGAAGGTGGAGCCTGACGGGCTGCCATCACACAGAGTTGGACATGACTGAAGCGACTTAGCAGGAGCAGCAGCAAACACTGTGGGAGACTGCAAAGCGTTTTTAATTAATGCATTTGGGATTTAAATTATTGTTTTTTGGATGAAAAAATAAGCTGGCCTACTTTGCTTTAATAACCAAAAGATTTATCATAAGGGGTGTGTGTGTGCATGCTCAGTTGCTCACGTCGTGTCTGAGTCTTTGTGACCTCATGGACTGTACCCCACTAGGCTCCTCTGTCTGTGGAATTCTCCAGGCAACAACATTGCAATGGGTTGCATTTTCTTCTCCGGGGGACCCAGGGATTGAAATCCTGTCTCCTACACTGGCAGGTAGATTCCTTTACCACTGAGCTACCTGCTGCTGCTGCTGCTGCTGGTACTAAGTCACTTCAGTCATGTCCAACTCTGTGTGACCCCATAGATGGCAGCCCTCCAGGCTCCTCTGTCCACAGGAGGCAAGAACACTGGAGTGGATTGCCATTTCCTTCTCCAATGCGTGCATGCATGCTAAGTCGCTTCAGTTGTGTCAGACTCTGTGTGACCCTGCGGACAGCAGCCCACCAGGCTCCTCTGCCCACGGGATTCTCTAGGCAAGAACACTGGAGTGTGTTGCCATTTCCTTCTCTGACTGGGAAGCCCCATATCGTAAGGATTAATGGAAAAACTAAAAAGCCTGAAATTGATGGAAGTAATAGGTAACTCTTGTGTTTTTAACGAGTGAGAATGGAAAAATAATGATCGTTAAATCCTTTAAGGCTAGGCATTTGGTTTCAGCATGCTGTGGTGCCTGCTAAGTTGCCTCAGTCTCATCCAACTCTGTGTGACCCCATGAATGTAGCCCACCAGGCTGCTCTGTCCATGGGATTCTCCAAGAACACTGGAATGGGCTGCCATTTCCTTCTCCAGAGGATCTTCCTGACCCCAGGATCGAACCTGTGTCTCTTACGTATCCTGTACTGGGAGGCAGGTTTTTTTTTTTTCCCACCAAGAGTGACACCTGGAAGCCCCAACGCTCTGGTGAAGAGCTTCAACTTAACCATATTCCTCATGCTTTTGAATATCTATGCTAAAACATCAAATATATGGTAATGTTTATATATGTTTACATATAATGAAGAATAACAAATCTTTTGACTTTACTTAGATGAAAGCCAATTAGGAGAGAGATTTAACTCTGGAAAGTAAAAGCACAAAAATGTAGCTTAGTTGAATAGGGAAGGTAATTTTCAAAGCATAATCTTCCTACTTTCATGAACTTCTTAAAGGTTCACCTCTAAAGGCCTTAAGTTAAAATTTAAAAAAAAAAAAATCTTAATGATAATTAAGGCTACCTACAACTCCAAGCTACAGGAACCAGAGAATTTCCTGGAACTGAGAGGAGACTCACATCCACACTAAGGTAAATCTAATGGCTCAATTTTACCCCACCTTCCCCAGATCTCACACACACAGACTCGGTCAGAGACTCCACGAGCTAACAACAGAGGTTCCCTAGGATTACAGGGCAGGGGACAGTATCTCAAAAGGAACGCTGTGCTCTGCTCAGTCGTGTCTGACTCTTTGCAACCCCCTGGACTATAGCCCACCAGGCTACTGTGTCCATGGGATTTTTCAGGCAATACTGGAGTAGGTTTGCCATGCCCTCCTCCAGGGGATCTTCCCGACCAGGGACTGAACTCATGTCTCCTGCACAGCAGGCAGATTCTTTACCACTGTGCCACGCGGGAAGCCCCTCAAAAAGAATGCTGTAAGTTAAGCCAACAGTTCTATAGTAACTTTATAATAACATTGACAATAACAATGTGGATCAAAAGGAGAGAAGAACAACCCTATCCTTTGGAATTAAAGCAGAAACTGCAAGATCTTAACTATTAACACAGCAAAAAAGAAAGAAAGAAAAAGGCAATTATAACTCTTAGAAAACGCAAGGAGATGAAAAGCTCAGAATTATCTAAACGAACCAGAAATTACACTCACATATTCTTCTCTAAAGAGAGATATTCGTATTATAGATGATGGAAATTTCTATTTTTATCAGAAAGTGGGAAATCTGCCTTGGTCTGTTATATCTGAATTCAAGATAGTTTCAAGCTACTCACACAAATGAAATACATTAAGCACATAAAATACATAAGTATAAACAATTCATATATTTTTATAAAGATTTTTAAGAAAGGTTCAGAGACAGAGTTGAAAATTATGAAGGTATTACAGCAGAATATCTAACTTCAACTGGGATGAATGGCTAGTAGCAAAAACTGCGCTGGGATTAATTCTGCACAGTGGGTGGTAACAATCCAGCCTATGTATGCACAATTACCACACATTGCTCTGTTTTCTGTGTAGCATCTAGTTCGTGTGACCACCTTAATCTCAAACATGAGCAATGTCTATTACGAACCACAACTCTAATTGAGGAATATGAAGTTTATACTGGTATGCTCTGTTTTCCATAATAGCAATTGACTGGGGGAAAGATGTCCTCACTATACCAATAAATAAAATCAGCGAAGAAAATGCATTAGTGAAGCAACCAAAATGTCAGCCCACATATAGCTTAGAAATGTCTTCAAAACTCAACACGAAGACCAGTGACGTTCTTTCTGAGGTTTAACTTG
Organism: Redunca redunca; assembly: GCA_006410935.1. Classification (NCBI taxonomy): domain Eukaryota; kingdom Metazoa; phylum Chordata; class Mammalia; order Artiodactyla; family Bovidae; genus Redunca; species Redunca redunca. Next base: position 145,287 of record SJYQ01003267.1, read on the forward strand.
GCCTTGGGCTGATTACCCGGGGACTGGAGTTTCCTGCCAGATGAAGGACAAACATACCAACTGGGTATGGTGTGCTACTTGCTGCTGTTTGATTAAAAAACAATGCTGGATTGCAACATTCTTTGTCTCCCCCCACCAAATGCCTGACATTTCTGGCTTAAGACCTTTTGGGTCTAATAAATAACTCCATTTCTAATGACAGAGGTTTCTTTCATTGATGGATTTATTAAATAAATAAGCAGTTCATCGCTTTACAGAATGTGTTATTTCACACAATTTAATATGAAAGAACTGGCAGGTGGTACTATAAGAACCATCAGTAGTAGGAACTGTTTCATAGATGACCAACTTAGTCTACGTCTGGCACACTGCCACCCTTTATGAGGTTTTTCCATATAACACATTCAGAGTTTTAGTGATCGTCTACTCAGGGTGTTTATGAAATCCTTGTGTAACTTTCGGCATGACCTATCCCACTGAACTATATTTTATGGGACTGTGTTAAAACTGCTGTGTATTCATCCGGACCACATTCTTTAAAGGAACTTCAAGCCAGGATCATGAGTGCAATTTATGAAATCACTCAGCAGCAGCTGGAGAATGTTTTCAATGAGGTGGAAAATCAGACTGAAGGGTGATCACCAAAAAATGGTGGCTATGTTGAAGTCTATAAATTTAAACGGCAGAGTTAAAGTCTTATTCACACTGATTTAAGTAATTTTTATTTTTTTTTCTGCCACAAATACAACAAAGATAAAGGTTTAATGTTAACGTGGAATTTTTTTTTTAAATACCCAATATGGCTATGATGTTATACATTTCTATTAGAAATTTTATTATTTTTCCCATGTCAGAAGACTAACAGCAACTCATTAGAAAATGTTTTACAGCATCCTAAAGAGCTAAAGTATATTTTAGAGATCATTGGTTCTCCAACTGACCTAGACCATATCTGTAAAAGTGTACTATTTATAAAGATGCAATTTTATAAGCAAACCATTTCCTAATGGGTTGTGAAAGGAGAAAAATCAATGCAAGAGAGAGACTGGTTAACATGTTAGAATATGGCTGGATGCAACTTAGGAAACTGGATTTGATCCTGGAACAAAAAAAGGACATTAGGGGACAAACTGGTGAAATCCAGATAAAGTCTGTGGTTTAGTTACTAGTTTTATACCAGTGTTAATTCAGGGCTTCCCTGGTGGCTCGTCAGTAAGGAGACTGCCTGCAGTGCAGGAGACCTGGGTTCAGTCCCCGGGCTGGGAAGATCCATTGGAGCAGGAAACGGCAACCCACTCTAGTATTCTTGCCTGAAGAACCCCAAGGACAGAGGAGCCTGGTGGGCTACAGTCCATGGGGTTGAAGAGTCAGACAAATCCAATTTGCATCCACAGTTCAAATCCTTCTACTACACTTTTCCTGATTATGATATTTTTACCCCTAAGGCTTCTTTCATACATTCTAACAGACCATTAAGAAATGTTCTGAATCACTAATCAAATAGTATACTTTAAACTTGGTCTAACATGCCACTCCATAGAAGATAAATATTCTTTAAAATTTTTTTTCCTGAGAAGTCTTTTTTATATTGGGCCAGTTGCTATAAGCCACGCAGGGTGATGGTAATTTTGTTGTAGTGCTAGCATGGACTAAAACAAGTAGCTTATAAATAGGCAATTAAGCAAAATTCTGGGTTCAATTACTATGACCAAATTAAACACAGAACCTATGGGTCCTGACATAATACTCTAAAATGTAAAATGACATGATCCTCTTGCTTCCACCTCTATCAGTATCTCTAGAAGCAGTTTCTTCTTTCACCTTTGTTGTTCCTAGGCTCAGCCCAATTCATCACTGCCTGATTAGATCACTGCAAATGGCTCCCCAAAATCCTTTGTGTCTTGAACCTATTTCCTCTACAGACCAAGTCCTATACGGTGACCATAATGCTATCCTTAAAACATACTTGGGACTTCCCTGGTAGTCCAGGGGCTAAGACTCCATACTTCCAATGCAGGGGGCCAGGGTTTGATCCCTGGTCAGAGAACTAGATCCCACATGCTACAACTAAGACCTGGGGCATCCAAATAAACTAAAAACAAACAAAAACATGTATTTGATCATTTCACTCTGTGCACACAGGAAGAAAAGGCTTTCTAAGTATTTGAAAATCAAAGTTCAACAGCTTTAGTAAAATATTCAGAGACCGAACGCCCTCTCCCACTGCTGCCCTTTGTCTGGTCCCAACCACCTTTTAGGTAGCACTTCTCAGTACATTTCATCATTTGCTCTGAAAAGCATCACCTTTCACTTACCTGCTTAATATTTCTTTTTTTTTTTTTCCATTAGTGGGGGTCCCCCTTCTTTATTTTGTAATTTTTTTTTAAAGTAAGCATTTTTGTTCTCCTTTTAACATTTACCCTTGTAAACATTACAATCTTTTCAAAATATGCACTTATAATTTTGAAAGAAAATACATACAGAATGAAATATTATAATATCTAATCCTATAAATATTGAAAAAGAATTGATAACATTCAATACTGTTCTTCCTCACTCCTTCCTTATTTTTTTTTCAGATAATATTTCTTAAGCTTGGAACTGATTGCTTTCTCACCCAGTTTTGTTTCAAGAGAAAATTCATGCTTGACAGGATGATAGTGGTCCCATCACTTCATGGCAAATAGGTGGGGAAACAGTGACAGACTTTATTTTCCTGGGTTCCAAAATCAGTGCAGATGGTGACTACAGCCATGAAATTAAGACATGCTTGCCCCTTGGAAGAAAAGCTATGGCCAACCTAGAGAGCACATTAAAAAGCAGAGACATTACATTGCCAACAAAGGTCTTCCTAGTCAAAGCTACAGTTTTTTTAGTAGTCGTGTATGGATATGAGAGTTGGACCATAAAAAAAGCTGACAGCTGAAGAATTGATGCTTTTGCATTGTGGTGCTGGAGAAAACGCTTGACAGTCCCTTGAAATGCAAGGAGATCAAACCATTCAATTATAAAGGAAATCAGTCCCGAATATTCACTGGAAAGACTGATGCTGATACTCCAATACTTTGGCCACCTGATTCAAAGAACTGACTCATGGGAAAAGACCTTGATGCTGGGAAAGACTGAAGGCAGGAGAAGGGGACAACAGAGGATGAGATGGTTGGATGGCATCACTGACTTGATGGACATGAGCTTGAGCAAGCTCTGGGAGTTGGCGATGGACCGGGAAGCCTCGTGTCCTGCAGTCCACAGATCACAAAGACTCAGACACAACTGAGAGACTGAACTGAACTGACCTGAGGATGATAGCACATGTCTACTTTTTAAGCCCAATCATTCAGAACAGGTCACTCAGCTCTGATCAGGACTGGAGGAGGAGGAGGAGAGAGACTGACATCCAGTGCACCTCTGAAGAGGTCAAATATAACAATGTAGGCAATTTTTTTCTCTATAACAGGAATGAACTAGCTGAGTATGGATGCTATTAAAAATAAGTAGGTCTAAAGGTAGAGAAAGGAAAAGAAGTTGGGATGAGACAAGATCATCTGCTTAGCAAGAGGGCTAGGAGAAAGCTCAAGAAGAGGTGAATCAGTCCGTCAGTTTCTGTGGGCACACCAGCTCAGTGGTTCTAACCTTGGCTGAACACTGGAATCTCCTGCGAAGTGTCTCACCAAGTCAAATGTACTCTAGGACAATCACATCAGAACCTTTAGAGGTGGAATGGCGGTGGGAGCATTCATTCCTCTTCAGTTTTTTAGAAGAGTTCCAGAAGGAGAGGTGTTAACTCTTCTCTAAATATTTGATTCAATTCACTGTGAAATCATCTGGTTCTGGACTTTTGTTGCTGGAGACCATATGGCCGAGTAATCCCAATCCTGGGCATATATCCAGAGAAAACTAACATGCGCACCAATGTTCACTGCAGCATTCTTTACAACAGCCAAGACAGGGAGGCAACCCAAATGTCCACTGACAGGTGAATGGATAAAGACGTTGTGGTACACATATATACAATGGAATATTACTCAGCCACATAAAAGAATGCCATTTGCAGCAACATGGATGGACCCAGAGATGATCATACTAAGAGAAGGAGGTCAGACAAGGACGAACACTATATGATATCACTTATATGTAGAATCTAATTAAAAATGATACAAATAAACTTATCTACAAAATAGAAACAGAGCCACAAATGTAGAAAATAAACTTACAGTCATCAGAGGAAAACAGAGGAGGGATAAACGGGGAGACTGAGACTGGCATATACACACTAGTATATATAAAACAGATGACTAGGAAGGACCTACTGGATAACACAGGGAACTCTACTCAAGACTCTGTAATGACCTACACGGGAAAAGAATCTAAAAAAGAGTAGATATATGTGTACGTATAACTGATTCACTTTGCTGCACATCTGAAATTGACATTGTAAATCAACTATATTCTAATAAAAAAGAACATTTGTCTTCAAAAAAACCCCACTCTTTATGGGTGGAACCAAGGCAGTGGTACGTTTAAGAACACCTTTGGGTAACTCCAGCATATAGTCAAGGTTGACACACACTCTGTTAACATAAAGCCGATGAGAAAGGACCAAAGAAGAGAGATGACATTTCAGACAATTAGAAAGCAACAATGCATTATAGTTCCCATACACATAGCTAGAATTTTCTTTCAGTACTCTTAGTAGCCTGAGAGTGGGGGCAGATAAAGGGAAAGGCTGACTTTATCCAGAGCTGAAAACAGACAAGAGATCAAAATAATTGGGAGACTTAATCTCACAAGACTGCAGTGATTGACCACAGGGTTCAGGCTAGATAAGAAGTCAGGAAGTCACTGAAGCAAAGCTTTCAACCAGTTAGATGAGCAAGCAGGAACAGTGGCGTGAAACAGAGACAACATGATATCAAAGAAGAGAATTCCTGGGTTTAAGATTTAAGATTTCTGAGGATGCATCACTCTGAGTGATCATATAATCGAGAGCAAGGCCACAACAGAGAACTACTGTAGTAGAAAAGGAAGGTCATCAGCATAAAAAGTCTTTGGAAGACAAGGGACTGAGGTGACAGTGTTAGTTGGGGCCTCAGCATGACCATTAGACTTGCCTTAGAGAGGCAATGGCACCCCACTCCAGTACTCTTGCCTGGAGGATCCCACGGGCAGAGGAGCCTGGTGGGCTTCAGCCCATGGGGTCACTGAGAGTTGGACACAACTGGACAACTTCACTTTCATTTTTCACTTTCATTCATTGGAGAAGGAAATGGCAACCCACTCCAGTGTTCTTGCCTGGAGAATCCCAGGGATGGGGGAGCTTCGTAGGCTGCCGTCTATGGGGTCACACAGTGTCGGACACGACTGAAGTGACTTAGCAGCAGCAGCAGCAGTGCATTTGACACCACCCTTATGGCAGAAAGCCAAGAAGAACTAAAAAGCCTCTTGATGAAGGTGAAAGAGGACAGTGAAAAAGTTGACTTAAAACTCAGCATTCAAAAAACAAAGATCATGGCATCCAGTCCCATCACTTAATGGCATTTAGATGGGGAAACAATGGAAACAGTAAAAGACTTTATTTTCTTGGGCTCCAAAAATCACTGCGGATGGTGACTGCAGCCATGAAATTAAAAGACGCTCCTTGGAAGAGAAGCTATGACCAACCTAGACAGCATATTAAAAAGCAGAGACGTTACTCTGCAACAAAGGTCCATATAGTCAAAGCTATGGTTTTTTCAGCTGTCATGTATGGATGTAAGAGTTGCACCATAACAAAGGCTGAGTGTCAAAGAATTGATGTTTTTGAACTGTGGTGCTGGAGAAGGCTCTTGAGAGTCCTTTGGACTGCAAGGAGATCAAACCAGTCAATCCTAAAGGAAATCAACCATTTATTTTCATTGGAAGGACTGATGCTGAAGCTCTCATACTTTGGCCAAACCTGATGCGATGAGCCAACTCACTGGAAAAGTCCCTGATGCTGGGAAAGACTGAAGGCAGGAGGAGAAGAGGACAAAAGAGGACAAGAAGGTTGAATGGTATCAGCGACTTGATGGACATGACTTTGAGCAAACTCCGGGACTTGGTGAAGGACAGGGAAACCTGGCGTGCTGCATCCATGGGGTTGCAGAGTCAGACACGACTGAGTGACGGAACAACACAGTCTAGAACCCTCCCCAACCAGCTGACCTGTACACATGCTTTCACCTTCTTTGAGGGAAGACTTCCTCAAACTTCCTCACTTGGTCATCTGTTACAGTACTTACTGATGCTATAGTTTTACACTTAATCAGCTGATCATACGATTAACATTTATCTCTCCAGCTGCACTGTCCTTTCTGTGAGGACACAGCCTGTTTTCTATCATAATCACCATTTATTCCTAATGACTAGCATTGTGGATGTTGTCTACCGAATTAGTAAGTGAATAAATACATGAATGAATATGTAAATAAACATAGTGAAAAAGTCAATGGGATTTTGATACTATTCTTATACAGCCTGAAATATCATTTTTCAAGGGCTTCCTATATGCCATATATGACTACTCATTTCATCCATGCATCAACCTCAAAGATAGGTTTTTTTTTTTCAAAGATAGGTTTTATCACCTCAGTTTTATAAATAAGGAGATCAACCCTCAAAGAAATTAAATGACTTACCTCCTGTCCCCACCAGAGAAGTACCAGAGCCAAAATATTCTTAGGCAGAGGTACTCTGTCTGCATGTAGAGCTGACCTTAGGGGTGGATACCTTCAGTTCAGGCCAAATTATTCTTCAAGAAAAGCAACTTCAGATGTGCACGCATATTTGACTATGTATCCGTCTGAATGGCTTCAAGCTAGTGCTCTTCACCCTGACATTTTACAACAGAATAAAGGCCCTGAGAGCTGGACACTGGGTGGACAAAAGAGAACAGATTTCAGTGGAGAGCTCGATAAAAAATCACAGTGAGGACAGCAGCCAAAATTCCGGTGGGCAGCAACAGAAGATCAGAGAGAGGAGGAAGCGACAGCAACCAGAGGCTGATTCACTCGCTCTGCAGAGATCTTCCCTGAAGTGGAGGGATTTTCATTCCAGGGGAGACCAGCTCTTGCTAATGATAAAAGTCTTCCTTATCCTCTGGGCAAAAATTCCTACACTGACATTTAGTACTTAAATACATGGGGCTTCCCAGGTGGCGCTAATGGTAAAGAACCCGTCTACCAATGCAGGAGGTGTAAGATATGCAACTTCGACCCCTGGGTCAGGAAGATCCCCTGGAAGAGGTCATGGCAACCCATGCCAGTATTCTTGTCTGGAGAATCCCATGGACAGAGGAGCCTGGAGGGCTACAGTCACAAAGAGTCCAACACAACTGAAGCAACTTAGCACACACACACACGTTCTTTTAAAGAAAAGCTGGGTTCTAACGACAGGAAGCCCTATGGCTCACAGTCCTGCATAAGCAGAGTGGTTGTTATCTGGTAACACTACTTGACTTGTCTCCTTGACCTTGCAAACAGAATCCCAGCTTGCCACAATGGCAGGTTCAAAGCACATGAACCTCTATATACATGCAGAATATGTGAGAAAAGAACTTTCACATTTTTCTTCTATCTACTTTTGATCAAAAATCTAAATAAGAGAAGAGCTATCCATATGCTATCGTAGTTTCCTAGAGCTGCCATTAAAAAAGTGCCACAAACTTAGTGGGCTAAAATAATGGAAATTTATTCTCTAACAAGAATCTGCCTGCCAATACAGGAGATATGGGTGTGATCCCTGGGTCAGGAAGATCCCCTGCAGAAGGAGGTAGCAACCCACTCCAGTATTCTTGCCTGGAGAATTCCATGGAGAGAGGAGCCTAGTGGGCTATAGTCCATTGGGTTGCAAAGAGTTGGCCATGACTGAGCACACACACATACTTCTCAAACAGTTCTGGAAGTCTGAGGTCTGAAATCAAGAGTCAGCAGTGCCCTGCTCTCTCTGGAGTCTCTAGGAAATGACCCTGTCTTTCTTCTTCCCAGCTTAGAGTGGTTGCTGGCAATCCCTTGGGGTTCCTGATTGCTCCAATCTCTGCCTTCATTATCACATGACGTTTTTCTCTCTGTGTCTCTGTGTTCAGACTTCCCTCTTTTTTATTTTTTAAGGACACCAGTCACTGGAAGAAGGCTCACTCTAATGAGTATGAGCTCATCTTAACTTGATAGCTTGATTACATCTGCAAAGACTCGATTTTCAAATCAGATCTCATTCAGAGATACCAGACGTTAGGTCGTATCTTTTGGGGGGACACTAGAGTCAGACTTTATTTTTTGGGGCTCCAAAATCACTGCAGATGGTGACTGCAGCCATGAAATTAAAAGACACTTACTCCATGGAAGAAAAGTTATGACCAACCTAGATAGTATATTCAAAAGCAGAGACATTACTTTGCCAACAAAGGTCTGTCTAGTCAAGGCTATGGTTTTTCCAGTGGTCATGTATGGATGTGAGAGTTGGACTGTGAAGAAAGCTGAGCGCTGAAGAATTGATGCTTTTGAACTGTGGTGTTGGAGAAGACTCTTGAGAGTCCCTTGGACTGCAAGGAGGTCCAACCAGTCCATTCTGAAGGAGATCAGCCCTGGGATTTCTTTGGAAGAAATGATGCTAAAGCTGAAACTCCAATACTTTGGCCACCTCATGTGAAGAGTTGACTCATTGGAAAAGACTCTGATGCTGGGAGGGATTGGGGGCAGGAGGAGAAGGGGATGACAGAGGATGAGATGGCTGGATGGCATCACTGACTCGACGGACATGAGTCTGAGTGAACTCTGGGAGTTGGTGATGGACAGGGAGGCCTGGCGTGCTGCGATTCATGGGGTCACAAAGAGTCAAACATGACTGAGCGACTAAACTGAACTGAGTCAAGCCACAACATGTGCTAACCATTAGTTCTTTCAGAGTTTGAATGCTTCTTTTCTGCAAATGGAGATTACTAGAAGGCAGCATACCTGCACCCAACCCACCCAATCTACTTACTGAAGCTTTTAGTCCTTTGGTAAAATTTCCTTTATTTATATCAAAAGTTTAAATAAATACATGAAAAATATTAGCAGCTTCTACAAAATCACAACTGAACACAACAAACATTATATTTTTTCAAAAAGCCTTTTAACAATTACCATGAGAACAGTCTATTTCTCCTGATGACAAGAAGAGTCTTCTTTTGTTCGCAAGTTAGGAAGCTCAGCAGTCTGCCTTCTAGCGGTCTGCTTATAATCGGTGTGTGTGTGCTTAGTCGCTCAGTCATGTCAGAATACTACTATAGTCTGGGGCAGTATTTCTCAAATGTTGCTGTGTGTCAAAAACCACTGGGTGAGAGGGTTAGGGAGGGAGATGAATAAAACCCCAGGTGCCTGGACCCCACTCCAAATCAACAAAATCAGAACTTGTCGGGATGAGACTCAGGCATATGTGCTGGTGACAAGCGTCCAGAGCGCATCTGATGAACACTAATCTTGAGTACTACCAGGCAGGGCTTTCACACTCCCTTTCCCCCTGTATTCTCAGGGGTGAGTTTCTGTCCTTTATTGCAAGCAATTATAGATCCTACGTTTGCATTTAAATTTAACAAGCAATTTCTAAGCATTCTACTTTTGAACTACTCATTTGAAATGGTACGTATGACTGTATTTTAGGTCCTGCAGCACTTTTTCCCCAAAGATGACATATATTCGCGGACAGATGGCTCTGTCTATTTCATCCTCTCTATGTCCCTCTGTGGTACACTGGAGGAAGAAATCGTTTCTCCATTCAAAGATGAAACATAAAGGCTCAGGTCCAAGTCAAACTGAGTATTTATTAAACACCTTTCGTATGCAAGATACTGGTAAATGTCACCTCATCAGGACACACTAGGCCTGGGAGGCGGATCCCTGAATCCAGAGGGGTTAGTGCAGCACGAGAGCTCTTCCTAGCCCACCGATTCACCATCTCCTGTTTGCACAGAATTAAACAGTCTAGACAGCTTAATTATTTTAATTGATCAGTGTAAGTTGTCATGAACAATTCTGAAAAGGAGCTCCAAGTTCAAGTACTTTCTTCTTTCCACATTATTTTTCTCATCTTCATTGCATATGTAAAAACTAACTAAAACCTCTCAATTTGAAGTTAATAAGGCATTATAAGGTACTACAGTCACTAAAGGGAAAAAAATTAATACATATATATGTTAGTTCCTACAGCCTTCTATAGTTGAAACTATCTGAAAAAACCCTAGAGTTGGTCTGAAGTCTTTTGTGAAATCCCTTGTGAGACTCAACTGTTGACTGTGGTTAGAATACATTCAAAAGTATAATCAGATTGCGTCACCACCATCACCTGCTGGAGGCGCGCTGAAGGCACATGTGCTGGGGAGGCTGAAGCTGGTTCATTGTATACACTCTCATGTGGGCTTGCCAGAGAGATTAGTCACCATTTTGCAGCTGGTTTCAAATTCAGTTGCTGCGATACAAGTGCAGATGCAATGGCTTACCCTAATTATGTTGCTCCAGTTTAATCTTTCCATTTGTAGTATACATACTATCTACTGGATCAAATTCAAGACTCTGAAAATTGGTTTCAAACAGAAGAGACTTCAAAATCACACATTTGTGACCCTCCCCTCCAGTTTGCTAATCACATTGCATCACCGTATCTTTTGCATCCTCTGAATCCATCCCAAAGGTGTTTTTTGCTAAGCCATTACTGAATCTTGCTAGCAAAAAGGCAGGAAAAACTCTTCTTAAAAAACATTTGTTTAAATAAAAGTTATGTTATCTCCAAAGACACTCTTTGACGTAGAAAAGTTCTTTCTACTTTCTCTCTGCTTGGAACTAACATACTAGCAAATCTTAAGGCAGTTATCTTAATCAGTGGTTTATAAACTTGACTGATAATCAAAGACACCCTACAAGATTTAGGGGAAAAACAGATTTCTCAGCTTCATCAACCTATTGAGTCATGACTTAAAGAGAGTTAAAATTATCTATAAGCTAAAAAGCTTATGCTGGTACTGCTTCCGAGAATCATATTGAAAGAAAGATGAACAAGCTTCTGCCTATTTCAGGCAGGTCTTTTTGCTGCTTGTTATTATCCATAACTAATAAATGCCTTGTTTCAAGAATAATATCTAGACACAATATAAATAAATTAGAAATTTGGGAGTAACATTTACACACTACTACATATATAAAACAGATAAACAAGGACCTACTCTATAGAGCAGAGAACTGTACTCAGTATTTTCTACTGAACATAATAATCTAAATGGAAAAAGAATCTGAAACAGTATACACACACACATATGTATAAATGCATGTATAACTGAATCACTTTGCTGTACACCTGAAACTGACAGGTTGTAAATCAACTATACTTCAGTTTAAAAAATTAAAGAATAAAGAATATCCATATAAAGAAATGAGGTCAATTGGAACCTTCAAAACAAAATATTAATAAAATACTAGAATCATTAGATCCACAGAAGATAATCAGACAAGAGGCACCAAGAGGATATTTCTGGAAAGTGAACAATAATGATGAGGAATAAGATACCTATTTCCAAATAGTCTTAATTTCCTAGACATCTGTTTCACTTTGCTGGATGCATATAGTTTTTATCAAGGTAACTTAAAAGTATGACTTTCAAGGTATACAGTTTAAATTTTAGACTACTCATTTCTACTCTCCTGTTTCTTAGTAATTCATTCATTTCACACTAGCACTGTGAAGGAAGTGCTAAACAAGAATAAACAAATTATGTGCACACCATGTGTACCATACCACATATGACATAAAAAAATTAAAATAGTTTTATAATTAAAATAAAGTGTAAGAAATTCGTATCAATGTATTTCAAAATCCATTAGGGGGCCTTCCCGGTGGCTCAGCAGTACTGAACCCGCCTGCCAATGCAGGAGACCCTGGTTCAGTCCCTGGGTCCGGAAGATTCCCCTGGAGAAGGAAATGGCACCTCACTCTCATATTCTTGCCTGGAGAATCCATGGACAGAGGAGCCTGGCAGGCTACAGTCCATGGGATGGCAAAAGAGTCAGACAAGACCTAGCAACTAAAACAACAAAATACTATTAGGGATAAAGACAATACACTCAAGTTAGAATGGACACATTATTTGGAAAAATCACTCAAGTTCCATTTATTTCTCTTCCCCAAATGAATGATGCCAGTTTTACTTCATTATTTGATCTAAAATTTATAATTATGCAAAAATATGAAGTTATTAATAAATGTTCTGCTACAACAGGCTAGTCAACACACTGCTTAAGTAATGAAACAGTGTTAATTCTAAAAACTGGATTTCCCCAAAGACTAAAAGCTATACAACTATGCTAAACAGAACCTATAGTACTTTTAGTTCCTCTGCTTAATTTTCTAAAATTAAACGATTAAACAAGTTTAATTAATACAGTTTTCCTAAACAGACTTTCATATGAATGACAAAATGTTAATCTGATAATTATTTATGACCAGTTATAAATTTATGCATACACAGAAGTGGTGGGATTTAAAAAAAATCCTGAGGTCAAAATTTTAATTCACCCTCTCATCTAGATCACAGTTCCTGATCCATACAATTACAAATTAATATACAAATGTTATTTAACATTTTACTTGTTCAAAATACAAATTATTTTACAAACATGTCATATTGTCTATATCCTATAGTGGGAAAAATAAATGAATTTAATACAGCAGAGGCCGTCTTACCAGTGATTGGAACTATTTCATTTAATACAAATCTAGATAAATAGGAAATCATTTTTTTAAAAAGCACACTTTAGATACTACATTTTACTTTAAAATAAATAAATTTATAAATTATTTATTTATTTAATTGATTTAACAAAGTGGATAATTTTAATTTCTTTAGAAGAAATACAATTTTCCTGGCACTGATCCTTCCTATCTATTAATATTGAATGTTGCTGTTCAATACAACATAGAGCTATGTCTAGGGTCTCTCTATGATATGAGTAATTTTCGGCTATGGATTGCTCATATATCCCCCTCCTCATCATACTGAATACATCCTTCTCTGTCACAGCCTTTGTGGTTTCTGCATCATCCACAATTTTATCTAAAAACACTCTGTGACTATTGGACAATCAGTCTCTTACCAATTGACAAAAGCCTTCAATTTGAGATAATTAAAAACATACACACAGCAACTAACTATGTCCTTCAGAATCTCCTTGGAATTCAGGATATTATTAAGTTACAGTTTTCACCAAGGTTCTGGAAATGCTTACATGGAAATTTCGCCCTCTATCACTATGCTATTTCTCAAATATTTGATGTCACCTATTGTGTAAGACTGCTTTCTCTGTCTTATACTTTTTTCAAACTTCTTTTTACCATATATACTCTTTAAACAATCCACAAATCTGATTCAAGGTCAGAGCAAGAACATTACATTCAATGGCAAAACTATGGCTTTTAGGTCACTGTCTCTAAGGTCCTCCCCAGGATAGGGATGAGAAGTAACTTAATGTGTCATTTCAGGTAAGTTTATTTACAAGTGTTTGTATGCCGACAGTACATATTAATGGGGAAAATTCTATAACTAATTTGGAATCCATCTGGCTGAAAAACTAAAAAAAAAAAAGTATAATGTAAATTTTTCTAAAGTTTTAGCACTTGTGAATTTGCCTATAAAAAGAAGCTTTAGCTTGTTAATTCCAGTTGCTTTGCTGCCTACAGCAACTGTAATTCCCTTTCAATTTTTTTTACTCTATTGCCGCATGCTTCGCTTTTTTGTATCATTTTGGAAAACGGTTTCAACTATCTGGTACAATGAGCCTGCAATAAAACTGTCCTTATCAATAAGAAGGAAAATCATTTGAAAGGTTTTGAACAACAGGTTGATTAGAAGAAAATTTCTCCATGCAAGTGCCCATCACCCCAACAACTGACTTCTCCCCACCTTTCACGCATCTGGTAGCTGACTTAACCTTCCCACAGGGGGAAGATTGGAAGCCAAGGCCTTTATTTGCACAAGAGCCACACATTCGAGTTCTGAGACTTCCTTAGTAAGCCCATTATACAATTCATTACACACAGTAACCAACTGTTTTTAAGCAGATGAGAACTTAAGAGACATTTGCAAATCAGTCTGATGTAGATTCCTAGACTCTTTTAACTTGGCCACACCTAAGCTGACAGTATCTTTTTTATTTTAGCAATTAAACTAGAATGATTATTTTCAAAATATTTAGCAGTGTTTTTGTAGAAACAATTACTCCTTTTTTATACTCACATATTTTTAATTCAATTGTGCAACTGTAGTAACAAACACACATATTTAGGAGCAAAGAGGGTGACATTTGGACAGGACACCACTCTGAAGGAGTGATGAAGGAGAAATGAAAAATCATTTCTGAGTTTACAAGTCTTTGTCAAGGACCAATCCTATATTTCCAATTCTTATTTCAAAGATATACTTGTATCACAGTTTTTTGAAATAAAGGTTTCCAAAGAAATCTGGCAAGTACTGCTCTTTTTTGACCTATGATGGGGTTATGGCCCAACAAACCCCTTGCAAATTGAGAATATCATTAAGTCAGAAACACATTTATAATACATCTAACCTACTGAACATCACAGCTTAGCCCAGCCTACCTTAAATGTGCTCAGCACACATTTAGCCTATAGTTGGGCAAAATCACCTAACACAAAGCCTGCTTTATAATAAAGTACTGAATTTCTCATATAATTTATTAATACTATACTGAAGTGAAAAGCAGACTGGCTGTATGAACACAGGATGGCTATACGTGGTTGTTCACCCTCATGATCCCATTGCTGACTAGAAGCTGAACTGCTCACAGTTGCCCAGGATCAAGAAAGAGTATCATGTTGCAGTTCTTAGCCCAAGAAAAGGCAAAAATTCAAAACCTGAAGTTCTGTTTCTACTGTCTATCACTTCTACACCATTGTAGAGTCTAAAAATCCTGTTAGGGAATGAATCTGTGTATGATAAGAAAAGTCAACAATGGAATTTTTAAATATAATTTTTATATAGTGAAACAAAACTCATTTTTCAAATAAGTTATGAATGTAATTTTTTCCATCCGGATACAGATAATATTGTTTCATTAATAATTAAAACTGACAATCTGAGCTCTATCAGTTTAAACTAAAATAACTAATGCTGACCACCCACAAAACTACAAGCAGAGTAGAACCTGGAAATGTTAACATAAACAGGTAAAAAAATAATTTCCAGTTTAATTGGATTACTGCTTTTTCTTTAACGACAACAGGTTTCATCTAATGTGTTACTTCAATGAATCAACAATGAAGATGGAAAGAATTTAAACAATAAAGTTAAGAATCCCCAGTGGAATTTCTAGCTCTCTGGTGGCTAAGAGGTTAAAGCGCCTGCCTCCAATGCAGGAGACCAGGGTTTGATCCCTGGGTTGGGAAGATCCCCTGGAGAAGGAAATGGTAACCCACTTCAGTATTCTTGCCTGGAAAATCCCAGGGACGGAGAAGCCTGGTAGGCTGCTGTCCATGGGTCACAAAGAGTCTGACACGACTGAGTGACTTCACTTTCACTTTCTCTTTTATGTAACAGGCATATTTAACTCCAGGCTTCACTGAACCACAAGGACTCACTCAAGTAGCCAACACACAACTGTACAAGGCTGTTCTGAAGACAGAACAGTACCAAATAGGTCACTGTGCTCTGAAATCCTTAAAGCACCAAACGTATTAGGCATTCTTACTAATACATATTAATTCTAATGTAAACCTTCTTCATTAAAGATCTCATAATTTCTATTCCCAGGATTTTCCCAAATTCTTAATGACCAATGATAACTTTCTGAAAAGTATTCTAAGTAGTATTTCATAAATGTGGGTTCAATAAAATATTCACTTTTGTAAACTCCTCCATGAAAAAAAAGGAGTTTTAAGCCAATCTAGAAAATGTTAAAAACTAGGAATCTAAATTAGATAGTTTCTAGACACAGTAATATATTAAAGACTAAAACACTCTAATGAAATGTTCTCAATCATTTTAAGCCAAGCATTTCCCATACTTAATTTAAACATGATTCTCCTTTATTACCAACTACTAACATCTAAAAAAAATAGTAAATGCTAATGCTTCCAATTTAACTTAAATACTAAGTTGTCTCTTATTCTGTTCTAACATGAAAATTTTATAATAATTTCACATTTTGTGACCCTTTGTCTTCCATGTTGTACATAACATGCTCTCACTGCTAATTCTGGGTAAACCTATATTAAGCTACATGGTGAACAACCAGCAATGGAATCATCTAAAAACCAATTAGATAAACACAAGAAGGTAATGCTCAAGTGTCTGAAAGAAATGAAAACCAAACACATCAAAATTAAGAGTATTCCTAACAATAAAATTTTCACACAAAATATTTGAGAAAGGTCACAAAAATGTTAACAGAGGATCATGAGACCAAAACAACGCAAAGCAACTACTGCGTCCTTGTGTTAAAAGCCAATAGTTTTGATCTTGAAATGCAAGTATGCAACACAACAAGTGTGGCCAGGACTCACAAAGCTTGAGATGCTGAAGACATAGCTTTTGTAACATAAATGTGGGTTCAGCAAAATAGTCACTTTTGTAATAGTGAATACAACAGTGAATCTATTGTGACTGAATAGTGAATACAACAGTGAATCTGAAAACAGCAGATTTTCCTAACAACTGCCCATTTTCTAAAGTACAATGAATGTAAGTAGAGTGTAGAAATCTACCAAAACAGAATTTATTTTCAAAAAACTTAAAAATTATCTCTCACCTACAAATACTCCAATAATGTTATGTACTAGGTCCATCTAGTCAAAGCTATGGTTTTTCCAGTAGTCATGTATGGATGTGAGAGTTGGACTATAAAGAAAGCTGAGCGCCGAAGAATTGATGCTTTTGAACTGCGGTGTTGGAGAAGACTCTTGAGAGCCCCTTGGACTGCAAGGAGATCCAACCAGTCCATTCTAAAGGAGATCAGCCCTGAATATCCATTGGAAGGACTGATGCTGAAGCTGAAGCTCCAATACTTTGGCCACTTCATGCAAAGAACTGACTCATTAGAAAAGACCCTGATGCTGGGAAAGATTGAAGGCAGGAGGAGAAGGGGACGACAGAGGATGAGATGGTTGGATGGCATCACTGACTCAATGGACATGGGTTTGGGTGGACTCCGGGAGTTGGTGATGGACAGGGAGGCCTGACGTGTTGCGGTTCATGGGGTCGCAAAGAGTCGGACACGATTGAGTGACTGAACTGAACTGAGGCTGTGAATCACATCTCAACAAATGTAAAGATTATCATTTGGGCCATACTCTCTGACCACAATGTATTGAATTAAAACTCTTCACCAAAAAGATAACCAAATCAAAACATTTCAGAAATCTTAAGATATTTTTAAATAACTCAACAAACGGTTACAAATTGAAAATTTTTAAACCAAGAGCTAATGGAAATAACACAAACTAAAAACTGGAAACTGATAATTAGCAGCAAATAGGATACACAGAAATTTTAATAAATATATTAGAATATTAAGAAGTTTAAAAATTGATGAGCCAAAGTCAACAACCAACTTCAGAATCTAAAGGTGAATGATTACCAATAAAAACTCTGTAAAGATGGCTGCTACAAAAATCAACTACATGTTTTTATAGTAGCAACAAAATAGAAAACGCAGTCTTTGAAAACATTTTCAGGATGACTGTGCAGTGAACACCTCTGTTCCCACCACTCAATCTAAAAGACAGAATTTATGGTTAACCTTGAAGTCCCTTGATCTCACACTTCCTTACTCCCTCCCCAAAGGTGAATTCCACTCCCTAAATTCCATGTTTCCCACCTCTTTTTAGTGTACTATTATAATCATTTTAGCTTCATACATTTTAGAATCATATATATATGGAATGACAATCACAACATACATACAAATATTCTACAACAATTTGACTTTTTCATTCAACACTGTGTATCTGGGATATTGCTGCATATACCTTTAGTTCTTTGTTTTTATTTGGCATTCCATTTTGTAAATATACCACAGTTTACATGATGATGAATATCTGGAGCTGTTTTTATGTTTTATTTTATCATTAGAAGCAATACTGTTATTGGACGCTTAAAGGCAGAAAAAGAAAAAATAATAACCTTGACCTAACACTTTGCACAAAACTTACTCAAAATGGGGCTTCCCTGGTGGCTCAGTGGTAAAGAATCCACCTGTCAAATGCAGGAGATACGGTCCAGAAATATCCCACGTGCCTTGGAGCAACTAAGCCCGTGTGCCACAACTACTGAACCTGGGCTCCTAAACCTAGGAGCTGCAACTACTGAGCCCACGTGCTGCAGCCGCTGAAGCCTGTGGGCCTCGAGACTGTGCTCAGTAACTAGAGAAGCCACAGCGATGCGAAGGCCGTGCACTAGAGAGCAGCCCCTGCTCGCCGCTACTGGACAAAAGCCCGTGCAGCAGTGAAGACCCAGCAGAGACGCAAATCAATAATGTTAAAAAATCACTCAAAATGGACCACCTAATTTATGGTATTTTTGTTACAGCAGCCCAAAGGGGCTAAGACAGCAGCACAGGAAGGGCAAAAGCAACATTCGGTAAGACACGTCACTTTTATGACCTAAGCAGGACGTATCAAACAGACCCTCGTTAGGAACAGATGGCTTCTGAGCAAATCCTACTCATCCCACAAGCCTCGCTTATCCCCATAGGGTCAAAGCCTGACTTTCCTTTCAATTGCAAGCCTCCCAGCGGTTCACTTTCTCTAGTTTCTTCTGCTTTGTTTACCAGTATTCAGTCCTCCGAGTTGGCACTCCATGAAATGATCACCAACATCTAACCTGTGCGGTTTATCCTCTGCACGCATCCTCACAAAAAATGGTGAGCTAGGAGAGCGTGAGACTTCTTGACTCTTACTGGTGAAGATCCCCAACTGAGCAAGTTTCTAATGTCCACATGTACCAAAACTGATCTAGCATCTCACTTAAATCTATATTGGACATAACCGTGCACATTATATAACTGTTCACACACACACGTGTCTGTGTGTATATATGTATATATATATGTATGTAATTCAGATAATTTGAGAATACAGATAGAAAAAGAGATGAAAGTTCATTTCAGACGAAGAAGAAATAAAATTCCTTAATGGTGACAAGAAATTTGAAAATATGTAAGAAATTATTATGCAAGGCACCAAAAGACTAGGTATTGAATAATTAGCATTTCTGATGGTTAGGACTCCTTCTCGTCCCTTCCCTACCCCTCCTCTCCCTTTTCATTTCCTCCACACACACTCACACACACTCTCTCTCACACACACACACACACACACACACACACACACACAGAGTTTTTGTTGATAAGCAATTCTTAAAATAAATCCATATAACATAGCTGCTTGTATTTATACAGACACAATACACACATGTATATTTGCTATTTTGTACTGTTTTTCCTTTGATTTATAAATTATTGGCAAAAAAAGTTCTAATATTTACGTCCACTCTATCTGTTCAAACACTTTGTCTCTAGAAACCACAGTGGCTCATTTCAGTCAAACCAGCTTAGTTAATACTGATAATAAAATGTAATTTTAAGGTGGCCAGAACAGGGTAGTTAGAAAAGTACATTAGTGTTTAATTAACAGAATTTGCTTCAATTTTGAATTCTATTCTAACAAAGGACAAATATACTGACTCATTTTAAAAGGTTTCCTTTAAATGTTTCAAGTTATAAAGCACCGCTGCTTTTGTAAAAGATGCTATTAATTTCTTAATAAAGTGTTAAACCTAGTCCCATTCTATCCAAAATGGTAAATGCTGTCTAACAAGTATACGGGTGATTAAATCAGGGTCACTGTCACCTGGTTAACTATTTAACACAGAAACAACTCATAATATATATACCTCTACAAAACTAAAGCTGAGCAATCAATAATTTTGTCTTCCTTCGTCTACAAGTAGCTTATCCAACATTAACTAGTAAATTAAGAATGAAAGGGAGGGTTTTAAACTACAAAGAAAAGATTCATTTTATTCTTCATTCCCACTTGAATCTATGTAAAATGTTAAGTTACAGACAGCTAAGGAGACGCTGTTGTTTTGGAATATGTAATTGCTATTTAGATGATAATGGCATGGATGTCGCAGTAGAACCATGATCCAAATTTGAATAAGGTCTTAATGAAGGGGGCTAAAGAGAAGAATGAGGAATGAAATACAACAGTGTCAGCAACAGACCTTAATGAAGCAAATTACTTTCAGCACCTTTGTAATTCAGGAGGAGCTGCATTTTTTTTTAAAAAAGTGACAATTAAAGGATGAAAAGCAGGACCTTTGCAAACTAAACATGCTTACAACATGACATCACTGTCTGGGCAACAAGGCATTGTGGAAGGCAGCCTCAATGTTTGGGTTTTACAGTTCACATCACAAAATAACTACATTATAAGATCTGGCGGGGCAACCTAGTTTCCTTAGAAAGCATCTTTATATTTCAAGTTAATGACATTTCGGAACAGAAAAAGAATTTAAATGTCCAAAGATACATTAATGGGCTTTTATAAAGCACTAGATATTAACACTAAAAATAGTTAGAAGGTAAAATTAAGCTAGATTATGGATCAAACAAAACTAAAAGGGTCTTTTTTTAGAAAAAATTCTAAAATATCATCCATTTTTAAACTGTTAGATTTATGAAGCATACAATGCATACTACTTAATAAATGATGAAATCACTTTACATATTCATATTTGAAAATCAAGTTCACTTTTGCAGAGTTGCACTGCGGCAATATGAGAGCATATGGCATTCTCACTGCCAAATGGAACATACGTTTAACATGTTCAAATGATTTACTGGAGGTAACATTGACGATGGTGCTAGAAATGGGACACAAGGCTCCCAGCTTCCTAGGAAGCCATTCAAGGCAAGGAAAAGTGCCATAGTTACAAGTTTAATTTGATGCCCATAAGGACATTATCTTAAGTCTTCTCAGTTACAATAAAGTAATGGTAAAACTCATTCCTTAATATTTTAGACATGTCAACAAGCTTACTGCCGTGATGGACACAATTTTTGCTGCACACACCAGGCAGTACTCACAACCATAGAAACTGATTCTTGCCTATTTATCTCAACATATAAGTAATTCTACTATCCAAACAATGCTAGTACAATCGTTATGTATTTATAATGAGAAAATAACTCCTCAACATTAATTAGTGAGGGCCCTGACACACTCGTGTACGGCTTCTAGGGACTGACTTCAGATGTTTTTTTGATAAGAATGGGACAAGATTGTAAACCTGGTGTTAAGAAAGATTCATGGGTGGTGGTAAGGAATAGTTAGGGAATTTGAGATCGACACGTACACACTGCTATATTTAAAATGGACAGCCAACAAGGACCTACTGTATAGCACATGAAACTTTGCTCAATGTCATGTGGCAGCCTGGATGGGAGGGGAGTCTTGGGAGAGAATGGATACATGTTTATGTATGGCTGAGTCCCTTCACTGTTCATCTGAAATTATCACAACATTGTTAATCAGTTATACTCCGATATAATATAAAAAGTTAAAAAAAAAAATTGCCATACCCTTCCAGGTCACTATTAGGATCTTAGGCATCACTGCAAATGTTTTCCTATATTGGATTATTTTTAAAATCTAAGTGAAGATGGTCTATCCAAAAATAACAGAAACAACCGATAGAAAGTATAACATACTGGTTAAGAGCACAGACTCCATTTGAGTTTAAAATCCCAGCTCTGGCGCTTATTAACTGTGCAATCTTGGACAAGTTATCCAACTTCTCTCACAATTAGCCTCCCCATCTGTGAGCTGGGGATAACAGTACTAAGTTCCTGGAGCTGCTGTGAGGATTAAAGAAGTTAATATTAACTTTCAACACTAATATTTTTCCTACTTACTGGGGTGCATCTTTGAATGGATTACTTAAGTAATAGTGTACTTCATTTCCCCCAGCTCTAAAAAGATAATAGTATCTGCAGTTTTTAGTCATAATATAAATGAAACTTCATGCTCAGTCATGCCTGACTCCTTGAGACTCTTTGGACCGTAGCCCACCAGGTGCCTCTGCCTTTGGCTTTTTTCAGGCAAGAATACTGGAGTGGGTTGCCATTTCCTACTCCAGGGGATCTTCCTGACCCAGGGATCAAACCTGCATCTCCTGTGTCTCCTGCCCTGCAGGTGGATTCTTTACCAGCTGAGCCATCAGGGTTAATTCAAATGAAGCTTTGGAAAGAGCTAAAAAAAGACCAAAAATATTAAATATGCTGTTAGCATATTGTTCATATGCTGTTAGCATAGTGTTCACAATAAACTGTGGAAAATTCTGAAAGAGATGGGAATACCAGACCAACTGACCTGCCTCTTGAGAAACCTATATGCAGGTCAGGAAGCAACAGTTAGAACTGGACATGGAACAACAGACTGGTTCCAAATAGGAAAAGGAGTACGTCAAGGCCGCATATTGTCACCCTGTTTGTTTAACTTCTATGCAGAGTACATCATGAGAAACGCTGAGCTGGAAGAAGCACAAGTTGGAATCAAGATTGCCGGGAGAAATCTCAGTAACCTCAGATATACAGATGACACCACCCTTATGGCAGAAAGGGAAGAGGAAATAAAAGCCTTTTGATGAAAGTAAAAGAGGAGAGTGAAAAAGTTGGCTTACAGCTCAACATTCAGAAAACGAAGATCATGGCATCTGGTCTCATCACTTCATGGGAAATAGAGAAACAGTGGCTGACTTTATTTTTTGGAGCTCCAAAATCACTGCTGATGCTGATTGCAGCCATGAAATTAAAAGACGCTTTCTCCTTGGAAGGAAAGTTATGACAAACCTAGATAGCATATTAAAAAGCAGAGCTATTACTCTGCCAACTATGGTCCGTCTAGTCAAGGCTATGGTTTTTCCTGTGGTCATGTATGGATGTGAGGATTGGACTGTGAAGAAAGCTGAGTGCTGAAGAATTGATGCTTTTGAACTGTGGTGTTGGAGAAGACTCTTGAGAGTCCCTTGGACTGCAAGGAGATCAGACCAGTCCATCCTAAAGGAGACCAGTCCTGGGTGTCCACTGGAAGGACTGATGCTGAAGCTGAAACTCCAGTACTTTGACCACCTCATGTGAAGAGTTAACTCATTGGAAAAGACTCTGATGCTGGGAGGGATTGGGGGCAGGAGGAGAAGGGGATGACAGAGGATGAGATGGCTGGATGGCATCACTGACTCGATGGACGTGAGTCTGAGTGAACTCCGGGAGTTGGTGATGGACAGGGAGGCCTGGCGTGCTGCGATTCATGGGGTCGCAAAGAGTCGGACACAACTGAGCGACTGAACTGAACTGAGCACTGTGATATTATTCCCGTTTTTCTTATTAGAATCATTGTGGCTATGTCCTGACCTTGCCCGCCCTCCTCCTCCAATCACACAGCCTCAGACCAGCAAACACAGACTCGTGTGGTAACACTCACTGCCCACTCCTCTTCTAGACTTCTCTCAACCCTACACCAAGAATTAATTTTTTTAGGCTTTCTAAAATTTTTTTCTTCTCAAAAGTTGATTATCCATTTTGTTCTGCTTGAACGCAGATTTCACATATTTTCACTAACCTCTATTCTTTTTCTTCGCCAAATGACCCAACATACACAAATACTACTGAGTGTCACCTCGTGTCTTGTCAACAACCAGACTCCATGATAACTCTGAGGACTTTCACAGCTTCTTCTAGGAAACAGTGATTTCATCCACATTTTCCTCCATGCAAAAATACGAACCATGACTTCTAATACAAGGCTGTAGATCACATACACTTTTCTGTTTTTAAATAATTGCAAAATTTCAGCCTGAATTATAATTCATTACCTTATAATAGAAATATTCAACTATCAAAATAAAGGATTAAGTAAATTAACACTTTGAGCCAGATGATTAAATAAGATATGTATTATGTACTTTGTGACAACACAATGAATAGGAAGGCTGGGTGTAGGTTACACAGAGCATGTGATCCAATTCCATTATATTTACTTAATCCTACCTAATTTTATTATGCGTACATCATGACTTGAGTGAGTACTTTCCAAGACCGTTTAAAATTACTTCTGGCTCATTTCATTCATTGGGATATATGTACTTCAAAACACTCTAATAATGTAAGTGGTTATTATGATTAAAAACTGTGAAAGTTCTAGTTTTTATAAGCCAGTTATAACCCCAAACACAATCTCAATAATGACAAAAACTAAACTGCTGTGCATCAGTTATCCAAACTTCATTACAATCATCTCTGAAGTTTATAAGTTCCTTTCCAATTCTATGCAGTTAGGTAAGAGTTGATTTAAGCTGAGATCTCGTTTACCACCACTGCATAAAATGTTTTAAAAAACAAAAACTGGTTTACAACATGTGAGAATAGGAGCTCTGTTCTGATTAGAAGAATATCCACGTACAAAGGAACGTCCGCCATCTTCTATTTAATGGATGTCAAGCAGCGCTCTGGTTATTTCTCTCTGGGACATGCACGCGTGTGCTGAGTTCATTCAGAAGCTCTTTCCATTTAGTAAAGAGTACTTTTAGGATCTTCCCATCTTCCCTGCCTTTTTTACTTCTACCCCCAAATTTCTTTTTTTTTAATTCATGCCTCTTTTATGATTAAGAACTCTAAGTTAAACAATATTTTGGTACAGAAGCAAGTCTCTAAGGCAGCAAGTCTTAAACTTGATGACCCCAAGACCTCTTTACACTCTTAAAAATTGAAGACCTCAAATGATTTTTATTTATGTCACTTATATCTCTTGAGGACCTTCCTGAGTGGCTACTGGTATAGACTCTGCCTGCCAATACAGGAGACGCAGAAAATGTGAGTTAGAACCTTGGGATGGGAAGATCCCCTGGAGGAGAAAATTGCAACCACTCCAGTATTCTTGCCTGGGAAATCCCACGGACAGAGGAGCCTGGCAGGCTACAGTCCATGGGGTCACGGAGAGTCGGACACAACTGAATAACAAACAGCATGGCAGCACGTATCTCTTGAGGTTTTAGCATAAACTGAGAAATTTTTCATTTACTAATTCATGGAAAATTATATTTTACATGTTAACCTAAATAACATGCTTTAATGAAAAATAGCTATATGAAAAACACAAAAATGTAGTAAAAAGAGAGGCACTGTCTTGTATTTTTTTTTTTTACAAATATCCTTTAGTTTCTGGCTTAAGAATGGGCATCTGGGTTCACCTATCTGCTTCTGCTTTTAGGCTTCTGTGATATATTGCTTCACTGAAGAAATTAAAAAAAAAAAGCAAGATCGCACATATATAGTTGGAAAAGGGAACACTTCATGGATCCCGTGAAAGTATCTCTTTGAGGCCTGCCACACTAAAGTATGTCTGTTTCATAATTAAAACACCTTATTGGCCAAAGAAACAACTAGAAGTGAAAACACCTCCTAGGGCTTCAAGCTCAGCCTCTGAACTGGTTGGACAGTTGACAAATTGATGACAGCCCTGGGGGTGGTATGCACATGTCTCCTGATGTAGTTTAAACCTGAATCAGGACCTCTGGGATTCAATACAGGTTAGGAAAGATGTTTTTTAAATTAATGTTTCTGCCATGTGTGTTTTATATCCATATAATGGACAAAGTTTACTTTTTTTTTTATTTATTAAAAGACACATTAGAGTACTAATACAATGGTATTTCACATTAAAAAGTTAAAAATTCTAAAGGTAAAATAAATTGGAGTGCTGACTTACTATTCTAAATTTTGATAAAGGATCATTTAAACAGCAACCTGAAAACAGACAAATTTAATTAATCGGAGGCACTGAGGGAAGTCTTATTTCAGAAGCCTCAATTTAAGCATATTTTCAAAATCTTAGCAAAAAGGGTTACAAACATCGAGGAGAGTTTCATCGCCATTTCAGTAGGTAAAAGGAATTATTTTTGGCAAATAAAATAAATTACAGCAGTACTCAATTATATGAAGAGTCATTCAGTGAATGTCTGGCAAGCAAGAATTTTAAAAGCAGGCAGCAAATTCAGTGTGGTGCTACCAGAGGACTGGCCGATGGCATTCTCCTGAAATTCTGCTGTGGCCGGTCTCATGGCTTCAGAGAACACTTAATAAATTTATATTGCGACAGGGCTGAAGAATGATCTAAGTAAAAATCAAGTGCTCTTCCCCTGCAGCTAGGACAGTGCAGTTGAACAGGTGGAATAGCAACTGTTCATCAATACACAAACTAGTTGGCTTGTATCTCAGCATTTTTTAGAAACGAGCCAACAAGGTACTCACAGTCAGGTCAGAGGAATAGTCTAGTAGCTTTACTATGGATGAAATTTTACTCACGGGAGCGCATTTCAGAGATTACAATAGATATGAGTAGAAAAATAAGATTCAGGGTCTTGAAAGTCACTTAAAATAATTTATGTGCCCAGTCGTGTCTGACTCTTTGCAGCCCTGTGGATTGCAGACCGCCAGGCTCCTCCGCCTATGAAATTTTCCAGGCAAGAATACTGGAGTGAGGTGTCATTCCCTCCCTCAGGGGATCTTCACTACCCAGGGGTTGAACCCACATCTCTTACATCTCCTGCAGTAGCAGGAGGATTCTTTACCTAGGAACTGGAAAGCATTTGTTTAATACATTAAGAAACATTTGCATCTTCATCCTTGAGGGTTGTTTTATATATTTATACATACTCACATATATACATATATATATATATTAAAAAGCATCAGGAAAAATATAGGGACTAGGAATTAAAATGGGAATAGCTGTTTCAAGCATAATATTAGAGAAGAATACTCAAGTTTTAGATAAGAGCCATTTGAGTGTGGCTGAAACTCAGACCAGAATTCTATCTTACTTCATAAATAAAATACCACATTTTAAAAATAAACTCTAATAAAATATATATAACATTAAAGCTGTCTGAACTATTTTCTATCTTCCTTTAAAAGTCAGTTTGGGAAGCATAGGAACACCAGGCCCTGAAGAAGAATCTGAATTATATTACAAAGTTGTGAAAGAGCTAGTTAATAGAAATTTAGACTTGTAAAATGTGAAACACTCTATTACTATACATTATCAAATGCCATATTTTTAAAGCCAAAGTATGAAATAATTTATCCTGTAAAGTTAATCCCTGGTGGGGAAGATCCCCTGGAGGAAGAAATGGCAACCCACTCCAGTATTCTGACCCAGAGAATCCCATGGACAGAGGAGCCTGGAGGGCTATAGTCCATGGTGTTGCAAAGAGTTGGACATGACTAAAGCGATTTAGTACTCACATTAAACCTAGCTTTCAATCACAAAAATAATGGAAGGAGATGACCAGACATCTCTATATTAATTACTTCTTTCGTTTGAGATCCCTTCTGTAAAACCCAACTGGGTATAAATCTAGTTCTTGCACACCTTTTCTGCCTGAACTTCAGTGTGAATTTCACTTCTCTGTTTTACAAATCATGACCTTCTCTTGTTGGAGAAATTCATAAAAGAAGAGAGATCAGAAATAGAAAGGGGAAGCAGAGTGGAGAGCAAAGAAATAGCAGACACGGTTACAGTGGTAATCTGAGAGAAGATAAAGGGAGATGGCAGGCAGGAGGGGGAGGGAGCAGACACGTGGGTAAAAGGGTCTGTGGTGAAGTAATCCTGGGGATCTCAATCCTGGGGACATCAACAGCTGTATACACCAAGGGGGGCTGATAGGCAGACAGTGGGGTAAGTACAGGTAAACACAGACACAGTCCATTATCACCCTAATCAGCCTCTGAATCACGCTTCTCTAAGGCAGGAACTGGAAGGCAGGACACAAAGGCCAACTGTGAACCAGAAAAGCAGGAAGACAAGAACATTTCAATGGAGGGGAGACTCAGAAAAATGCTTCTTTTATAAATATTTTATGTTCAGCAAAGCAACACAAATTCACAATCATGGGGCACAGCAAGGGAAGTCCTTGGCAAACAAGGGATGGTACATGGAATCGAGCAGTAAAGTGTCTAAAAATCGAGCAGTATCCCTAATTCATGGTATATAAAACATCATGTAGATTGCTGTTAGCATGCTTTACTCTTTTCATTCGGAAAATATAAAAACTGACACAGATACATCTCCAACTTAAGTTCCCCAACCTAAGTTTCCTCTGAAGGTTTTAAGTTGCTGGCCACAACTTCATTTTCACAAGTTTGGGGGTCCCTGAGTCCTACAGGGAGGAAACTCTATAGTTCCTTTAAAGCTGTATGTGTGTTTTAAAAAGGTATAATAGGTTCCATTGGACCTCACACATTTTTCTCTATAAGAATACAGAACATGTTTATTAAATGCCTGATACACAAGTGATGCTTTTGAACTGTGGTGCTGAAGAAGACTCTTGAGAGTCCTATGGACTGCAAGGAGATCAAATCAGTCAATCCCAAAGGAGATCAACTCTGAATATCCATTGGAAGGACTGATGCTGAAGCTGAAGCTCCAATACTTTGGCCACCTGATACGAAGGGCCAACTCAATGGAAAAGACCTTGATGCTGGGAAAGACTGAGGGCAGAAGGAGAAGGGAATGACAGAGGATGAGATGGTTGGATGGCATTACTGATTCGATGGACATGAGTTTGAGCAAGCTCCAAGAGCTAGTGATGGACAGGGAAGCCTGGTGTGCTGCAGTTCATGGGGTTTGAGTCAGACACAACTCAGCGACTGAACACCAGCAACACAAAGTTTAACCGAATCTCTGTAGAGATCCAAGTGTGAATTATATGATTTTTATCTTAGTATAAACTTTCGAACTTGGGGGTTTGCCCCCCACCAAAGAATGAGTTAGTTAACTGAGTGAGCACCTTCCAAATATTTAAATGGCTTATTAAGTGGGTAAAACATCACTTTGAGAAAAAAATACTTTACTAATATTTAGAACTTTTCCTATCTTTAAATATAGTTTTCTAGATGTAATCTGACTAGAAGCAAACAAAAGACTGATTTCCACTTATGTAAATCATTTTATTTATAACCCAAAGCTCAGTTTAGAGGTTTTGCCATGCAAATTCACCAACTCCCCTTCACTCAACTCAAAATATTTATTGAACACCTAATAATACTTGTAAGGTACTGCATGAGCTCTGGCTTCCCAAGTGGCTCAGTGCTAAAGAATCAACCTGCCAATGTAGGAGATGCAGGAGACACGGGTTCGAAGCCTGGGAAGGGGAAGATCCCCTGGAGGAGGAAATGGCAACCCACTCCAGTGTTCTTTTTTCCCCTTCTTTCTTTCTTTCTTTTTAATTGAAGGATAATTGCTTTACAATACTGTGTTACCTTCTGCCATTGCATCAACATGAATCAGCCTTAAGGAGACAGTCCACGGCTTTGCAAAGCGTCAGACACAACTGAGCACGCATATGAACATGAAGGCCACCGTGACTCATAAGTTATGGTTCCCAAGAAGTGGCGGAATTGAAAAATATATCTGCCCTCATTCAATACATCTTCTGGGCTAAATGTGAAGAGCCTAGAGGAAGGAAGTAGTCTTTCTGGTCCTAAACTTAGAATTGAATCTATTTCCAAGATGACCTTACAGATGGGAACATCATATCCACTGACCACCCTAGGGATTCACAGAGTTTCTAAAGTGAAACTTTCCAGGGCTCCTGTTTAGTTCAGCCTGGTGCCACTATTTTTAAACAGTTTAATGATTTCCCTATTTTTATGGAAGTAAAAATAAAACAGATCTGTCCAATTCATAAATTCCTGTAAAATTCTAAGGAAACCAACATTTTGACTGGAGGCCCAACTTTACAAATGGGTAAAGCATAAACAGCTTTAACTTTTAAATCATCACTTGGAGAAAGAATCTAAAGAGACCTAAAAATTCATTCTATTACCTTAAAAAAAAAATCCGTCTGATAAGAAGGAAAAACACAAAACCATTCTAAGAAAGGCTGATGCTCCTGTAAATCAATGAAGCCAGTGCCCGCAGGGTTGGGGGAACCAGTGTGCGCAGAAGCCAGCATTACTTTGCTACAGGAAAAACCAAGGGCTACTTTTCAGCTCCAAATCACCTTGAGACGAGTTGATTTTAAGACAAGATTCCCACTCCCTTATACCATTGAATAACCACAGAGAAAGAGGGGAGCTAATAAAACAGAGGGCTGGAGAAGGAGGGTGAAAGGGGTCACTGCAAAATAGAACTTGAAATGCTAATGCCGCAGCGCTCACCCAGAAAACTAGGCTATTTGATAGGCAAAAGAGTGGACTGAACTGCCCAGGCAGGATCTCTGGTTATATGATACACCACAAAACAGGAAAAATATTTGGGCAGAATGAAATCTGCAATGGTTCCATCTCAAACACTTTGTAAGTCAGGTGGGTCTGGTTCAAGAAGTGATTTCAAAGGAAAAGGCTAAGTTCTAAACACATTGCAAATAGACTTACAGCCATTTCTCACTAAAATTTCTACAAATTGGGTTGAAATTGATAGCAGAGATGGAGGGGGAAATGCACTCACGTAATACTTCTAAAAATACACTGAAGAAGCAACTCTTTGTAGTTGCTTAAAAATGAAAATTGTTGTATTTTTCAACCTTTTCACAGAAATAGATCTGACCTATCTTTAATTCATTAATTTCACCAAAAGACCTGATAAAGTATACATAACTCATAATAAATAAAATTTCTTCAGAAACAGAGATAACTGTTTTTCTTCATGCCTACCAGCACTGGGTCTAGCCCTTGGGTGTAAGTATTTGAGTAGGTACTCAGTGTTTACTGAATTTATTGAATAAATGAGTAACTTACTAGAAATCTATGAACGGTTTACCAGGATTCTATGACTCTCCTAAAACTGTACATGAAATATTGGGCCTATGGGTACACAGGCATTTTTCATCCAATTCTCACACAGTTCATACCCAAAAAAGGGTAGGTCTTATTTTGAGTAATGGAAGAATTATTTCTCTTTCAGGCAATCCACTATTAAGACTGCTTGTTATTGAAGTTTGATAAGAACTTGACAACAAAGAAGATCCAGATAACCCACTTCCTGGCTAGAATCTGTAGTGCAGAAATTCTCTACTTCTAATTAAAAGAAGAGTTATATGCTCTGACAGTCAAATGAACAGAAGGTCAGACTGATAAGGCATCCACTCCAAGCGACTCCCCAAAGCAAAGGCCATTTTACAACCCCTTATGACATGGCCTGGAGAAATATCAAAATTTTCCTTCCAAACACTTCTGGTCTCTTTAAACTGAGTCACTTAAGCAACTGAGGAACTCTGATTTATACTTCTCAAAGTGGGAGATGAGTCCCCAGGAAGACACACGACGACAAAGGAGAAACACAGCAAGTCCCCTAGCATCTAAGTCACTGCTCGTGCTGTTGCTGCTGCTGCTAAGTCACTTCAGTCGCTAAGGCTCTTGGCGACCCCATGGACTGCAGCCCACCAGGCTCCCCCGTCCCTGGGATTACCAGGCAAGAAAACTAGAGTGGGTTGCCATTTCCTTCTGCAATGCATGAAAGTGAAAAGTGAAAGGGAAATCACTCAGTCGTGTCCGACTCTTCGCGGCCCCATGGACTGCAGCCCACCAGGCTCCTCCATCCATGGGATTTTCCAGGCAAGAGTTTTGTTTTAAAATGCTACCCAGTTTTAAAGCGTTTTATGTTAAAATAACCATCGCTATGTTTTGCACTGAGGGCAATATTCACATGAGTTTGAGATAACACTAGCTCGGAAGGAAACAAATTCCTTAAAGTCACATGCCCACCCCCAGAGGCTTTAGGCAGCACTCATTCATGCCCCTCTGTCACTGGGATACTTCTAGAAAAAAAGTATGAGCAGAACTGCCACAGAGAGAGGCCACAATAAATTTTCAAACTGAATTTTCCATTATTTGTTTTTTAATATTTTTAAAATCTCTAAAAGTTACCCATAAAATATCTGTTTTAAGCAGATAACTTTAAACTCCTCAAGATGAAATGCGTAAGTAATTTTCTTAAGTCTTTCAGAGATAAGCAAGTTAAATATTGTAAACTGCCTGGAAAACTTGATGACTCTGATGTTAAAGCAATAAATATTAAGCAGTTCTATTGGACAAAAATTAGACAGAAGTACTATACAGTGAGAGACCTGTCCAAAAAAAAAAAATATATATATATATATCTGTGTGTGTATGTGTATATANTATGTGTATATATATATATATATATATATCTCTGTGTGTGTGTGTGTGTGTGTATATATATATATATATAATATATTTAAAACCCTATACCATCAGCATTGTTGTAGAAGATGTTACTCTCTCTACAGCCCAGCAAAGGGTCAAGTACATACTTCATGGAGAAGAGGCGTGTGTTCATCAAGATTTCAATGGGTGAAAAAAATAATTTTTAAAAATAAGAAGAAAAGCAAAACAATCTAATTCACCCTTGCTGAACATTATATGATCTACCCCCGACCATTCCTCCTGACTCCGCTTGGAACACATACCAAGACTGAAGTTCTACAGAACTTGGAACGGGGGAGGGTGTTTACTGAGCTTGCAAAGCTTAGGTCATAGATGCTTCTGCTTCCCATAGTCCAATGCCCAGGAAAAATCAATAAATCTGTGACGAGTCTCATGTTGTTCTTAACAGATTTCAGAAGGAATGTCTGAAAAGGGCAGTCTTTAAAAAAGAAGAAAAAAGGGAGTGTCTACCTCTGAATCTGGGCTGACAGGGCTCTAGCCATGGAGTTATTAAAGGTAAGCCAGTTGGCAAGGATCACTGCCCACTATTCAAAGGCAACTTTGAGCCTTTTGAGAGGGAGAAAATCTTGACAGTGTTTCATTTAGCTAGAGCTTGTGAGTCACTGGTTCTGTATGAGGGAGAGTAACTGGCAACAAATTAGGAAGAGCCTTGAGATCGATGAATTTCAAGCAGTTGACACTGGTTAATGGCTGGGGAAAATATGCCTCCCCACGATCAACTAAGATCTGAATTTCCATAATTTAACTTCCAAATTCATACCACGGGCTATTCTATTTCCAAATCAGACCCCGTGGCCATTTCTAGTGGCTAAACTCACGTCTTCTAATAAGTTTTTCTTTCCTGGAAAATTAAAATGTTATACTAAGACACATCTAAGATTCCACATTGTTTTCCCAAATTATCTTTATTTTATGTACCTCACAAATCAAACCATGTTTGTTTACCGTACCCAACTGTACCCAACGTACCCAACTCTTCTAATCAATGCTGACTTGAACAGAGTGAGCCTCATAAGAGCTCAAGCAGAAAAGAGATCATAGTGCTAACAGTGTTGTCAGAAACCCATGGAGATAAACTGTGTTTAAAAGAGCCTAGTATTGATAAAGATGGACAGTCTACCTCACTCCTTCACACTCTTGCCTTACTAAATCCAACTGTGAGTGCGTAAAATGAAATGTGAGTAATGCTGCTTAATTTATAGATATCATTTATGATCATGGAGAAGACAGATGTGGAAAAAAATAAAGAGCCTAGAGGGTGCCTGAATGATAATCCCAATAGACACAGATATAAAGATGCGAGGTCTGCTCAGAAGAAGAGGGGAAGGGCCTTGCTTAGGGACACAGGCCCAGAAGCAAGGCTCCTTTATTCAGGGCCACGGAGCAAGGGGTCAGACTCTGTCTGTAAAAATTCCACTGCCAGAAATTCAATGGGACAGCCGCTAATGCCAGAGAACATGAAAAGCACAAGTGTTCTTGCTCTGAGACTAAACATTCAGGAAGTTCTGTGCCTAAAAGTAACAAGGAAGGGACATGGTTGAGAAACATGTAACCAAAATTAAGTGGGCAAAATCAGAGCAAAAATCCATTTTCTATGTCTAGAAAAAAACGAAGGGACAAAAGTGAGCAGATTTTTTCTCTTTTCACATCCTTTCTCATCTAATAGAACATAACCATTCTTTGTTACAAATAAAATCCTAAATTGGTGAGGTTTGAAAATTCTGCCTGAGATAAACTGTGGTGAAGCAAATGTTGAAGGCTAGTAAATAAACTATTGTATGATTACTAGGTGAGAGGCAAGGGGGATTTCTCTACTTGGAAAATATGCTTAAATGATTCTTCAGGATGTTGAAATATGACTCAGAGGTAAACCTCCAACTACTTAATAGTGCTCCTCTATGGGTATGGAAAAAAGATAAGATTTTTTTAAATGAAAGGTTCTTATATATTTGTTCCAAGTGCCTAATGACTCAATTGAAATTTTAAAAAATCCAGTTGCTTTCAGTCAGTGAAACATTAATAAGACATTCCAAATCACCTGAAAATAATGACAACTAAAAAAAAAAAGATCTTATTCTTCAGAGAGAAAAACCTTTTTAACATCAGTCATGCAATTATTAACTAAACAATCAATACAACAACCCACTGTAAAGAAAAATTATTATATATATATTCATGGTATGATTAGAGTTTAAAAGTCTAAACTTCAAATTTCAGAGATGTATTATGCAAAATAACATATGAAGATAAATATAAAACTTCACATTAATATTATGAAGATTTCCAAGCACAGAAAAATAAAAATAGAATTACAATTATGAATTAGAATTATGATCTGGCAACCCACTCCTGGGCATATAACCAGACAAAATCCTAATTCAAAAAGACACATGCGCCTCTGTAGTCACAGCAAAACTATTCACAATAGACAAGACATGGAAACAATCTGAAAGTCCATCAATAGATGAATGGATAAAGAAGATGTGGTACATATATACAATGGAATACTACTCAGCCAAAAAAAAAAAAAAACAGAATGAAATAATGCCATCTGCAGCAACATGGATAAGTCAGAAAGAGAAAGACAAATACCATATGACACTGCTTCTATGTGGAATCTAAAGTATGGTACAAACGAATCCATCTACAAAACAGAAAACAGACTCACAGAACAGACTTGTGGTTGCCGAGGCGGAAGAGGATGGGAGAAGGATGGCGTGGGAAGCTGGGGTTACCAGATGCAAGCTTTTATTTATGGAATGGATCAACAGCAAGGCCCTACTGTAGAACACAGAGAACTATATTCAATATCCTATGATATACCATAATGGAAAAGAGTATTTTTAAAAAGGATACGTGTGTGTCTAACTGAACCAGTATGTTTTAGAGCAGAAATGAACACAGCACTGTAAATCAGCTACACTTCAACTTTTTAAAACACTGCCCAGAAGCAGACTATACAAAATTAAACAGGGTCCAAGCTTGTGAAATCCACTGAAAATTACATAGTTTACATAAGTTATTTATAAAATACAGAGAAATTTCACCTTAAAATTGACTTCAAAGTTCAAAGGATGTCTCTTGAGACACTTCAAGTTCTGGTTGCATAAAGGTATTTAGGGAATAAAAGGATTATCTACATCCAGGAACAGAGGTGAGAGAAATTCAAATAACAAGTGGGTGACTATCTTTTCCCTATATGTTGTTTCCTCTAAGAAATGCAATAAATTATTAAGTTACTGAAAAATAAACACTAAGATAATATTATACTCTGGCCTAAAGTCTGTTAAAATAATATTTATAATTATTTATTTAAATATGTCAACAGAAACTAACAGTATTTGTATTTACTCGACTGATGTTTGGTGAACTGGAAACAAGAGGCACAATGAAATTACAATAGTAAGAGGAAAAGGCACTTCTGCTTTTGGGAGAATGTCAGTTTCAGGATTCAGGGACATACATCTTTGGAGCTCTCTTTGACTTTGGGGGTTTACAAGTAATATGTTTGTTGCAATAAATGTAAGTAACCAAAATATGCAAAGATAAACAGTCAAAAGGAAGAAAAAATTGAATCAACTGTAATCATAAGGTCCACAGATAAACGTTTTTCTTTCCAAAGAATTTTTAATCACACAAAATATGTAATTATATAACAAAAAGGTTTATGCTAAACATACCATTGTATAAACTGTATTTGTTTACATTTTGATGACAAACTGGAAAAGAAAATGGTG
The DNA here is from genome assembly GCA_006410935.1 of Redunca redunca. Lineage (NCBI taxonomy): Eukaryota > Metazoa > Chordata > Mammalia > Artiodactyla > Bovidae > Redunca > Redunca redunca. Next base: position 181,330 of record SJYQ01003267.1, read on the forward strand.
ACCCACTCCAGTATTCTTGCCTGGAAAATCCCCACAGATGGAGAATCCTGGCAGGCTGTAGTCCATGGGGTTACGGGGAGTCGGATACTACCAAAGCGACTTAGTATAACACAGCATAAAGCAAAGAGAATCTACTTGTTTAAAGCTTCTGATACTGCCGCTGCTGCTGTTCAATTAAGTCATGTTCGACTCTTTGCGACTTCATGGACTGTAGCCTGCCAGGTTCCTCTGTCCATGGGATTTTCCACGTGAGAATACTGGAGTGGGTAACCATTCCCTTCTCCCGGGGATCTTCCTAACCCAGGGATTGAACCGAGGTCTCCTGCATTGGCATGGGGATTCTTTACCACTGAACCACCTGGGAAGCGTCTGATATACATTGCCAATCTGTCTTCCATAAAGATTGTTCAAAGATAGATTCTCACCAGCTGGAGGCAGGCCAGTACACACAATCTATTTGCATCTTTTTCCTAGGCTTTCTCTCAGTGTAACTCATTCTCTCTTGGAATGTCCTTTTCCTCCTATTGCTACCTCTTGGTCCTTATAAGGACATTAAAAGAATAAAAATAAAAATTTCATCTCTATTCTTGCCTCCACTGTTTTACTGGTGCAAACTCTACCCCCTGGTAGGTCTCCATCACCACAGTGCCTCTTATGCTTGCTGACCAGCTATTTTCTGGAATGAAGCAAGACAGTGACGTGTGGGAGGAACGTGCAGAAAAGGAACAAAGTCCTTGCTTCCTTTACAGAACAGAATCCCAGGGATCGAGTAGGATGACTGCCAAGCTCTATGTACTTAAGATGTAGGACTCAACATACTGTGCCATGTGTAGGAGATTAGCTGATTTTTTCTGTCTAACTGCACCCCAGATTCTGGCATTAAGCTGTCACCTTTGCATCTTGGTATGGTTATAAGACGTTCCTTCCGTTTTCAGGACTATTTTAATAAAAGGTGAGTCAGGCTAAATTGGGGCTATTAGCTACATAAAATTTCAACTAAAAAAACTTCACACTGACTTTTGATTGGCAGCTGGTGGACTGATTTCTTGCCCTCCCGAGAGAGAACTCAAAGTATCAGAAAACACTTCAGTACCAACAATTTACTCCAACAGAGATGAGAAGAACTTGAGGGATCTGTCGGTCACCTTAAATACAGAGAACCCAGAAGGTATCACTAAACTGTTAAGCTACTAAAAACAAACCACAACTTCAGAGATGAAAATCTAGTTGACTTGCTCCTTCACCACAGGAAGAATCCGTGCCCCAGTAAAGTGATCTGAATTGCATGTGACGATGAAGAAAATCGGCCGCAGAGTTGCCGTCTCCTTGGAAATCTTTTCCACAGCGAAGGCCATGAAATGTCTGGAAGTCTACATATTCTTTGCACAACATGATGAAATACTGGTATTTCAAATTCTACCACATAAACCATAATTTTAGACAAAATTTTACACTTAATTAGTCTAAGTTTAAATCGCCGTTAGGTGATGCTAGTGGTAAAGTACCTGCCTGCCAACGCAGGAGACATAAGAGACACGGGTCCGATCCCTGGGTGGGGAAGATCCCCTGGAAGAGGGCATGGCAACCCCCTCCAGTATTCTTGCCTGGAGAATTCCATGGACAAAGCGGCCTGGAGAGCTACAGTCCATGGGGTCGCACAGAGTTGGACATGACTGAAGCGACTTAGCACACACACAATGTTCAATTTATTTTAGGCTGTAAAATAAAATATAAAACCATGACTATGACTACAAATGTTCAAAGAATAAAACAGCTACAGAAATACGATTTTCTGTTGGCAAGTTCTTCCTTTAATAACCCTTTGCACCTTCTTCATACGTGTTACCTGCCCATCTTAATGTTGGCTCTCTCTTGAATTTAAGAAAAATTTCAGAATGAAAAAACTGAAATTCCATCAGCTTCTTTTTCCCCACTAACTGTGAAGAGAACACTCTTATCCAGTGTTGGGGGGCATATAGCACCTCTCTGCCCAGGAAGGTGCACAGGGAACGTAACTTGAGAAGTAACAACACACTTGTGCCACATGCTTCAAGGCCCTGTAATTTTAGAGACATAAAAGGAGCGAAAGAAACTGTTCTCCCTTAGGGAGCAGAAATGTTTACCTGAACCGAGAACATTAAAATATATTTGGATGCATTCACTTATTTTCCTAAGAGGTAGAAATCATAACTGAATTTTTGTGGTGGTAAATTTAACCCAACTTTAGCAATAAAAAGATGCCCAGAGGCTAGAAAGGCATTTCTATCTCACCGTGAAGGGAATGCTTTTACGATAATTGGTTCCTATCATAATTTGGTATTTTCTATAAGGGAGCTTCTATATACTATTTACCTTTCTATTGCCCCCATCCCACCAAACAAAAGAATGTACATATCTCAAAGTATTCTGAATATACAACTTTCACTCAAAAATACTTACATATGAGGCTACATAAAACTATCTTTAAGATCTCCTTCCAGCACTAAAAATTATATGCTGCCTCACTCCCACTCTTTAATAGCAGAATGTTATAAATTATAAACCATAGCTCAATTTATAATTTCAAAATGTAAACATTCAAAAATAAGATTAATGAAAGTTTTACCACTGCCTTTAAAAACTCTTCTTTAAAATCTGATGTACTGAACATAATTAATGTGCAATTCAAGTAAAAATATAATAGATATTGGTTTTTAAGCTTTAAAAAATGACTTTGGAATTATTGGAGATGATCAAAGGAAACATATACATTTCAATTTTTCTCCCAATTTTACAAGTTTAAAAAAGGAATTATGACTTCACTTAATGCCTTCAGCATTTTTGAAAACAGTACATTCTAAATCTGGAACAGACAAAGCTTTATGAGTTCTAGAGGTGAGTTGCTTTAAGTTTATATTAAGTTTAAGACCATATTATCATTAGCAGGACTGCTGACTTAATAAAATAGCTGGTTCATATTAGAAAGGAATTGCCTAAGTAATGTCAACAATCCATTCCTGAAAACTGGACACGTAGGAAAACGCACCAGGGAGACTATTCCTCATTACTTTAGACGGGACAAATTACAATGTGTTGCACATCAACCTAGACCTCCCAACCAATTTCTTAAAATATAACTAAGACACAGTAGATTGCCTATGTATACTAGCAAGTGATGATGTTAATATGTTGAACTCCTTTCCTGATCTCCCAACAATTAACATGATTGTTCACCGGTTGCTGTGTAGCAGAGGCCTGGCCTCCCTTGTCACCAGCAAAATCAAGATACAGATCCTGCTGATGCTGATCTTTAGAAATATTTACATGTGACTCTGGCATCCGGTCCCATCACTTCATGGCAAATAGACGGGGAGACAGTGGAAACAGTGGCTGACTTTATTTGGGGGGGCTCCAAAATCACACTGCAGATGGTGATTGCAGCCACGAAATTAGAAGACACTCACTCCTTGGAAGGAAAGTTATGACCAATCTAGACAGCATATTTAAAAGCAGAGACATTACTTTGTCAACAAAGGTCCGTCTACTCGAGGCTATGGTTTTTCCAGTGGTCATGTATGGATGTGAGAGTTGGACTGTGAAGAAGGCTGAGTGCCGAAGAATTGATGCTTTTGAACTGTGGTGTTGGAGAAGACTCTTGAGAGTCCCTTGGACTGCAAGGAGATCCAACCAGTCCATTCTGAAGGAGATCAGTCCTGGGTGTTCATCGGAATGACTGATGTTGAAGCTGAAGCTCCAATACTTTGGCCACCTCATGCAAAGAGCTGACTCAATTGAAAAGATCCTGATGCTGGGAAAGATTGAGGGCAGGAGGAGAGGGGGCTGACAGAGGATGAGATGGTGGGATGGCATCACCAGCTCAATGGACATGGGTTTGGGTGAACTCCAGGAGTTGGTGATGGACAGGGAGGCCTGGCGTGCTGCGGTTCATGGGGTCACAAAGAGTCGGACACGACTGAGTGAGTGAACTGAACTGAACTGGCAGTCTAGTCCTTTCACTTGAAATATAGCTCAAGATTATTTTCACACACTGGTCTGTTAACAATTGAGTCCTGCAGGACATAGATAGAAACCTTGCCTATATATAAATCAACTGAATAAGTTGACTGAAACATACATGTATTCCACAATGCCTGGACAACAAACACCAAGAGGGGCTCTGCCAACAAAGACGGACCCAGAAGGATGCATCATTGCAAGCACATCTGTCAAACATCAGTGCAGACATTTTCAGCTGCAAGTAACAGAAGTCAAGCCCAAAGTGGCTTAAACTTTAACCAAGGAACGTATTATCTCATCGAACCAGAAACCCAGAGGCTGACAACTGCCCAGCTAGTAAACAGAGTGTCATCACGGACCAGGTGAAAGTGTGAAAGTGTTAGCTGCTCAGTCGTGTCCGACTCTTTGCGACCCCATGGACTGTAGCCCACCAGGCTCCTCTGCCCGTGGGATTCTCCAGGCAAGAATACTGGAGTGGGTTGCCACTCCCTTCTCCAGGAGATCTTCCCAACCCAGGGATTGAACCTGGGTCTCCTGCCTTGCCGGCAGATTCTTCACCATCTGGGCCACAGGGAAGCTCATCAGCAAACAGATTAGTTCAGCAGGGTCATTGCAGACCAGGGGGCTTCCAAATTTTATTCTGCCTACATGTTCCCTCTGTCTCAGGCTACCTCTCCTCAGCAAAGATAGCAACAATGGACATAAACGCATCAGGCATTTCATCGAGATAAAACAGCTGCCGGGGAGGGGTGGCTGTCTCTGCAGGGTCTGCCTATGAGCCCTTCAGGTCCAACTAGTGAGAATGGTCACAGGTGCCCAGGCTGGCAAGGTGGACTGGACCACCCTGACTGGCAGAGACAAATCAGAACTGCCCTCTCATGGCTGGAAGGAAGGCCAGTCTCTCTTGAAACTCATGGCCACACAGAGGAAGGAGCATCCTTTGAGGTATCGAAGAAGGGGGCATGGATTTGAGGCAGGCGAAAGTGCTCTGAATACTTACTTTATTTTGCATTAACAACTAAAATTTGTAAAATTTAAGCCCAGGAGATGGGTAACAGAAGCCAAACAAAGGTATATTTTCAGTGGAAAATACCTCAATAGAGTCATTACCAAGTTTCCTAACCAGATACTAAGTGATTTAGAAGTTATTCCAAAACCTGTTTTGAGGTTTCCTTGGTGGCTCAGACAGTAAAAAATCCGCCTGCAATACAGGAGACCCGGGTGTGATTCCTGGGTTGGGAAGATCCTCTGGAAAAGGTAATGGCAACCCACTCCAGTACTCTTGCCTGGAGAATCCCATGGACAGAGGAGCCTGGTGGGCTACAGTCCATGGGGTCCCAAAGAGTCAGACATGACTGAGCGACTAACATTTTCAAAGCCTGTTAACAATTTATGGATGGAGGATATATTTTATGGAAATCCTCATGCTGACTATCATGTAAGATACACAGCAGACAAGGGATCTGTATGGCTACCATCTAAGTGGCAAAACATTAAAAAGTTTAAATAACATTATAAAACTACGATATAGGAACTGCTATGTGATTAAGAAGCAAATAAATGATGGGAGAAAATGTACAACAAGAGATCAAAGACAGAGCTCTCTAGAGACCAAAAGGCAAGATTTCATGTGGGATCCGACTGTAACAGCATACGGACAAAGTGGACCAGGCCAGGCGCTCTGCACAAAGGGAACACGGGGCCCTGAGCCTGGCAGCAGAAAACATCCTGGTTCAAACAGTGAGAGGTCCACATAGAGGTAAACCAGGAGCAACCCGTCATTACTGGTTACTAATTATATGTTTAAGATAACAAGTAACAACATTCCCCAAGCACAGTTTGGGATCTATACATATCCATTATCATTGCCTATTTTTTTAGTTCTTTGAATGAGAAAAACCTAATTACACCACCATGTCTTGAAGGCATCCCTGGAAAAGTAAATATACTCACACTGAGTATAACTGACAGCATAAGACAGAGAAACAATGTCAAATTAACGCACTGAGACCCCCATGGTATAAGTCATTCTATCAAACAGTCTTTTAAGTGTTTGATGTTACTGTTCTGTAATGTTACTTGACTTTCATTTTTGCACCTCTTATGATATAGATTGTAATCTCCTTACAGGCATCTCTTATCTGCTATATATCTTACTAGCAGTAATTATTCCCTAATTTTTATTTAGCTGCTCAAAAATCATTCTATTTTCTGAACCCAAATTAGTAAAACCGGCCAATAGGATGTAACCTGTCTCTGACATAAAAAATCCCTAACATACCGCAGCCCAAGTGGCTAACAAACACTGGTATACCTAGCCACAGCTAGAAAAGTCACTATTTCACCTTTTTAGGGTCACAGATGTTTGAGAATATGATAAAATTCAGAGACCCTTCTCACCCCAAAATGCACACACAGTATTTTGCTTGTAATTTCAGGAGGCTTCCAGAGCACTCCACTCAGGCCTTCAAACTCATCATGGCTAAGACCCCCTAACACAGTGATGGCAACAAGGACAATCACTGATTGTCACAGTTATCAATTCCTTTAAGCAATCCATCAAACTATTTTAAGGGTTACAGTTTTCCTCCGGCACTGCCAAGCATATTTTCAGCTTGTGCATCAGGAAATAATAGATGCCAGAAATAAAAATAAGTCATTTCATAAGTTTAGGGCTGAGCTATTTGACTGAATACTGAAAAAATCTCAGAACAATGATGCTTTTAAGTCATTAATATTACCATGTAAAGCTTTAGTACAGTATACTTAATACTTCTCATTAAAAATATCATACATATATGCATGGCCATAAAAGTATATGCTATTTTTGATGGAAATGCTGATAGCAGGGAATGAGCCAGTTTCTAACTTACTGATAACCAGAATGTAGCAACACTTCTCAATTCTTTAATAACGTCCCACTAGTTAACACACACTTTAAACATTTCAGCGCTCAGTGACTATGAATGGACTGTCTGCTGGACTCCTCGCACAAGCATGCAGTGGCCTTCCAGGGTGAGTGGAAGAAAGACCTGTGGGTCATAGGGTGCTTACCATTCCCTTGCCTACAATCTACAGTAGTAACGATCACTGCATTCTCTCCAGCTGAGCTGAGAGAGTCTGGCTCGGAATCATTCTCCCTAGCATGTCGCGGAGCTCATCAGGATTAGCAAGTGAACTTCTTATTCTCACTTCTGTAAGTGAAGAAAGCAGTGTGAAGTTTCCTCTCATTCCGCTTCTCTAACAACATCGTGAGGAAGCCATAATGCTATTAACTTTTTATACGGAGGGAAAATGAGGCTGAAAGGCTAAGGAGCCTGCTTGATCCACAGCAAGAAAATCATGGAACTTGGAATCTGAATATTATGGTTTCCAGTTCAGTACCTGGGTTTGGTCATCTGCAGATGACAAAATGCAATAGTGGCTCACACAGAAGTTTATCCCTGTCTCATATAAAAGCAGTTCAAAGGCAAGCATAATGGGGCTGTTGCGGCAACTCCATGGTCTTTTTAAGGACCCAGGCTCTTCCCCACTTATTCTTCATTTATCCTCACAATGCACTCTAGTCTTCATAATCCAAGATGGCGGCTTGTCCACCGTCCAACCATCATATCCGTACTCCAGGGGCAGGGGAGAGATGGAAGGTACATACCAGCTGTGCTTTTAAAAGGTTCCATAAAACCTGCAGTACAACATTCCTTCTTATATCATGTGGCCCAGAAATTTCATCAGAATTCCACATCCAACCACAAAATGGCCACGTGGCCAGATAAAATGCCACTAGCAAAGAAGAAGAGAGAAGCAGATATAGAAGGACAACTAGCAGCTTCTACTCCTGTCTATTCCTACACTATGTTGAAACTAACAGATGTGGAGAAGGCACAGCTGGAAGTGTCTGAGAGAGCGACTGCAGCAAGGCGGCCCCACACAATTCACTGGCTTACTGTCTCCTTGTCAAGCCCGTCCACCCGGCATGAGTGTGTGTGCACACTGTCTCAGCGATGCATTCAAGAGGTGATCATTCTTTCCATTAAAAAACAATTCTCAACTGGATGAAATTATTAAATCAGCTCCATTTTTTTTAATTAACAAATTTCCAATAAAATAAAAACCCAAAAAATACTTCACTGTTTTAAAATGGTCAGATATCTGATAGTTCATTACTGACAACAGGAGAGAATGCTAATGTCCCAGAATGGCACACAGGCCCACTGCAAATCCAGTTCTAGACTTGTTCCTCACCAGTGGCCCTGACATACGGTCTCTCCTGAAGAATTGCTTATTGGCCCTGAATATGTTCCAGATTCTTCTGAATGCACACACTTTACAGCCTTTCCCACCACCTGAAAATGTTTTGCTTTCCTGCCACACTTTATAAAAGAATTATTACAGTGATTCTCAATATTAGCCTGCATAAAAATCACCTGCAATGCTTTTTTTAAAAAAATGCTGATTCTTAGGCTATAGTTACAAAGATTCTGTTTTACCAGCTATGGGTCAAGCCCACAGATCTGCCTTCCTTTTTAAACAAGGAGCAGAGTGTCCAGGACAGAAAAGTGCTCCAGATTGTTCACCTGATGACTACCACAACAAGAGAAGACCATCTTACACTAATTTAAGATGTTTTTCTTGTAGTATGAGTTTTCTAACTTTATCAGATCTCCCAGGCTCCTGGGAGAATCAAAGTGAAGTATATTCTTGAAATAACTCAATTCAGAGACTGAGTAACAATATATAATGTAATATAGTGTTATTAACCAATGGATAAGCTCTAAATTTATGTACTAAATACGAAAAACAAAAACAACAGTTAAAAAAAAAAAGCTTTTCTTCTGGCTTAGTTTACTAGAGAATGCTATTTTGAGGTCCCACCATAATTCTATCTTGATATAATGAAAGAAGACACATTCTCAGAAATTCACATTTGGAAAGATTAATGTGTGACCTCAATAAAAATTCTTCCTTTCATAATATGCTTTGGCTGCATACAATGGGAAAAAACAGATACTGAATAAGACAACCACTTAAACATAAAACAATATTGCAGCATTATTAAAATTACTAGCAAGACAATATTTAGGTCTTCCAACCCAATCTAAATTACTAGTACAAATTACAATGCTCATAAGTGTACATTCTACTTACATTCTCATCCCCAATATTTCCTTAACAGAATGAAATAAGAATAAACTTTAAGTGAAACTATCAAAGCTATTCATCACAATTTTTCAGTTAAAGTGGTCTCAGATGTGGAAGATATAACATTATGAAAGCCTCTGAGTAAATGCTAGAGGAAACCCATTTATGGACTATGGTGAGCACACATGAGTTTTTCTGCCTACTGAAGCTGTGCTGAAAAAGTGTCCTCCAGGAAACAGTACCACAGTGAACCAGTCAACTACCCCAAAGAGTGGACTAAAACTCTGGCTGCCTGATGGCTTCAGCTCAAAGAAAAAATATATCAGAGTGGCTCTGAAGAGTTCACAGATGTTAATTTGTCAAATAAATTTACCTAAAGTTAGATTAGATACCCTATGGCCAAAGATAGTTACAAGCCACTTGGAATTCATATCTGTATAATTCACTTGACAAAATGCTTCTCAACTGCTTTACTGATTTAAAAAAATGTTTTAAGTTTCTAAATATATTTAAGAAACCGATTTCATTCCTTAGAAATCTGAATCTTTCTGCTCTTTATTTAATGTTTGAAAAGATGTTCTACCTAGAAATTTTGTCATTTTATTTTGTTTGTTTATGGCTCAACTGCAGTGGAAGAGAAACTGTAACTTTTGCATTTTTATGAGGTCTTTTTCAAAGTGTTTTAACACATGATTCGATGGTGTTCATAACTAAATTATAAAGAGTGAACTGCGGCAGTTCTCAGCCTTACACGCACACAAGAACTATCTGGGGAAACTCTGGAAAAAAAAGTCAGTGTCTGGACCGAACCCCACGTGTGTCTAATCAGAACTTTTACAAACTGCCCCCTAATTCAAAAGAAGGTCAGACTCACTGAGTTAGGGAGACGGATCCCTAACTCGCATTTGAGTCGGGTGAGTCTTCTGAGCCCTTTCTCACAACTCACAACTGACTGTGTGCCACAGAGGGGCCTGTGCTGCCTCTCAGCTGGGTAGACATCTCTGCCCCACCCCATGAAGCCCCCTCTCATCCTGCACCCTTCAGGAGACATGGCAGGGTGGTCCCTCCCACAGGGGTCAGCCTGGCCTCAACAGTTCCACCTCTGAATGCCACGAGATGAGCCAGAATTAGGAACCAACGAATGTGCAAATTCTGTTCATTCTTACCCATTATACACAAGCCTCACCATTTCTCAATGGGAAAATAAACAATCGCGTTATGAGTTCAGTTGAAAATGCTGGCACACTTCCTTTAGAACTGAAAGGTCAAGAGAAAACACCAGAAAGACTGCCAAGTAAATTCACTGCAATTTGACTTTTTCTGAATAGCGCAATACATGGGTAAGCAGATATTAATAGGGTCGGCTGCTTTTTTAACCCATAAACACTTTTTTTTGAAGATGTTATACTTCTCTTGTAAGGATGGGGAAACACATGGTGAAAATCTGTTTAGTTTCTGTCACTCTTGTTTTCATTAAAGCCTTCCGACACAGAATCAAAGTGACTCACTGTCCCTTATTCTCTGGAATGTAAATTTTTATTATACACCACTAGATTCCCACTTTTAAAGAAAGCCAAGGGTTCAGAGATGAAGACACTACCTAAAAAGTCCCACACAAAAATGTGACAGTTTAACTTTAGTGTGTGTACATGGTTTCAATGATTCCCACCATGGGGAACTCAGTAGGAGACAATCTTAGAACTAACGCACTATTTCCCAAAACCTGATTTACCATTTAAACTGGCAAACAGAGGTGAGACTCAAGTACATACTTCAGTGTCAGTATTTAAAAGATGAAATCCAGGCTGGGGTGAATTACTAAACTGATTCTAAATCCAATCAGTTTTATAAAATAATTAGCTTAATGGGAGCCAGAAGTTCTTAGGCTACAGTTTTAAGAAGCACCTGCATATTCTGAAAAACATGGTGAACTTTAGTTTTACTGTAACCCAAGTCCTTTAATCTCCTTAATGGTGTTTGCCCAATTTCATTTTGCCTGCTCCAAAGTTACATTCACTATTTGGTCACCAACGTTGGTGAACATATAATAATCCTTTCCACTTTATTTTCTGTGATTTTTCTTGGTTGCTGTTATTTTTCTTTTTTCCTATAATATAATAAGCTAATTCATGCCTTTGTCTTAGTTTTGGAAGGATTTTATGCCAACATCTAGGCAAGAGATACTCTTTTTCTTAATTTAAAATAAGTGGTTGCATACTACAGTAGTAAATTTGTAATCAACCTAAAGATAATGTCTTAAAAGCACAATTAAACATGTCATAACAGAAGAAAACCCTGGTAATTACAAATAGTACCAGGTTTGCTGGGGTTTTAAACAGTAGTGTAAGACCAGGAAAAACCGCCACCCAGTGATACAAAAGAAAACTGCAATTTGTTTTTGTGTAAAATGAGTACCCTAGAGGATTACTTCATTTCATTACTGAATGAACGAATAGTTATTACCTCCTTATGAGAACAGGAACTAGTTAAAGCGAAAGGATGTTTTTCCACCAGGCCTTTTTGTTTTTAATTTCCTTACTATTATTTAGCACACTCTACATTTTACAAAGGCTAAAAGCTTTGGAAACTCTAACAGGGAAAAAGCTTTCTGTCCAAAAGTGAGCTAATTCTGTACAAGCAGCCCAAATATCCCCATTATCAATAAAAGAGCCTAGGCTCTGCTTGGACCCTGAGTTTCAAGTCATGGGGTGTTGACTTCAGCAACACCATAATAATTGTGACCTCAAACCTATTTGTATTAAGTTGGAAGGCATGTCTAGAGGAAAAGGTATTGTCAAGGGGGGAAATACAGATAACTTATACCCTTAACAACATAATTTACTCTAACCTGTAACCTTTTTAGAAATACGTTATAAAGGCCAAGTAAGATAACAGTCTAACAAATTCTACAGAATCCATACTGATAAGAAGTTGTTGAGAAATCTGTATTCAGATCAAGAAGCAAGAGTTAGAACCAGACATGGAACAACAGACTGATTCCAGACTGGGAAAGGAGTATGTCAAGGTTGTATATTGTCACCCTGCTTATTTAACTTCTATGCAGAGTACATCATATGAAATGCTGGGCTGGATGAGGCACAAGCTGGGATCATGATTGCCTGGAGAAATATCAATAACCTCAGATATGCATATGACACCACCCTTATGGCAGAAAGTGAAGAAGAACTAAAAAGCCCCTTGATGAAAGTGAAAGAGGAGAGTGAAAAAGTTGGCTTAAAGCTCAACATTCAAAAAACTAAGATCATAGCATCTGGTCCCATCACTTCATGGCAAATAGATGGGGAAACAATGTCAGACTTTATTTTCTTGGGTTCCAAAATCACTGCAGACAGTGACTGCAGCCATGGAATTAAAAGTTGCTTGTTTCTTCAAAGAAAAACTGTGACCAACCTAGATAGCATATTAAAAAGCAGAGACATTAGTTTGCCAGCAAAGGTCTGTCTAGTCAAAGCCATGGTTTTTCCAGTAGTCATGTATAGATGTGAGAGCTGGACTATAAAGAAAGCTGAGCAACAAAGAATCGATGCTTTTGAACTGTGGTGTTGGAGGAGACTCTTGAGAGTCCCTTGGACTGCAAGGAGATCCAACCAGTCCATCCTAAAGGAGATCAGTCCTGGGTGTTCATTGGAAGGACTGATGTTGAAGCTGAAACTCCATTACTCTGGCCAACTGATGCAAAGAACTGACTCATTTGAAAAGACTCTAATGCTGAGAAAGATTGAGGGCAGGAGAAGGGAATGATGGAGGACGAGATGGTTGGATGGCATCACCGACTCAATGGACATGGGTTTGGGTAAACTCTGGAAGCTGGAGATGGACAGGGAGGCCTGGCGTGCTGACGTTCATGGGGTGGCAAGAGTTGGACACGACTCAGCGACTGAAATGAACTGAAGAAGTTGTTGGTATAGATATAATCTAAGTCTTCACTTAGTTGTATCATTTATAAGTTAATAAACACACAAGAGCATGTACATACAATTATTTTCCTGCAATGTATCTACTGCACAAAAGGACCAAGCAAGACGTGTGGACACATGATAACCAAAACACATATGCCAAAGGCCGGAGTCATGTTGATAAAAGTAGTTCGTAGCTATCATTTGACCTATGTGATATTTTTCAGAATTTTTTACACATACATAGAGCAGGCTCTGAGAGTAAAAGTAGATATTATATAAGTTAATGTAGAACCATAAGATAAAAAGAACTTGGACCAGTTTCTAAAAACAGTTTTCCATCCTATTTTTAAAGATAATTAACTATATTCCAAATAATCTATCCTGACTTCTATTGGTCAATTCTCAGTTAAGGCTTTAACTGCAGAAGGATATTTCACTAACTCAACAGTGTATAGTTGTCCCTAGGTTTCTGCAGCGGCTCACCAAGTTCCTTAAATAAAACAGTGCAGTATTTGCATATAACCTATGCATACCCTCCTGTATACTTTAAATTACTTATCACACCTGATACAATATAAATGCCATGTAAACAGTTGCTAGACATGTGGCAAATTCAAGTTTTGCTTTTGCTGGACCTCTCTGGATTTTTTTCTTTCAATATTTTCAATCTGCAGTTGGTTGAATTCATAGGTGCAGAACTTTGTGGACATAGAAGGCTGACTATATCTTCCAATCTCAACGTCATTAAGGAGAGTATACTTTACTGTAATACTTTTAAGAATTTAAAATATTAAATAGTGGAGAGTCTGAGGCAGCCAAAATTAAAGCCAAATTTATGTATAATACAACCAAACCTCTTTTATTAAAAAAAAAAAAAAAAGAAAGAAAACAAAAAAGCATAGCACTTTCTCTTTTAAAAATTAATTGTCTAGGGAACTCAGGGAAAGTTAAACTGACATACATATTTATACTTCTCGGGTATTTAAACCTGTTCTCCTTTGCACTATATTTTAATCCCATTCAATAATAAAGTTACTTAAGGAATATTTTAAAATTATTGAACACAATTTAAGTTTTTAAAAAGAGCTTAAAATATCACTACTGTCTGAAAATTTAAAATGATAATATGACTTAACCAAAAAAAAAAAGATGGATAGCTTAGTGGTGAAGAGGACAGGCTCTGAAGCAGAAGGCCTGGGCTAATTTCAGATTTGGCCCATGTAAGCTGACGAACTTTTTCAAGTCCTCTTCTGTATATGAGGGCTTCCCAGGTGGCGCTAGTGGTAAAGAACCAGCCTGCCAATGCAGGAGACAGGAGAGATATGGGTTTGATACCTGGGTTTGATCCACCAGAGAAGGCATAGCAACCCACTCCAATATTCTTGCCTGGGAAATCTCATGGACAGACAGCCTGGCAGGGCACAGTCCACAGCATCGCAGAGAGCTGGACATGACTGAAGCAACTTAGCATGCACCGTGTATGGAGGTAACATGACCCTCTCACTCAAAGTGCTCTCCTAAGCATATTACACACATTAACTCATTTAATCCCCTCAACAACCCTATTGTTATCATGCTTGTTTTCTAAATAAGCTAAATGATACCTGGGAGGTTTTGTAACTTCCCCAAATGGTGAAGGGTGGCAGATATACCAACCCCAAATATGCCACTTTAGCATAAAGATTATTCTGAGCTAAACTTGAAAAAACACCAGGTGCAAGAAGAGCACTCTGTCCTCTCCTTTTCTTCCTGAAAGCAGGAGATAAAAACAAAACAACCAACCAAACAAAAAAAACTTTCTGGAAGATTCTAGGAGGAAAAAAAATCACAGAACAGTAGTAACCCAAGGATTTTTCATGGAAAATGGTGGAGGGGTTGGAGCTTTACACCTGGGGAAAAAAATGGCACTAAACCGAGATAAGCATCAGTAGATATGGCAGCTGAAGGACCAGGAGGCCTCAGTTAACATGTGGGGGTCTGCTCTTGCTTGGATCATTTGAACAAGGGTGTGGGGTCCAGCCGTACCTGAAATTAAACTGCAGTCCTGAGCCTGGGGCAGGATGGTGCCTCACTGTGACTGCTCAACCACAGGACAAGTGGTGCAGGAGCTAAATCCCACTCAGTCCAAGATGGCCCTGCAAAAACTCCCTCAACATACAGTGTGTCAGCTTATGGGAAAAGGCCCCGTTAGAGCTGAGAGGTATCAGATGGGGCTGTGAAACCATACTAGAGGAAGTAATGGCTGGAGATTCCCTCAAGAAACAGCAAATCTTGGCATTTCTGTCTTCTGAGCCTCAGTTAAAGACCACTACTTAAACTGCTCTTTCTTAGAAAGGTAGGGTCCACAACAGAAGCTTCACCAGCTGGGGGCAGAAACCCCTGCTGGGCTAGTTATAAGACAGGCGGTGAAATATCTTCAAGCTACCAGCTACCAGACACTGGAGGAGATTTTAGCAACAGCAGCCCCAGCAGCTTTTTCAGCTGTGGTTAAAACTTGTCTCCGCGATGCTGCAAGCGGCAGGCCACAGAAGAAGGCAAGACGGATCAAGAGTACAGCTGCAGAAGCTGTGTGCGCTCGCAGACACGTCAGTGCACTATTTCTAATCATGAGACCACAGGAAAGCACAGCTCTCTGCATGTGCATTAAAGCTGGGTGCTAAGTCACTTCGGTTGTGTCACGCCACGGGACCCCATGGACTGTAGCCCGCCAGGCTCCTCTGTCCATGGGAGTTCTCCAGGCAAGAACACTGGAGTGGGTTGCATGCCTTTCTCCAGGCTACAGAGGTGTTCTAAAACAAGAAATACAGAGCAGAGTTTGGAGAACCAGGCATTGCTAGAGCAAATTTCTACCAGGCATTGCTAGAGCAAATTTCTGAAAGAACTGACTGTGAAACTCCTGAAGAGGCAGAAACATCACAGGAGACCAGAGGTACCTCTGAAGTTTCTTCTGTTAGTTGGGCTAATTCGGCAGGTAAGAGGGAAGCAACGCCGGCAGCATTGGAAACAGAAGTGGGGGATGACAGAGCTGGTTCTGTCTTGGAAGCCAAAGCACAATTTCCTGACACTGTAAGAAGGGCCAGAAAAGCGGCTGGGTTGGTGGCACCCCACTTCATCCCTGTCAGGAGGCTCCCCAGAAAAACCACCAACCCTGGTCAGACTATGCCCCACTACTTTGCCTCAGACACAGCGGATCTGGTCAGAGAGAAAACAGCTCTCACCACTCTCACCTACGGCCCCTGTTCCAGGCCCCAGATCCAGGAAACCCACAGGCCTACCAGAACACGACTGTGGAAGAGATAGGATATTTTATGGTAGCACTTAACTACAAGGAAAACTCTCCTCTGGTCTCCCAGAGATTAAGGCCAAGAAGCGGAAGAGGGCCAGAGGGGTCAACACCCCGTGTCCTTACTGCAAGAGACCAGGTCCTGAAGAGAAGTGCTGAAGAGGCAGAGATCCACCCACCCATTGTGGATGTGTGGGTCAGAAGCGTGGTGTGAGCCTGACTCTTAGAAGGCCTAACCTAAAAGTTCAGACCTGCAAACCCAAAAAGCCGTCTTCCACTTGTCAAGACACACAGAACCTCTGCCAATGCCAGGGGACCTCGGGCTGACTAGGCCAAGATACAGAGAAAAGAGGCAGGGAACCAGAACCTACAAAGGGGGACCCTGAGAAGTACTGTCGAGAGCAAACACTCTATGAGTTCATGCAAATCCTCAGATAAGGAGCTGACTGGCAGAACGAAATCCAGGTAGAAGAGGGCGGGTGTCCCGGCCTCTTTAGTTCCTCCTCAGCACCCTATGAGAAGACAACTGCTGGGGAGAGTTAGCCAAAGACTGCCAATCTCTTCTTTGGGATTGGCAAATGACATGAAGGAAATGTCATGTTTCAGAATTCCCCTTGGGAAGAGCATAATATCTGGTTGAAAGGAATATTTTTTGAAGCCACTAAAATCTTAATAACTAGCAGGTATTAATTTTATAATAGAAAATAAACTAGTGTTAAGATTCAGGAGACACTATTTAACATATTTAGATTTTAAAGTGTACTTCAAAACTCCTGATGGGAACGTAAACTGGTGTAGCCACTGTGCAAAACAGTATGGAGGTTTCTTAAAACACTGAAAATGAGCTGCCATATGATCTAGCAATCCCACTCCTGGGTATACAGCTGGAAAAAAATGAAAACTCTAATTCAGAAAGATACATGTACCCTAAAGCTCACAGGAGCACCATCTATAATAGCCAAGAGAAGAGAAAACCCAAGTACTTATCAACACACGACTGGATTAAGAGGATGCAATGCGCGTGTGTGTGTGCACGCACGCACACACACACACACAAGAATAAAAAGCCATAAAAAAGAATGAAATTCTGCAACAACAAGGATGGATCCAGAGAGCATTATGTTTAGTGAAATAAATCACAGAAAGACAAATACTGCGGGACATCACTTACATGTGGAATCACAAAAATAATACAACTGAAGTGTATGCAAAATAGGAACAAACTCACAGATACAGAAAACAAACTAGCGGTAACCAAAAGGGAGAGGGAAGGGCAAGTTAGGGCTATGGGATTAAGGGATACAGGCTACGATATATAAAAAGAGATAAGCAACAAGGATGTATTGCACAGTACAATTATAGTCATTACGTTATAACAGTTCTTATCTTATAATAGTTTTTATTGGCACTTAATCTGTGAAAATATTCAATCACTATGTTGTACCCCCGAAAGTTAATATTGTAAATCAACTTTACTTAAATAAAAAAATAAACGTACCTCATTCAGCAACTATTTACTGGATGCCTAATTTAATTTCAGAAGCTGATTTAGAAGCAGCACTAAGCCCTGCTGGTGATGGACAGGGAGGCCTGGCGTGCTGCGATTCATGGGGTCGCAAAGAGTCGGACACGACTGAGCGACTGAACTGAACCGAACTGAAGCCCTGTTTCTTCAAACAGAATTTGAATTTATCAAGAATTCTTCAGGACTTCTGGATTTTCATAATTAAAAAGGTTGACTTGCTTGCTGGATAGAAAAAATGGGATGGTTTTATAAATTGAACCTGAAGGACACATCCAAACTGATATACAAGAAAAGTCTGACTTGATGACAGTATTTCAAGTGATTAATGATCCATATTTTTATAGATTTCATATACATCAACTAATTCTGCGATTGGTAGAAAAATATTCAAAACTCAATCATATAACTTTTTAAGTAATCTTTTAAAGCAAAAGTCACTCATGTAATACTGTGGCTTCAATCCTTGGGTCGGGAAGATCCCCTGGAGAAGGGTTTGGCAACCCACTCCAGTATTCTTGCCTGAAGAATCCCATGGACAGAGGAGCCTGGTGGGCTACAGTCCACGGGGTCGCAAGGAGTCAGACATGACTGAGCTGCTAAACAACAACAACAAAGTCGGAAAACACTCACCTAAAAGGACAAAGCCGTCTGCCTCTGTCTCAGGTACTGACGGCTTTTTAGATTCCGGAGGCTTTCTGAAGAAGTGAAACATTGCTGCTTCTGCCGTTACCTGAAAGAGAAGCAAACATCGTATTATGTGAAATTCAGATGAAACTTTCACCCTTCTTACTAAAAAGCCAAATGTAAAGAGATCACAATAAGTACTTTTAGGAATTCCATCCCCAAACTTAAGAACATGAGCCCTCTTTAGGTAACAGAAGTATCAGAGACAAAACTAGAAAATCAGGAGCATGGACTTCCAGGCTGACATCTGGTGTGCCTTGAATCCTGCAAACTCTCTTGACTTCTGAACGTGTAGGAAATAATCCAAGAAATCACTACAAGTAAAACTAAAATCAACAGATAACGCCGAGTCTGAAAGGATCCCAGTAACCATTAACTGGACACTGGACTGAGGAAAGGGGGGGAAAAAAAAAAAAACACCTCTCCCGATTTCTTATCATGCTGCGTGACACTGAGGCCACCTGAGGAAAGAAAGGAAGGCACTGCACACACCCTAGAGCTGGTTATCTGAGGCAGACACTCCAGGCTCTACTCACGGTAAAACAGCAGCCAGATGTAAGTCCCTATCAGGCAAATGTCTGTACTGGTGAGATTACTGTGTACTGTCCCCTAGACACACACATGCCCTCTCTCCACTTTGTCCTTCCGTCTTTGTACATTCCAATCCCAAAGAAAGGCAACGCCAAAGAATGCTCAAACTACCACACGATTACACTCATCTCACACGCTAGTAATGTTTAAAGTTCTCCAAGCCAGGCTTCACCAATACATGAACCATGAACTTCCAGATGTTCAAGCTGGTTTTAGAAAAGGCAGAGGAACCAGAGATCAAACTGCCAACATCTGTTGGATCATTGAAAAAGCAACAGAGTTCCAGAAAAACATCTATTTCTGCTTTATGGACTATGCCAAAGCCTTTCACTGTGTAGATCACAATAAACTGTGAAAAATTCTAAAACAGATGGGAATACCAGACCACCTGACCTGCCTCTTGAGAAACCTGTATGCAGGTCAGGAAGCAACAGTTAGAACTGGACATGGAACAACAGACTGGTTCCAAATAGGAAAAGGAGTACGTCAAGGCTGTATATTGTCACCCTGCTTATTTAACTTCTATGCAGAGTACATCATGAGTAACACTGGACTGGAAGAAGCACAAGCTGGAATCAAGATTGTCAGGAGAAACATCAATAACCTCAGATATGCAGATAACACCACCCTATGGCAGAAAGAGAAAAAGAACTAAAGAGCTTCTTGATGAAAGTAAAAAAGGAGACTGAAAAAGTTGGCTTAAAGCTCAACATTCAGAAAACTAAGATCATGGCATCCGGTCCCATCACTTCATGGGAAATAAATGGGGAAACAATGGAAACAGTGGCTGACTTTATTTTGGGGGGCTCCAAAATCACTGCAGATGGTGATTGCAGCCATGAAATTAAAAGACGCTTACNTAAAAGACACTTACTCCTTGGAAGGAAAGTTATGACGAACCTAGACAGCATATTCAAAAGCAGAGACATTACTTTGCCAACAAAGGTCCGTCTACTCGAGGCTATGGTTTTTCCAGTACTCATGTGTGGATGTGAGAGTTGGACTATAAAGAAAGCTGAGCTTTGAAGAATTGATGCTTTTGAACTGTGGTGTTGGAGAAGACTCTTGAGAGTCCCTTGGACTGCAAGGAGATCCAACCAGTCCATCCTAAAGGAGATCAGTCCTGGTGTTCATTGGAAGGAATGAGGCTGAAGCTGAAACTCCAATACTTTGGCCACCTGATGCGATGAGCTGACTATTTGAGAAGACCGTGATGCTGTGAAAGATTGAGGGCAGGAGGAGAAGGGGACAACAGAGGATGAGATGGTTGGATGGCATCACCAACTCAATGGACATGGGTTTTGGTAAACTCCGGGAGTTGGTGATGGACAGGGAGGCCTGGTGTGCTGCGGTTCATGGGGTCACAAAGAGTTGGACACGACTGAGTGACTGAACTGAACTGAACTTTGTACATTCAGCTTTATATATCTGGGCAGGGCAACAACTCCTAGAAAACAACTGGGAAAGAAGCTAAAGAGAGTTGGAGAGAACATGTACCATTCAGAGGACAGTCCCTATTAGCAAAGCAATACAAGAGACAGCAAAGCAGAATTCCTGGTGGCATCAAGTGCCCTACATTTCAGTTTCATATATTCTGGCCATATCAGAATATCCAAGGCCAAACTTGCCTAGTGTAACAGGCAAGTTTGGCTTGGAGTACAAAATGAAGCAGGGCAGAGGCTAACAGAGTTTTGCCAAGAGAATGGACTGGTCATAGCAAACACTCTCTTCCAATAACACAAGAGATGACTCTACACATAAACATTACCGATGGTCAATACTGAAATCAGATTGATTATATTCTCTTCAGCCAAAGATGGAAAGGCTCTATACAAACAGCAAAGACAAGACCAGGAACTGACTGTGGCTCAGATCATGAGCTCCTTATTGCCAAATTCAGACCTAAATTGAAGAAAGTAGGGAAAACCACTAGGCCATTTAAGTATGACCTAAATCAAATCTCTTATGATTATACACTGGAAGTGACAAACAGATTCAAGGGATTAGATCTGATAGAGTGCCTGAAGAACTATATGAGGTTCATAACACTGTGCAGGAGACAGTGATCAAAACCTTCCCAAAAAAAGAAATGCAAAAAAGCAAAGTGCTTGTCTGAGGAGGCCTTACAAATAGCTGAGAAAAGAAGAGAAGCAAAAGGCAAAGGAGAAAAAGGAAAAATATACCCATTGAATGCAGAGTTCCAAAGAACAGCAAGGAGAGATAAGAAAGCATAAGTGAACAATGCAAAGAAACAGAGGAAAACTATATAATGAAAACAACAGAGGAAAACAATAGGAAAGAACAGAGAGCTCTTCAAGGAGATACCCAGGGAACATTTCATCCAAAGATGGGCCCAATAAAAGACAGAATGGACCTGACAGAAGAAGATATTAAGAAGTGGCAAGAATACACAGAAGAACTATACAGAAAAGATCTTAATGACCTGGATAACCACAATGGTGTGCTCACTCACCTAGAGCCAGGCATCCAAGAGTGCAAAGTCAAGTGGGCCTCAGGAAGCACCAATACGAACAAAGCTAGTGGAAATGATGGAATTCCAGCTGAGCTATTTCAAATCCTCAAAGATGATGCTGTGAAAGTACTGCACTCAATATGCCAGCAAATTTGGAAATCTCAGCAGTGGCCACAGGACTGGAAAAGGTCAGTTTGCATTCCAATCTCTTAGGAGGGCAATGCCAAAGAATGTTCAAACTACTGCACAAATGCACTCATTTCACATGCTAGCAAGACTATGCGCAAAATACCACAAGCTAGGCTNTATGCGCAAAATACCGCAAGCTACGCTTCAACAGTACATGAACTGAGAACCTCCAGATGTTCAAGCTGGATTTAGAAAAGGCAGAGGAACCAGTGATTAAACTGCCAATATTCTCTGGATTATAGAAAAAGCAAGGGAAATGCAGAGAAACATCTACTTCCGCTTCATTGATTACGCTAAAGCATTTGACTGTGTGGATCACAACAAGCTTTGGAAAATTCTTCATGAGATGGGAATACCAGAACACCTCACCCACCTCCTAAGAAACCTGTATGCAAGACAAGAAGCAACATTAGAAACCGATATGGAACAATGGACTGGTTCAAAATTGTGAAAAGATTACATAGAGGCTGTATACTGTCACTTTGCTTATTAACTTATATGCAGAGTACATCATGAGAAATGCCAGGCTGGATGAAGCACAAGCTAGAATCAAGATTGCTGGGAGAAATACCAATCACTTCACATATGCAGATGACATCACCCTTATGGGAGAAAGCGAAGAACTAAAGAGCCTTTCAATGAAGGTGAAAGAGGAGAGTGAAAAAGCTGGCTTAAAATTCAACATTCAAAAAATGAAGAACATGGTATCTGATCCCATCACTTCATCATAAATAGATAGGGAAACAGTGACAGACTTTATTTTCTTGGGCTCCAAAATCACTGCAGATGGTGACTGCAGCTATGAAATTAAAAGACACTTGCTCCCTGGAAGAAAAGCTATGACCAACCTAGAAAATGCACTGAAAAGTAGAGACATTACTTTGCTGACAAAGTTCTGTCTTGTCAAAGCTATGGTTTTTCCAGTAGTCATGTATGGATGTGAGAGTTGGACCATCAAGAAGGATGAATGCCAAAGAACTGATGCTTTGAACTATGGTGTTGGAGAAGACTCTTGAGAGCCCCTTGGACTGCAAGGAGATCCAGCCAGTCCATCCTAAAGGAGATCAGTCCTAAATATTCATTAGAAGGACTGATGTGGAAGCTGAAACTCCAATACCTGGGCCACCTGATGTGAAGAACTGACTCACTGGAAAAGACCCTGATGCTGGGAAAGATTGAAGACAGAAGAAGAGGATGACAGAGGACAAGATGATTGGGTGATACCATCGACTCAAAGGACATGAGTTTGAGCAAACGCAGGGAGACAGTGAAGGACAGGGCAGCCTGAGATGCTGCAGTCCATGGGGTCACAAAGAAATGAGTGACTGAACAACAAGAAGACCAGAACATCAAGCAGGGAGGGTAGGTCAAGATTTTACCTGGTCAAAAGCCTTCTAGAAATGGAGATTTGTTTGGGTACTTGTGTAGGTCAACCTGCCCTGACTTGTAGATCAGAGTAGATGGTAAAGGAGTCAGTTTGTTGGAAACATATCTGGCTGGTTTCACTTTCTAAAATTTAAAAAAAAAAAAAAATGGAGAAGAAGAACACAAGCTGTGTGAAAAAGAAAATATTTCAGTAAAGGAAAAGGAAGAGCCTATGAGATCTACAAATACAGAGCTTACTGGATATAATGATGCAGCGATAAGAAAAGTCTGGAAAAAAATTGGCATCCTGAAAACAGTATAAGGAGACATGGCCTTTAAATCTGGCAAAAAGAAAAAACAAGATTAAATGGAAAAGCAACAGAAAAAGATGAAAAGACAAGGAATGAGATAAAAAAAAACTTAATAAGATAAAAAAGAAACTGATTCAAGAAAAAAATATTAGAATAGAATTGGTTGGTTTACAGGCAGGAATGTAAGAAAATAGAGTTCATTCAAAGACTTAAAAGGTTGGAAGAAGCAACTAAGTTCTCAACCTGAACAGCTAAAACTAAAACAGAGAATGCCTCTGAAGGAAGAGCAGATAACTAAAACTCAGTCTTGGCAAGTGACAAGTCAAGGATATACTCATCAATCTCATACTAAAGCTCAGCTGGTATGAATATGTGTGCGTGTATGTTATTGCTCGGTTGTGTCTGACTCTGAGACCCCATGGACTGTAGCCCACCAGGCTCCTCTGTCCATGGGATTCTCCTGGCAGGAATACTGGCGTGGGTTGCCATGGCCTTCTCCAAGAGATCTTCCCAACGCATGGGTCGAACCCGAGTCTCCTGAATTGGTGGGCTGATTCTTTACCACTGAGCCACCAGGGAAGCCCTTCACTTAGGACCCAAAGGGTGAAGGCACAGAGACGAAGCAGGCTAGTGTCCAACCGGAGCCGCACAGAGAAAAGCTACCTTTGAATAAATAAAGAGGGGCGCATTTAAGGGTGAAAGATGAGAAATGCAGCAGATCTAAGAGTTATAGTTACAGTTATATAACTATAGTTATATTTTTATATATTAACTATATAGTTCAGTTCAGACACTCAGTCGTGTCCGACTCTTTGCAACTCCATGAACCGCAGCACGCCAGGCCTCCCTGTTCATCACCAACTCCCAGAGTTCACTCAGACTCACGTCCATCGAGTCCGTGATGCCATCCAGCTATCTCATCCTCTGTCGTCCCCTTCTCCTCCTGCCCCCAATCCCT
>SJYQ01003267.1:206095-277942 GCA_006410935.1 Redunca redunca
AGATCATGAACTCCTTATTGCCAAATTCAGACTGAAATTGAAGAAAGTAGGGAAAACCGCTAGACCATTCAGGTATGACCTAAATCAAATCCCATATGATTATACAGTGGAAGTGAGAAATAGATTTAAGGGCCTAGATGTGATAGAAAGCGTGCCTGATGAACTATGGAATGAGGTTCGTGACATTGTACAGGAGACAGGGATCAAGACCATCCCCATGGAAAAGAAATGCAAAAAAGCAAAATGGCTGTCTGGGGAGGTCTTACAAATGGCTGTGAAAAGAAGAGAAGCGAAAAGCAAAGGAGAAAAGGAAAGATATAAGCATCTGAATGCAGAGTTCCAAAGAATAGCAAGAAGAGATAAGAAAGCCTTCTTCAGCGATCAATGCAAAGAAATAGAGGAAAACAACAGAATGGGAAAGACTAGAGATCTCTTCAAGAAAATTAGAGATACCAAGGGAACATTTCATGCAAAGATGGGCTCGATAAAGGACAGAAATGGTATGGACCTAACAGAAGCAGAAGATATTAAGAAGAGGTGGCAAGAATACACAGAAAAACTGTACAAAAAAGATCTTCACGACCTAGATAATCACAATGACACGTGTGACCACTCATCTAGAGCCAGACATTCTGGAATGTGAAGTCAAGTGGGCCTTAGAAGGTATCACTATGAATAAAGCTAGTGGAGGTGATGGAATTCCAGTTGAGCTATTTCAAATCCTGAAAAATGATGCTTTGAAAGTGTTGCACTCAATATGCCAGCAAATTTGGAAAACTCAGCAGTGGCCACAGGACTGGAAAAGGTCAGTTTTCATTCCAATCCCAAAGAAAGGCAATGCCAAAGAATGCTCAAACTACCACACAATCGCATTCATCTTGCACACTAGTAAAGTAATGCTCAAAATTCTCCAAGCCAGGATTCAGCAATACCTGAACCATGAACTTCCTGATGTTCAAGCTGGTTTTAGAAAAGGCAGAGGAACCAGAGACCAAATTGCCAACATCCACTGGATCATGGAAAAAGCAAGAGAGTTCCAGGAAAACATCTATTTCTGCTTTATTGACTATGCCAAAGCCTTTGATTGTATAGATCACAATAAACTGTGGAAAATTCTTCAACAGATGGGAATACCAGATCACCTGACCTGCCTCTTGAGAAATCTGTATACAGGACAGAAAGCAACAGTTAGAAATGGACATGGAACAACAGACTGGTTCCAAATAGGAAAAGGAGTATGTCAAGGCTGTATATTGTCACCCTGCTTATTTAACTATATAATTAGAGTTAGCCAAAATTGTAGATCTAGCTACAGATACATGAAGCTGACTACAATCAAATAGATAAGTAATCAATAAAATTTTGGAGATCTGTGCTGCCAAAGTGACTACCAGTCTGGATTAAAGGAGGACTGACTAATGGATACTTACAGCAACGCTGCATACAGAAAGCTGCCAGAGCAAACTGCTAATCCGCCAAGGAGGGTCTACTCTCCAGGGCTTACTTCAGTGGTAGCCAAGGAAGTTACTGGAAGAGGAAGGAACTCCAAGAGGGTGGAGCCAGTGGGGCTGGAGACTGATGGGGAGGTGCGGTGGCCTCCTGGGAAGCAGAATCGGGGCATAAACATTCTCCAACCCAAGGTGGGGCTCCCCCAAGATGCCTGCTCAGTGGGATGCCAGAACTGCCCTCCTCTGCACCTGCTGTCAATCCCCCACCCCCTCCTTTCTGGGTGGGAGCGGTTTGGGCATTACCTTTCCCAGTTACAGGACAGGACAGGACAGACCACAGGTCTCTTCAGTTAATGAAGTCACCACCCAAGAGCGCCACATCTTAACCTGAAGAAGAGATACTGACCTTAGAGCAAGTTGCTATGAATGAATGGGACAAAGGTTAAAGCAGCTCCTCGGGAAGCGGGGAGTTACTTTGCCTTCAGCAGGGAGAGAGACCTGAGTACACAGGGACCACAGATGAGAACCAAGGAACCACCAGGCTCTCAACCTTCTATCAGGAGCCATATAAGGACTGCAGTTTTCTACTCCACCTTGGAGGTCACTGTGGCAGTGTCCCTTGCTCAGTTCACTGCCACATGCTAGTAGAGTTCTGGAACAAGGAGCTTTGTGGACAGAGAGAAGTGTTTCAAAAAGTGGCTCCTGATTTTAGCAAACAGAATTCAGCAACATATCAAAAAGCTCATACATTATGAGCAAACTGGGTTTATTCCAGGGGTGTAAGGATTCTTCAAAATATGCAAATCAATCAATGTGACACACCATATTAACAAATCGAAAGATTAAAAGCATATGATCAGCTCAAGAGATGCAGAAAAAGCCTTTGACAAAATTCATCACCCATTTATGATTAAAACTCTTCAAAAAATGGGCATAGAAGGAACCTACCTCAACATAGCAAAGGCTTTATAAGATAAGCCTACAGCAAACATTATTCTTGATGGTGAAAAACTGAAAGCGTTCCATCTAAGATCAGGAACAAGACAAGGGTGCCCATTTTCACCACTATTATTCAACATAGTTCTGGAAGTCCAAGCTACAGCAATCAGAGAAGAAAAAGAAAGAAAAGGAACCCAGATCAAAAAAGAAGAAGTAAAGCTCTCACTGTTTGCAGATGACATGATACTGTACATAGAAAACCCTAAAGATAGTATCAGAAAATCACTAGAGCTAATCACTGAATTTAGCAAAGTTTCAAGATACATATCAATACACGGAAATCACTTGCATTTCTATATACTAACAGTGAAAAATCAGAAAGAGAAATTAAGGAATCAATCCTATTCACCATTCCAACAAAAAGAATTAAATATCTAGTAATAAACTTACCTAAAGAGACAAAAGAACTTTTCCCCAAAAACTGTAAGACACTAATGAAAGAAATCAAAGGTGATATAAATAGATGGAAAGCTAGTCCATGTTCCTGGCTAAGAAGAATCAATATTGTGAAAATGATGATACTACCAAATGCCATCTACAGATTCAGTGAGATACCTATCAAATTACCAACGGAATTTTTCACAGAACTAAAACAAAAAATTTCACAATTCATACAGAAACACAAAAGATCCGGAACAGCCAAAGCAGTCTTGAGAAAGGAGAAGGAGCTGGACGAATCAACCTTCCTGACTTCAGGTTATACTACAAAACTACAGTCACCAAGACAGTATGGTACTGGCAAAAACAGAAATACAGACCAATGGAATGAGATAGAAAGCCCAGAAATAAAGCCATACACCTATAGGTACCTTATTTTTGACAAAGGAGGCAAGAATATACAATGGGGCATAGACAGCCTCTTCAATAAATGGTGCTGGGAAAACTGGACAGCTACATGTAAAATAATGAAATTAGAACACTTCCTAACACCATACACAAAGTGGATTAAATGGATCAAAATGGATTAAAGACCTAAATGTAAGATGAGAAATGATACAATTCTTAGAGGAACAGAACACTTGATGACATAAATCAAAGCAAAATCTTCTATGACCCACCTCCTAGAGTAATGGAAATAAGAACAAAAGTAAATATGTGGGACCTGATTAAACTTAAAAGCTTTTGCACAGCAAAGGAAACTATAAGCAAGGTGAAAAGACAACCCTCAGAACGGGAGAAAATAATAGCAAATGAAACAACTGACAAAGGATTAATTTCCAAAATATACAAGCAGCTCATACAAGTCAATGCCAGAAAAACAAACAGCCCAATCAAGCAGTGGGGAAAAGATCTAAACAGACATTTATCCAACGAAGACATACAGATGGCTAACAAACACATG
This sequence comes from Redunca redunca, assembly GCA_006410935.1. Lineage (NCBI taxonomy): Eukaryota > Metazoa > Chordata > Mammalia > Artiodactyla > Bovidae > Redunca > Redunca redunca. The sequence goes on from SJYQ01003267.1 coordinate 209,885, forward strand.
AAAAGATGTTCAACATCACTCATTATTAGAGAAATGCAAATTAAAACCACAATGAGATATCACCTCACACCAGTCAAGATGGCCATCATCAAAAAGCCTACAAACAACAAATGCTGGAGAGAGTGTGGAGAAAAGGGAACCTTCTTGCACTGTTGGTGGGAGTGTAAATTGATACTGCCACTATGGAAGACAGTATGGAGACTCCTTCAAAAACTAGGAATAAAACCACCATATGACCCAGCAATCCCACTCCTAGGCATATACCCTGAGGAAATCAAAATTGAAAAAGATACATGTATCCCATTGTTCTTTTTTTTTTTTTTTTACTTTTAAAATTTTTATTTTAACTTTAGTTTACTTTACATTACTGTATTGGTTTTGCCAAACATTGACATGAATTCCCCACGAGTGTACAAGCGTTCCCAAACATGAATCCCCTCCCACCTCCCACCACATGTATCCCATTGTTCTTTGCAGCATTGTTTACAATAGCTAGAACAAGGAAGCAACCTAGATGTCCACCGATAGATGAATGGATAAAGAAGTTGTGGTATACAGTGGAATATTACTCAGCCATAAAAGGGATGCATTTGAGTCAGTTCTAATGAGGTGGATAAACCTAGAGCCTATTCCACAGAGTGACATAAGTCAGAAAGAGAAAGATAAATATCATATTCTAATGCATATATGCAGAATCTAGAAAAATGGTACTAAAGAATTTATTTACAGGGCAGCAATGAAGTCTGAAATGCAATACTTGGATGTAATCTCAAAACAACAGAATGATTTCTGTTTGTTTCCACGGCAAACCATTCAATATCACGGTGATCCAAGTCTTTGCCCCGACCAGTAATGCTGAAGAAGCTGAAGTTGAACAGTTCTATGAAGACCTCCAAGACCTTTAGAACTAACATGCAAAAATGATGTCCTTTTCATTATAGGGGGCTGGAAAGTAAGAAGTCAAGAAATACCTGGAGTAACAGGCAAATTTGGCCTTGGAATGCGGAATGAAGCAGAGCAAAGGCTAATAGAGTTTTGCCAAGAGAACGCACTGGTCATAGCAAACACCCTCTTCCAACAATGCAAGAGAAGACTCTACACGTGGACATCACTAGATGGTCAACACCGAAATCAGACTGATTATATTCTTTGCAGCCAAAAATGGAGAAGCTCTAACAGTCATTAAAAACAAGACCAGGAGCTGACTGTGGCTCAGATCATGAACTCCTTCTTGCCAAATTCAGACTTAAATTGAAGAAAGTTTAGACCATTCAGGTATGACCTAAATCAAATCCCTTATAATTATACAACTGAAGTAAGAAATAGATTTAAGGGACTAGATCTGACAGATGGAGTGCCTGATGAACGATGGATGGAGGTCATGATGTTGTACAGGAGACAGGAATCAAGACCATCTCCAAGAAAAAGAAATGCAAAAAAGCAAAATGGCTGTCTGAGGAGGCCTTACCAATAGCTGTGAAAAGAAGAGAAGAAAAAAGCAAAGGAGAAAAGGACAGATATACCCATTGAATGCAGCGTTCCAAAGAATAGCAAGAAGAGATAAGAAAGCCTTCCTCAGTGATCAATGCAATGAAATAGACGAAAACAATAGAACAGAAAAGACTAGAGATCTCTTCAAGAAAATTAGAGATACCAAGGGAACATTTCATGCAAAGATGGGCTCGATGTAGGACAGAAATGGTATGGACCTAACAGAAGCAGAAGATATTAAGAAGAGGTGGCAAGAATACACAGAAGAACTGTACAAAAAAAATCTTCATGAACCAGATAATCACAATGGTGTGATCACTCACCTAGAGCCAGATATTCTGGAATGTGAAGTCAAGCGGGCCTTAGAAAGCATCACTATGAACAAAGCTGGTGGAGGTGATGGAATTCCAGCTGAGCTATTTCAAATCCTGAAAGATGATGCTGTGAAAGTGCTGCACTCAATATGCCAGCAAATTTGGAAAACTCAGCAGTGGCCACAGGACTGGAAAAGGTCAGTTTTCATTCCAATCCCAAAGAAAGGCAATGCCAAAGAATGCTCAAACTACCGCACAATTGCACTCATCTCACATGCTAGTAAAGTAATGCTCAAAATTCTCCAAGCCAGGATTCAGCAATACATGAACCGTGAACTCCCTGATGTTCAAGCTGGTTTTAGAAAAGGCAGAGGAACCAGAGATCAAATTGCCAACATCCGCTGGATCATGGAAAAAGCAAGAGAGTTCCAGAAAAACATCTATTTCTGCTTTATTGACTATGCCAAAGCCTTTGACTGTGTGGATCACAATAAACTGTGGAAAATTCTGAAAGAGATGGGAATACCAGACCACCTGACCTGCCTCTTGAGAAATCTGTATGCAGGTCAGGAAGCAACAGTTAGAACTGGACATGGAACAACAGACTGGTTCCAAATAGGAAAAGGAGTACGTCAAGGCTATATATTGTCAGCCTGCTTATTTAACTTCTATGCAGAGTACATCATGAGAAACGCTGGGCTGGAGGAAGTACAAGCTGGAATCAAGATTGTCGGGGGAAATATCAATAACCTCAGATATGCAGATGACACCACCCTTACAGCAGAAGTGAAGAACTAAGAGCCTCTTGATGAAAATGAAAGAGGAGAGTGAAAAAGCTGGCTTAAAGCTCAACATTCAGAAAACTAAGATCATGGCATCTGGTCCCATCACTTCATGGCAAATAGATGGGGAAACAGTGGAAACAGTGGCTGACTTTCTTTTTCTGGACTCCAAAATCACTGCAGGTGATGATTGCAGCCATGAAATTAAAAGACGCTTACTCTTTGGAAGGAAAGTCATGACCAACCTAGACAGCATATTCAAAAGCAGAGATGTTACTTTGCCAACAAAGGTCCGTCTAGTCAAGGCTATGGTTTTTCCAGTCATCATGTATGGATGTGAAAGTTGGACTATAAAGAAAGCTGAGCTTTGAAGAATTGATGCTTTTGACCTGTGGTGTTGGAAAAGACTGTTGAGAGTCCCTTGGACTGCAAGGAGATCCAACCAGTCCATCCTAAAGGATATCAGTCCTGGGTGTTCATTGGAAGGACTGATGTTGAAGCTGAAACTCCAATACTTTGGCCACCTGATGTGAAGAGCTGACTCATTTGAAAAGACTCTGATGCTGTGAAAGATTGAAGGCAGGAGGAGAAGGGGACAACAGAGGATGAGATGGTTAGATGGTATCAATGACTCAATGGACATGAGTTTGGGTAAACTCCAGGAGTTGGTGATAGACAGGGAGGCCTGGCATGCTGCGGTTCATGGGGTCGCAAGGAGTCGGAGACGACTGAGCAAATGAACTGAACTGAATGAAAAAACAGACATAGAGAAAAGACTAATGGATATGGGGACAGTGGAGGAGAGGGTGAGATGTTTGGAAAGAGTAACATGGAATCTTACATTACCACATGTAAAATAGATAGCCAACGGGAATTTGCTGTATGGCTCAGATGGAATGGGGAGGAAGATGGGAGGGAGTTTCAAAAGGGACGGGTTATATGTATACCTATGGCTGGTTTATGTTGAAATTTGACAGAAAACAGCAAAATTCTGTAAATCCTTCAATAGAAAAATAAATTAATTTTTTAAAAAAAGAAAGTAGGGAACAAAATAAGTACACTTTAGAGCTAGAAAAAAAAAAAGCTAAGTGGTTCCTGTTCTAACAAACAAAGGAAAAGCCTTTAAGGGAAGGACTCAAACTTCAATACATTTTCATGTCTGGCCATAAGACCGAAATGGAACAAACATAAAAATCGGAAAAGCAGTTCTCATGAGTTATACTCAAGCCCCCAAAGTTTAGATACATTGTTATAAAACTTAGAGCAAACTCAGCAGTAGTGCAAGAATCTTTTTAAATTCAAGTATTTTGTACAGAACTTATAATTCAAATACTTAAGTGAAGCATTTAAGCTCTCCATAACCTATAAAAAAAAAAGTTAAAACAATACACAGGCTTAAACAGGCTGCAGCAGGTTGTCACCAGTACGACTTCTCTGGCAATGGATAGTGTTATAGTTTGTCACTCTAGAACATTAGAAAATCCCAAACATTTCAGAGAAGGAGAGAGAACTTAGCTTCCAAGAAGTCAAGAACTATCCAGGCACGGAAGAAATAGGTAAGGAAGAGGAAAAGGGTAGTAGAGACAGTATAAAAGAACTCAGAATGGCAGCAAAGTTTGCTACAGACATGCACTGGAAATTGCTCTAAAATTGCTACAAAAGCATCCATCACCCTCACCCCTGTCTTAACTCCTTCAAGATGGGAGGGAGTTTCACACATGACCACTGTCTTAACTCCTTCAAGATGTTTTCCCATGGGAACATGGTGCCAATTTCACAATCCAACTCTTGGGATTCCCTTGTGCCATCAAAGCTGCTGACATTAGTGACTCATTCATTCCACTAGGTACCTAATTCAGTCTAACTATATAGCTTTACAGCAATCACTCTGTGCATGTAAAGGCTATATCCTGAGACACTAAAATCTACACCAAATTATCTTTATCCCACGGTACTTTTTTGTGTCATTAAAAACACAAAGTGGTATAAAAATTTATCCTAGCAGAGCTGGCAGTACCAGTCTACCATCTTCCCTCTACAGGCTAGTCCCACAGCAGGAAAGTTACACGGCTAGGTCACCACTCCAGCAGCCAGATTTTCTGACCCCACCTAAGACTAGAAACTGGGCAAGAGAAAGGGAGTAACTAACACCCCAGTAACACCTGCCAGGCTTCTACAATGTGTCAAGCACAGCACCAAAATGCCTTAAAGACTCTATCTCCTATAATCTTACCATCACCACACCAGGTACACATAATTATGCACACCAGGTAAATGAAAGAATTGAAGTTGGCTACGTATGGATGGATGCAAATGTATATGGCTAGTCAACAGCAGAGCTCGAATTTTAAAGCAAGTCTCTTGGGCACCACAACTGAACGTTTTTCATCAACAAAGCACCAAAGACAAAGAGCCCATAACGAAGCATTTGTGTTGGACTCCAGTAGAATATTTCCTAGTATTAGTCAAAATACATTTGATCAGTTTCATGCTCATCTTTCTATTTGTTGTTGTTGTTATATTTTTCTTTTTTTAATTTTTATTTTTACTTTATTTTACTTTACAATACTGTATTGGTTTTGCCATACATTGACATTAATCCACCACGGGTGTACGTGAGTTCCCAAACATGAACCCCCTCCCTCTTCCCTCCCCATAACATCTCTTTGGGTCATGCCCGTGCACCAGCCCCAAGCATCCTGTATCCTGCATCGAACATAGACTGCATGCTCGTCTTTCTAAATCCCTACTTTTCCAAACCACGCTCAGCTCTGTGTTCTGAAGACACTTGCTAATTCCACAACACCCATGTTCAAGACTTTCACTTAAGAAATAGTCATAAAATATAAAGTAAGTACTTACGCCAGATACTAACTGGGCACTAAAAATGCAGCTGCTGCTGCTGCTGCTAAGTCACTTCAGTTGTGTCCGATTCTGTGCAACCCCATAGACGGCAGCCCACCAGGCTCCCCCGTCCCCGGGATTCTCCAGGCAAGAACACTGGAGTGGGTTGCCATTTCCTTCTCCAATGCATTAAAGTGAAAAGTGAAAGTGAAGTTCATCAGTCATATCCAATCCTTAGCGACCCCATGGACTACAGCCTACCACACTCCTCCATCCACGGGGTTTTCCAGGCAAGAGTACTGGAGTGGGGTGCCATTGCCTTCCCCAAAAAATCCAGCACTCAACTTATATGTAAGGGAACAAACAGCAACCTGAACCTACCCGATTTCGAAGGCAATCCTGAGCAAAACTAAGAGGGATTTAGGAGCCCATCCCCAAAGTGCAGAAGGCCTGTAGCAGCCCTGGTGCCCCCGGCCAAGCAGATGGGAAGCCCCAAGCATGCGTGCTTCTGACATACATGGCTTTGACAGTGGCCTTCTGCTTGTTCCAGCATGTTCCAGCCTCATTTCCTTAGATACGATTTCAGCATTGTAGAAACTGTCAACAGTGAGCAAATTTTACACTTACAGATGGGAGACATATCAAAATTTATTCTTAAAAAAGCCATTATCCCCGGCAGCAACACTATAGCCTGGCTGAGCTGGGACCCAGCCCAGAAGGCCTCCTAATCCCCAGACGCTGGGATCCTGGAGCTGCCTCCACACAGTGGCGGATGAAGTGTTCACTGCCCAAGACACAGGTTGGGAGAAAATCCTTGCAAATCACAGATCTGAAACAGGGCACGTGTTTAGAACATACAAAGAATTCTTAAAATTCAATCATGAGAAAAAAATTCAATAAAAACTGGGCAAAAGCTGCAAACAGGCATTTTCCCAAAGATGATATGTGATGGCAAAGAACCACATTAAATGATACTCAACATCATTAGTCAACAGGCAAATGCAAATTAAAATCTCATTGGGTTAACAGTATATATCCTTTAAAATATTAACACTGTAAAAGGCGTGCCATGCCAACTGTTGACTAAAACATGGAGCAACTGGAACTCTTGGATGCTGTGGTACAGCCACTCTGGATAACGGTGTGGCAGTTTCTTAAGACAAAGTAAACACACACCTACCATATGACCCAGACCTTCTCCTTTAAGTATTTACCTAAGAAAAACAACAGTGTATGTCCATATTTATATGCAAACTTTATACAGCTTTTTAGGTAACAGCTCCAAACTGGAAACAACCCACATGTTCAACAATAAATCAAAGAATAAACAAATTGTAGCATACCCATCGGAGAAGGCTATGGCACCCCACTCCAGTACTCTTGCCTGGAGAATCCCATGGACGGGGAGGAGCCTGGTGGGCTGCCGTCTATGCGGTCGCAGAGTCGGGCACGACTGAAGCGACTTAGCAGCAGCAGCAGCAGGAGCATACCCCTAATACTATTCAGCAACAAAAAGGCATGAAGGCCTAAGATACATGCATGAATCTTGGAAGGGGAAAAAATAAAATAAAATAACAGGCTGAGTGAAAGAAGCCAGACCACAAAAAACTTCTAGAAAATGCAAACTAACATAAACTGACAGAAAGCAGATGAGGGCCTGCCTAGGGAATGGGAGATAGAGGGAGGGAGAGTGGGAGGGAGGAATTACCACGATCACAAAGCAGCTTTTGAGGGTGACAGATCTATTCATTACCTCAATTGGAGTGATGGTCTCAGGATATATAAACATGCCAAAACTCATCAAACGGCACACTTGCAACATGCGCGCTTCATCCTATGTTGCTAATACCCCAATAAAGCGATTTTTTAATTATTAGCATGATACTCTAGGCGTTAGATAAATGCAGTGTGCTGTGCTTAGTCTCTCAGTCGTGTCCGACTCTTTGAGACCCCATGGACTACAGTCCACCAGGCCCCTCTGTCCATGGGATTCTCCAGGCCAGAATACTGGAGTGGGCTGCCATGCCCTCCTCCAGGGGATCTTCCCAACCCAGGGATCAAACCCAGGTCTCCCGCATTGCAGGCAGATTCTTTACTGTCTGAGCCACCAGGGAAGCCCATAAACACTGTAGTCCACAGTTATTCATCGTCTCAAATCTCTTAAACTACTTTGTGTTGTTACAGGTGAAGCCTTGATATACAAAGCAAGATGCTCCTTTCTCTATGCACTCACATAAAACTGGAAAATGAAAGGACAGTGTCTTCACTTTTAATGATACACAGACTGCATATAGAAGGCTACTCTGATCGCTATGCAGGGCGGATTTTACTGCTCTGAAGGGAAAGTGGGTAGCACAAGTAACTTATTTATTTTTCCTATTATTCTAAGATTTACCTTTTAAATAATATTACCCATGACAAAAGGACTAAAGGTAACCTGATTTTCACAATCTGATCATCTTGTTTCAATAGACTTCTTGATAATGTAAATACATTAAGATAATGTAAATATACCAAGATGTCTATGTAGGACTGATATAAATCAAACCAGGAAATTTTATACTGCTGAAAAACTAAAATCCTGAACCATGTTTAATCTTCCTCTTCTGTGTGATGAGTTGTGAATTGCCTGGTTACACAAAAGTAATAAAATCTAAATGACAAGTTTCCTAATTTATTCCAAGAGAGGCCAAAAAAGACAAAAGTCCATGCTTTGGACAGTTTAATTGTAAAAGATTATATTACCCCTAGTAGCATTAAACAGTACAAAACACTCCAGAAGGCTCAATGAGAATAAAGAGCCCTGTTACATTTGACCAACAGGCAGCCTTGAGTTTAACTTCATTTGATGGGCACAGATGTAAACCAGGAAGAAAAGGGAGCACTCTCCTGTAAGGAGGGTCAGCAGGAACAAAGAGCACAGCCTGCTGAAGGGACAGCAGAGGGAGCCCAGCTCCCTGGAAGCTCAGAGGTAAACAGCAGAAGACTACAAAGCAGAGGGGCGTCCCTGGTGGTCAGGGGGTTAGGAATTCAACTTCCAGCACTGGCAGCGTGGCTTCAGTCCCTGTTCAGGGAGCTAAGACCCCACATGCCATGTAGCCGAAATACCAGAACATGAAACAGAAGCAACGCTGTAACGCATTCAACAAAGTCTTTAAAAATGGTCCACGTTAAAAAAAAATCTTAAAAACAAAGTATTGAAAGGGCTACAAAATCAAGAAAATGTTAGAATATCCAGAGCGGCTTACCAAGGTTTGTTGAATCCTACTGGCGTGCTGCAGTCCATGGGGTCGCAAAGAGTCGGACACGACTGAGCGACTCAACTGAACTGATTTGTGTAGTCTAGGCTCTTGCAGAAAGTAGTGTTTCAGAAAAATTTAAAATAATAGTCTGGACCTAGAGAGATTACATACTAAGTGAAGCCAGAGAAACACAAATATTGATATCATATCACTTACATGTAGAATCTAAAAAAAATGATAAAAATTAACTTATGTACAAAACAGAAATAAACCCACAGACATAGAAAACAGAAAACAAACTTACGGTTACCAAGTGGGAAAGCAGAAAGGGATAAATTAGGAGTCTGAGATTAACATACATACATTACTATAAGTAAAATAGATAACTAACAAGGACTGAGTTGTAACACAGGGAACTCAATATCTTGTAATAACCTATAATGGAAAACAATCTGGAAAAGTGTGTGTGTGTGTGTATTAATACATAAAACTGAATCACTGTGCTGTACACCTGAAAACTAACATGACACTGTAAAGAGCTATACTTCAGTAAAAATACAATACAATACAATGGGCTGGAGACGCTGATTGAGAAAGTGGAGCCCTGTAGTGAAGGGGCTAGACTGGGGTGGGAGAAGTTTAAACAAAAAAGAAGGATGCACAGCATTGTGAAATAGGATTTAGTCACTCAACTCTACATGTACTGATGGAAAGGAATCAATAAAAGATGATGGAAGTTTCAAGCCTCAGGGAGCAAAGAAAGTGACATTAAGAATAAGAAAAAGACAGTAGGAAGAGGACGGTTAAGAAGAACATGATGAACTCCACTTCAGACAAGTTTAGATATAGGGCAACAAGGACTGGTCCACATGGATGTAAAAGGCAGCTGGAAAAATAGGACCCCGTGCTCCAATGAAAGGGGTAAGGTGGAATTAGGGAGGTGTTGGCATGTAAGTGGTAGCTGAAATCACAATCCAGGGGGGAAATTCAAATGCCAGGCAGATAACCAAGGGTGAAACCAGCCCAGTCTGAGACAGGAGGGAAGGAAAGTGCAGGCCTGGTCTAAAGAGAGCAGCTTCAGGGAGCGGGGAGACGCCCGGGGAGCCACAAGAAGGAGCCCGTCACCAAAACAAGGCTTGAAGGATCTCTGTTCAGGGAAGAGCTCTGGAAGGCTTTGAGCTGCGAAAGCCTGGAATCAGATCTGCATCTTCAGTTACAGCCAAGGCAAAAAGTAAAGTAACCACTACCAAACAAATTAGGAACAGGCTGAAGTTACAGTTACGCCATCTCCCCACTGACTCCTTGTTCTTACCCTATGAGATGACCCCAATGCATCTAACCTCTGGGGAATATAAACTGAGGTGTATGGCTGCATGGATGTGAGAGCTGGACTATAAAGAAAGCTGAGCAACAGATGGGCAAACAGTGGAAACAGTGGCTGACTTTATTTTTCTGGGCTCCAAAATCACTGCAGATGCTGACTGCAGCCATGAAATTAAAAGACGCTTACTCCTTGGAAGGAAAGTTATGACCAACCTAGACAGCATATTTAAAAGCAGAGACATTACTTTTCCAACGAAGGTCCATCTAATCAAGGCTATGGAAACAGTGGTCATGTATGGATGTGAGAGTTGGACTATAAAGAAAGCTGAGCACCCAAGAATTGATGCTTTTGAACTGTGGTGTTGGAGAAGACTCTTGAGAGTCCCTTGGACTGCAAGGAGATCCAACCAGTCCATCCTCAAGATCAGTCCTGGGTGTTCATTGGAAGGACTGATGCTGAAGCTGAAACTCCAATATGTCAGCCACCTGATGCGAAGAGCTGACTCATTGGAAAAGTCCCTGATGCTGGGAAAGACTGAGGGCAGGAGGAGAAGGGGGGAACAGAGGATGAGATGGCTGGATGGCATTACCAACTCAACGGACATGGGTTTGGGTAAACTCTGGGAGTTGGTGATGGACAGGGAGGCCTGGCGTGCTGCGATTCATGGGGTCTCAAAGAGTCAGACACGACTGAGCAACTGGACTGAACTGAAGGTTGCCTCTGTCTGAAGGTCCCTCCCTTTGGGACCATGGGCCTTGGACTCAGAACTGCTGCTCTGTCACCCAGGCCTCTTGGAGAGACAACCTTTTAGCTGAAGTATCCGTTTTATACTATTTCATCCTTTTTAATACTTTTTCTAATCTGGCTTTTCAAATTGAAACTAGCAGGCTTTTATTATAAAATTATTTTCTATTTTATATGTGTAGGTAAGTTTTGTACATTCTTAGGAATGAAATACAGAAAAATATACACCAAATGTAATAGCTGTCATTACCAGGAAGCACGACCAGTTTATATTTATGTTATGATCTTCTATAATATTTGCTTTTTTCCTAAGCCAAATATCATATGAAATCAAATAAAAACCTTTTTCAATTTTTAATTGAAGAATATCTGATTTACGTTAGAATTTTTCAGAATCTTTTCCACTACAAGATAGTGAATATAGCTACCTGTGCTATACACACCAGGGCTTCCCTAGTAGCTCAGTCCGTAAAGAATCTGCCTGCAGTGCAGAAGACCCAGGTTCAATCCCTGGGTCGGGAAGATCCCCGAGAAGGAAATGGTAACCCACTCCAGTATCCTTGCCTGGGAAATCCCATGGACAGAGGAGCCTGGTGGGCTGCAGTCCACGGACTGCAAAGAGTCGGGCACAACTGAGTGACTAACACACTGTGCTATATATTGGTCCTTGTTATTTATTTTACATACAGTANTGCAGTGGCTTCTCTGCAATGAGAGCTCGGGCTTTATACATGCGACTCTAGGCACATGGGCCCGAGGTGCACCAACTCAGTAGCTGTGGCATACGGGCTTTGTTGTTCCACAGCATGTGAAATCTTCAAACCTAGGGACTGAACCCATGTCCCCTCCACTGACAGGTGGATTCTTATCCACTGTACCACCAGGGAAGTCCCTCCCTTCCCCTGTGGTACCCATGATTCTTTCCTATGTCTGTGAGTCTTTCTGTTTTGTAAATAAGTTCACTTGTATCATTTTCTTAGATTTCACAAATAAGTGATGTCATACGATATTTGTCTTTCTCTAATTTATTTCATGTAAAGGTATGACAATATTTAGGTCCATCCATGATGCTGCAAATGGCATTATTTTACTTTTTTTTTTAATGGCTGAATACTCCATTGTACACATATACCACATTTTCTTTATCCATTCATTTAGGTTGCTTCCATGTCTTAACTACTATAAATAGTGCTCCTATGAACACTGGAATCCGCCTGCAGTGCAGGGACCCCGGTTCGATTCCTGGATTGGGAAGATCCCCTGGAGGAGGTCATGATAACCCACTCCAGTATTCTTGCCTGGAGACTCCCATGGACCGAGGGGCCTGGTGGGCTACAGTCCACGGGGTCGCAAAGAGTCAGACACCACTGAGTGACTAAGCACAGCACAGCACTGGTCTGTAAACATCACCCAAGGTCTCTATCAGAATTGGAGACTTCTGTCTAGCTTTGCTGCTGCTGTTGAATTTGGGGGCGTGAGGGGTTTTGTTTTCCTTTCATTACTCTTACTTTTCAGAATTCATACTTGATTTTCAGAATCAAGAATGGTAGCCCTGTCAGCTACAAATGGGCACTTGCCATCGACCTCCACAAGGGTTAAATCATGGGCTGCTGCACTCGCTGACCTTTAATATTCCCTGAAAGCAGTCCAGGGTAGAGAGCAGAAATGAGGCACTCTGTGCTCTGGAAACACTGGCAGAACAAGTCTTCTGAGAGTTAAATATTCTCAGGAGCTGATTTTACGAGCCCAATTCTTGCATCTCCTCACATCTAGAAAAGCACTAAATTCCTTCATGGTGACCACTACCCCCTCATGACTTACAGAAACCTGCAAAAGTACATGCTTGATTGCATGTACTCCCCTTTCACCAAGATCACATACACACTGATCCTCCCCTACCTCTTTGGAGCAGTTTCTCAGAGTATCTGAAATGCCATCTCCTGGTTTCTAGTCCTCATTTTGTCGCAAATAAACCTTAACTTGCAAATCACATTGTGGATTTTTTTTAAGTCAGCAACCTGACAAAGATAAAGACTGACTGCTTTTTTCCTCTACTGTTTCTTACTGATAAAATGAAAAATAGGATAGCATTAAAAAAAAAAAAGCCATCACTGATTCTACTAATTTAGGGGGGAGGAAATCACCCATTACATTAGATTACATTAGACCACAATTTCTCAATCTTTTCACTGTTAGTATTTTAAACCAGACAATTCTTTACTGTAATATACTCCTCTGTGGATGGGTGTGATCACTTAGCATATGATGCATTTTAGCCATAAGATATCTTAATTTCAAGAGGTGTTATTAAAACAAACAAAAACTTTCCTCTTTTTCATGCAGGACATGTAAAAACCATATCTTTCTTTTCCTAAGGAAGGTTGCTACATAGTGTGAAGAGACACATAAATTTAGAAGATAAAGTTGCTGCCGTTTGAGAGGCTTATAGCAAGTTGCACTCAACATTTGTATCATTTTGGTCTCAGTCATTGACCAAGAATGTAACTGAAGCTTTGGTGTTATCTTGATTCTTGTAAGTTAATTATACAATGATGTATTTTTATGTTTTATAAAAGTTACAAGCATAATTCTAAATAACTAACACAAAAACTTCTGATTTTAGATTAAATATCACCAATATCTACTACGGAGAAGGCAATGGCACCCCACTCCAGTACTCTTGCCTGGAAAATTCCATGGATGGAGGAGCCTGGGAGGCTGCAGTCCATGGGGTTGCTGAGGGTTGGACATGACTGAGCAACTTCACTTTCACTTTTCACTTGCATGCGTTGGAGAAGGAAATGGCAACCCACACCAATGTTCTAGCCTGGAGAATATCAAGGACGGAGGAGCCTGGTGGGCTGCCGTCTATGGGGTCGCACAGAGTAGGACATGACTGAAGTGACTTAGCAGCAGATACCTACTAAGAAAACACGAATTTCTAACCACTGCATTTGATGGTACAACTCTAAAATGAAAGCACAACCTGGAAGAGACACCAAAACAACTCTAACAAAAGCATCTCTTCACATGAAACAAGTACTTTGGTGATTGATTTAAATAGGTGATTTATTTAATAATGTCCTAAGGGAGAATGAAGTAGACCAATGTGAGGTCATTCCTCTTTACAACTCTATAGCATAGAGAAGCTGAGAATGAATGAAATAAATAAAACAGTATTCAATGTGGGTCTTTAGATGCTTCTATTTGCTTACACCTACCACACAACAGGAATCATTATATACAACTTCCAAAAACTCAACTGCCCATACAGTATCTACATCATTCGACTTCCAGTACAACCTAACTGCATCATCAAAAGTATTTCCTCCCTAAACAAAAACAAACTTCTAAAATTCAGTCGTTTGTTCATTTGCTCACTTTTCATTCAACCAACAAGTGCTGAGGGCCAAATACTGGCCAGGCACACTGCTGTGAAAGCGTAGTCGCTCAGTCATGTTCGACTCTGTGCGACCCCATGGACTGTAGCCCGCCAGGCTCCTCTGTCCATGAGATCACCACAGCAAGAATACTGGAGTGGGTTGCCATTTCCTTCTCCAGGGGATCTTCCCAACCCAGGGATCAAACCCAGGTCTCCTACATTGCAGGTGAATTCCTTACCATCTGAGCCACCAGGGAAGCCCACTGGTGGGCCCTAGAAAATCAAATCAAACAAGGCACTTTCTCCAAATTCAAGGAACTACCCATATATATGCTGCCTCTGGGCTGCCTCTCTACCACCTCTCACAGGACCAGCGGGCACAAAGCATGCCGCAGAGCCCTGTTAGAACCAGCACCAGCCAAGCAAGTGGCTGACGTGTGGCTAACAGTCTAGTCAAACACTGCTATCTGTCTGAAGGCTTGCTTCACACTCCTGAGTACATAAGAAAGCTTACTGTTTTACCTCCTCCCAATGTTTCATCAAAATTCACAGAAAGAAACACAAGACAAGATCTGGCAATAACTCTATCAACCATATGCCAAAGTCTCTTCACCATATGCCACAGTCTGAGTCAAAGGTCCATGAACTGCACAACCGAGAAGCTCAACTGACCCAAGAGTTCACCACCATACTTACTGTCTTGTGCTACATCTTCCAAAATGTTATCCACGAATGAATGAATAAGGGAAGAGACAAGCAAACGACAAGAGGGGAGTGAACCACAAAGACGGGGAGAACACGTCAACCATCCCCATCGCCTGAACTTAGTTCTGAAACACAGGAGCTCTACCTACCAGAAAAAGACAGGCTGCCGGACAGGTCACTGCATGGGGACTCCTTCCAAAGTTTGGCGAGGTTGGATTCCCTTCCTCTACCCTCCCCCTCTCCTGGGAGATCTACCTGACTCCAAGATGGTTACTATTGGCCTGGGCAAGCAACAGGGAACATTAAGGAGGGCAACGGTTCATAACTGCCCAAGGACGACTCTGTAAAACAGGGTCCCAGAGAGAAAAAGCCATGAGCAGAACACAGGAAAGTAACAGACACTACGTTCACGGCTGAAGAATTATGTGTGCGTGCTAAGTCGCTTCAGTCATGTATGACTCTCTGGGACCCTATGGGCTGTAGCCCGCCGGGCTCCTGTGTCCGTGAGATTCTCCAGGCAAACTGCTCCTAATTCTCTAATTCATTCAGAGACCTGGACAGTCTGTGCCATGAAAATTTCCATCTCAGCCTGGCAGAGCCACACGATGATGAGTGCCTGGTAGTCCCTGGAAACAGAACAAGCCAAGGAACACATGTAACCATATATCTTCCAGGACTAGACACAGAAACAAGAAGCTGCCTGCAATAGAAAGTTCAGTGAGGAAGAAGCCACCCTCACCCACTTCAGTGAAATCAACAGAAGGAAGGGAAAATACAGACCCAAGGATCAAGAGGAAGAGTACCTCTCTGATGAAAATTCTCCTGAAGCTCTTGAACAATACAGACAGTAGTATCCTGGCAACCCTCAAAATGTTCTAGCCCCATCCAGGCTGCCGAGCAGAGCTGGGCAAAACATACCATCACCCAGATGGTTCATGATCTTAGCTCTCAGAGAAGCCTACATACTTCCCTCCTCTGGGGAAGCACCCTGGGGTTTCCATCCCTCTTCATTATCTTACTTTTCATCATCATTAGATGTCCAACAGATACTTTAGGACAACCTGGTCATGCTATCAACACTTAAGTCACAGTCTGTTATTTAAATACTTAGTGTGACAAGACTCTGTGCTCAGGGCTTTACATATGCAAATCTTACTTAATGCTTAAAATAACCACATGAAGCTTTTTTATCTCCCATGTTTATGCCCATGTTTTTATCTCCCATGTTGACAGAAATTGCAGCTCTGGCATGGATGAATAATTTTTCCAAAAGTCACTTAAGTATCAAGTATCAAGATTTAATCCAGGGCTGTATCCTTCACTCTGTGCTGTATTGCTTCAGTGTTCAAGCCTGAGGCATCTTCTCAACACACATAGCTCAGCTGGTAAAGAACTCACCTGCAAGGCAGGAGACCCCGGGAGCGTAACAGTCAGCCACGACTTGGCCACTAAACAACAGCCTGCCAAAGTTACTGTGTGTCAGGCAAGTATCCTACTTCATTAGATATTTGCTGAGCACCTGTATGAGTCAAGTGCCATCTTGGGGTAATGGGAAATAAACCTGCTTTGAGATGTTTAGAATCTTAAAAGTGTACAACAGATGTTACTTAGCCTTACTAGATACTACCTCCACAAGCATGTAAGATTTGTAAGGGGGTGGGGGGGTTGCTTATTTTTGTTTATCCCACAAATTAACAGCATGCATGGACCACTGTTGAATATTTTAAAAGTTTACGAGATGTGCACTCCTTAAATATAGTCTCTAGTTTAAAATTAGCAAGAAACAATCTATAACAGCAACTGAGAGGTAATATGTTCATGGCCTTTTAATAATTCACATTAAACATTTATTCTTATGTATCAGTGTATTTATCAATTCAGATAATTGTACACCAAAAATAAGATATGTGAAGTGCACAAATCTTTAAGTATAAAGCTTGATAAATTTTTGCAAAATGATCATACATATGTATCAGTCAGGGTCCAGTCAGGAAATAGAAACCACACCAGTTGCTTGAGCAGGGAAAATTTAATACAATGAATTGTTAACTGGGAGGAAGTAAATACTCAAAGAAATAAAAGAAGATTTCAAAGAAAAATAGCAGTGCAAACTCTGCTCCCCCCTGCCAAAAAAAAATTAGCCACTATCTCTAGGCTGAAGAAGAGTGGACAGAGAGGTAGTGAAGCACCCCACCCCACACCTCCTTGGAGAGACAGAAACTGTGTCAGGAGCAGCGGAGGAACTCGCCAGAGAGCAGGCTGGAGCTGGGCTGTGGGCAGGGCGAGGCCTCAGGGTCACAACCTGACCTCTGAATAGGCAGCTGGGCTCCCGCTGAAAGGTCATACCGGGGGCTGGAGCCTGGGAGGGAGGGGTCTTCCCGACACAACAGCCTTGCAGTGTTCCTTCAGGGCCCTCTGCTGGAAATGCCTAACATTCCTAAGGAAAATGGTTTCCAGAATCCAGCTTCATGTCACACAGCTGGGCAAGCAAGACAGTGTGGAACCAGCTGGCGCTGGTTGTCCAGTGGTTAAGAATCAACCTGCCAGTGCAGGCCACGTGGGTTCAACCCCTGATCCAGGGGGACCCCACAGGGCACAGGGCGACTGAGCCTCAGGCCACAGCTCCCCGGGCCTGTGCGGCCTGGCGCCGCTGCTCCACGCCACCCAGGGAGCCGGCGCAGCAGGTGGAGAGCAGCCCCAGCTCAGCGCAGCGAGAAGGTCTGCGCAGCAAAAGACCTAGCACAGCCACAGTCGGTAAATTGATTAGTTTTTTTAAAAAGAGAAAGAAGACAGCCTGGATTCTGAAAGCTTTCCTACTCATGGTTCCGGTCCTTTGTGAGGCTAATAATTTTAGGCCAGTCAAGCTAACCCAAAAAATTCCTAATCAGTTTCCTTTTGATAAATGTACCCCCAAAGAAGAAAGGGTAAACTAAATGTAGTATTCACTACATACAATGGACTATAATTCAGCACTAAAAGGAATGAAACTCTGATGCCTACTGCAACATAGAAGAGCCTTGAAGACATCAAATGAAATAAGCCAGACAGGAAAGGACAAGTACTGCGTCATTCTCCTTCCAGGAGGTACCTGGAGTAGTCACATTCACCAGTGGTTAAATGGGCACGGAGTTTCAGTCTGCGGCGATGACAAAGTTCAGGAGCTGGATGACGGCGATGGTTGCACACGACGTGAATATGCCGAATGCCACTGAGCCGTCCAATTAAAAATGGTTAAAATGTAAAATCTTGTTACGTACATTTTACCACAATTAATCAAAAAAAAGAGTTTAAGCTGATTTAAAGAGGTCGTATTACTTGTACCAAAAGCACCTTGATTACTATATTTCAAGCCATTCATCAGCATGAACCCAGAATGCTCTACCTANTCGAGTTAGCGACTAAACCACCACTCCCGCCACCGGGAACAAGGACAAAGACTGGGAGCCAACACCCCTGGAAGGAGGAAACACAGGTCTTCCGGAGGACAACACCTTCAAACTAAACCTCAAAAAAGTCAACAGAGCAGTTCCAAGAAACATGAATTCATAATAAAAAAAAACTGTACAAATAAAGATACAAGCCACAGTAAGGAAGAGTCAAACAGAATCAGAAACCTCTACAGAATCAGACCTATAAAGACTGTGGGTATCAAAACCAGACTCTAAACAGACTCACCTTACACTCCGTGAAATATGAAGAAATAAAGGAAGACCTGAAACTACAACAAAAGAGTATCAAATAACAACTAAGATGTGTATACGGAACCAAACAGAACTTCCAGGAAAAAAACTAGTATTGAAATTAGAGCAGATGAGTCACAACTGCATAAAGAATTAGTAAACTGGAAGATCTGAAAAAGTTATCCAGAATTCAGAGAATCAAAACCACTGAATCGTAAAACAAAGGTCAAGAGCACACCCTTACTTCTTACTTCTAACTGGAATTCCAGAAGGAGTTAGAGAATAAGAGAGAAACAATATTCAAAAATAGAATGGTTGAAAATGTCCCAGGGCTGATCAAGACGAGATTATCAGATTCACAAAGCACAACATATTCACCACAAAACTAAAAGAACTCTTCATCCCTACACATTACAAACTGAAGATCAAGCAGATACAGACATGAAAGCTTATAACAAAATCACAATTCAAACGAAAAGCAAGTTAACAGTAAAACAGCACCAGAGTAGCCTTAAGAGAAATTAATTGTCCACTTAGAATTTTATGTAGATAATAAACCTGCCTTTTGAAAACAAAGATGAAATCAGCATATTCAGAGAAACACAAACTGATGTCCACACTACCAATGATTCTCATTGAAGGAACTTCCAAAGCAGGCACCTCAAAAAAAGGTGGGGGGAAACAACAGAAAGAGGGGAGATGTAAAAATAAAAAGCAAAGACGGATTCTCCGTCTTAAAAATAAAAAGAAAATGATACATATGAACAATTCCAAACAAATATTAACTGCATAAGATAATGTGTTCATGCTCTGCTGCTCAGTTGTGTCTCTTTGTGACCCCATAGACTGTAGCCCTCCAGGGCCCTCTGTCCATGGGATTTCCCAGGTGAGAATACTGGAGTGGGTTGCCATTTCCTTCTCCAGGGGGTCTTTTCAAACCAGGGACTGAACCTGCATCTCTTACACTGCAGGCAGATTCTTTGCCACTGAGCAACTATATAATAATGCCTAATTTGTGGAGCTAAAAAGAAATCAAAGTAGAATTAAAACTGTAGACAACAGCATACAATGGAAAAAAGGGCCGTGGAGTTACAGGTTCTCATCTTGACATAGAGAAAAGTAACTCTAGGCTTTAATGTGCTTGTTAAAGGGTGACCACAAACAAAGCTTCTTTAAAGAATATATAACAATATATAATACAGAGGAATAAAATGGAATTACAGAAAAAATTTTAAAAGTCAAATCTAAAGAAGAGAGGAGAAAACAACAACAAAGAGCAGAACACACAAGTGCAAAACGCCTGCCAAAATGCATCCAAAACATCAGTGCCGACAATCAGTGTAAGTGGACAAAAGATGTGACAACTAGACCTCGAGCTACATGCACTATTTACAAAAGATACACGTAAAACATAAGGACACGGGAAAGCTGAAAGTGATCAGGCCAACACCGACACAAACACCACAAGGTCACAGAGCATAAACTTATCAAACAAGGTATATCGGAAAAACCATAACAAGCAAAGCGGCAAAGAACTGGTGGTCCACCAAACACTAGTGTTCTCAGAAAAAAAGAATCCAGCTTCCACACAACCTTTCTGCTGCTGCTGCTGCTGCTAAGTCGCTTCAGTCGTGTCTGACTCTGTGCGACCCCAGAGAAGGGAGCCCACCAGGCTCCCCTGTCCCTGGGATTCTCCAGGCAAGAACACTGGAGTGGGTTGCCATTTCCTTCTCCAGTGCATGCAAGTGAAGAGTGAAAGTGAAGTCGCTCAGTCGTGTCCGACTCTTCGCGACCCCACGGACTGCAGCCCACCAGGCTCCTCCATCCATGGGATTTGCCAGGCAAGAGTACTGGAGCGGGGAGCCATTGCCTTCTCCAACACAACCTTTCTAGACTTTGTATTATACTACAGAGGTACAGTAATCAAAACAGTATGGTATTGACACAAAAACAGACATGTAGCTCACTGGAACAGAACAGAGTGCCCAGAAATAAACCCCGTCTACAATCAATTCATCTTCAATAAAGGAGGCAAGAATATACCATGAAGAAAAGAAATTCTCTTCAACAAATGGTGTTGGGAAAGTTACATACAAGTCAATGAAATCAGAATACTCCTTCACACCATATACAAAAATAAACTCAAAATGGTTTAAAGACCTTAATATAAGACATGATACTATAAAACTCCTAGAACAGAACATAGGTGAAACATTCTCTTATATAAATTGTACCAATATTTTCTTAGATCAGTTTTCCAAGGCATAAGAAATAAAAGCAAAAATAAACAAATGGGGCCTAATCAAACTTAAGAACTTCGGCACAGCAAAGGAAACCATAAACAAAAATACAACATATGGAATGGGAGAAGATATTCGCAAACAATCTGACAAACAAGGAGTCAATATCCAAAATATACAAACAGGTCAGACAACTCATATTGAAAAGACAAATCTCCCAACCAATAAATGGACAGAAGACCTAAACATATAGTTTTCTAAAGAAGACATACAGATGGCCAAAAGACACATGATGCTCAGCCTAGCTAATGTTTAGAGAAATGCAGTTCAAAACCATAAGGAGGTATCACCCCACACCAGTCGGAATGGCCATCATCAAAAAATCTACAAAAAAATAAAATGCTGGGGAGGGTGTGCAGAACACGGCTGGTGGGAACGTAAACTGGTGCAGCCACTATGAAAACCAGTACAGAGGGTCCAAATTAAAATTATCATATGATCCAGCAATCCCACTCCTGAGCATATATCCAGAAAAGATGAAAAGCTTAATTGGAAAAGATACACGCACAGCAATGTTCACAGCACCACTATTTACAATAGGAAAGGCATGGAAACAACCCCAGGGCCCATCAACAGATGACCGGCTTAAAAAGAGGTGGTGTGCATATGCACATGTACACACAGTCGACTATTACCCGGTCACGGAAAAAGAATGAAATATTGCCACTAGAAGCAACAGAGATGGACCTAAAGAATGTCACACTCAGTGAAGTCAGACAGAGAAAGATAAATAATATGTGACACCACTCACGTACCACCGAAAAAATTATCCAAAATTATATGTACAGAACAGAAACAGACTCACAGGCATAGAAAATGAACTTATGGTTAACAAAGGGGAGAAGGGAGTGAGTCAGGATAAATTAGAAATATGGGATTAACAGGCGCAGCAGAGATTTACTGTATAGCACAGGGAACTATGGGCTTCTCTGGTGGTTCAGACAGTAAAGAATTTGCAGGAGAGGGTTTGATCCCTGGGCTGGGAAGATCCCCTGGAGGAGGGAATGGCAACCCACTCCAGTATTCTTGCCTGGAGACTCTCATGGACGGAGGAGCCTGGCAGGCTATTATCCATGGGGTTGCAAAGAGTCGGACACAACTGAGTGCCTAAACACACACACACACAGAGGGAACTACATTTAATATCTTGCCATAACTTACAACAGAAAAGATTCTGAAAACATAAAACCGAGTCACTTTATACATTTGAAACTAACTATACTGTAAATCAAGTATACAACTACAATTTGAAAAAAATAAAAAGAATCCAACCTCCACACATTTGGGAAATTCTGTCCAAAGGAAGCCTACTGGTTAACAAAGCACACTGTTAGGGAGGAACTGCTGGAGCTCACAGGCCGGCATCAAATTATTGACCAGAGAAATTAATATGCCTTTTGTTACCTGAATATTACTGACTGGAGATGTTTCGATATTCACTTACATATATTGCCAGCCACAGACACTAGTTTCTACAGAAATCCCCTTGTCAGTAATGTGCTATCAACCTGCTCCCTCTCTGAGCTAAGACTTACCAGGTCAGCACTCCAATAAGCCACCAAAGAGGTGAGGAAATGAACACTAAAGCTCAAAAGTCTTGCCTCCCTTAGGTGAAGTATAGGACAGAAAAAGAGACAACAAAGAAAATTTAACCAAAAGAAAGCCAGTGTATCAACAGTATTAGCAACAAAATGAACTTTAAGGCAAAAAGCATGATTGGAAATAGTCACTACTTCACTGCACCATTTTCCTTCATAATCTTCATCTGTGTGTACTGAAAAACACATCTTCAAAAGTATATAACACAAGTTGTCAGAAGTTCAAGCAGAAATTGCCAATGCTACCATCTGCAATTATCTCTATAATTGAGACATTAATCAAACAAAAGCAGAAACAGCTGAACACTGCAGCTAACAAGCTTGATCCAGTAACTGGAAAACACAGATTTTTCCCAAGAATACATGAATCATTTGCAAAAAGCTGTCCATATACTTCATAAGTCTTAAAGCAAGCCTCATACTTTCACAGTATCAGACCATACCATTTGAGGATAATGCAATTTACACTATAAATTAACAACAAAATGACTTTAATAATAAAACCTTTATATGTGTGTTCAGCTGTTCAGTTGTGTCTCTTTGAGACCCTGTGGCCTGTAGCCCACCAGGCTCCTCTGTCCATGGATTTCTTCAGGCAAGAATACTGGAGTGGGTTGCCATTTCCTTCTTCAGGGAACCTTCCCCACCTAGGGATCGAATCCAAGTCTCCCTCATTGGAAGCAGATTCTTTACCACTGAGCCACCAAGGACGCCCAAAATCTATATATTTGGAAACAAAAACAACCCTTGAATCAGACAGTATGTAAGACACTGGAAAATACTTAGAACTTATTAAATCTACTTAGGAACATTTGTGGGCTTTGCCCAAGGCAGCAGGTACAGTTAATTATGGGCTTCCCTGGTGACTCAATGAAAAGAATCCACCTGTCAATGTTAAGATAACAGGGGTTAGATCCCTGGGTCAGGAGATTCCCTGGAGGGGAAATGGCAACCCACTCCAGGATTCTTGCCTGGAATACCCCATAGACAGAAAAGCCTTGTGGGCTACAGCCCATGGGGTCACGAAAGAGTCAGACATAAGAACTAAGCAACAGTAGAAGGTAACTATACCAAACCCAGGATGTTTTACAGGTGAGTTCTGCCTAACACCAAAAAACAGGTGTCTCCAGCTTTACATAAAACCCTAGAGAATACAGAAAACATTCCACAACTTATTTCATGAGACTTCTGCAATGCTAATATTAAATAATACCAAAATCTCGCAAAGACTACATGAGAAAGAAAAACTACAGACCAATCTCATTCATGAACAGGAATGCAAAAATCGTTTTAAACAAAACAATAGCAAATCAAACCCAAGAATACAGAACAAAAGATAGTGTATCATAACCAAGTTGTATTTCTTCCAGGAATGTGAATGTTATTCCACATTGAAAATATATTCAATCATCTCAATGCAAAAAAATTCATTTGATCAAATTTCATAACCACTCAATTAAAACTTTTATCAAACTAGGAATAAAAGGAAAAGTCCCTAACCTAGTTAAGTAGAAAGTCAAGTTGTGAAGGACTTCCAGGAAGGCTTTAAAGAAAGGGAGCTGAGTCCATGAAGACAGGCCCTTTGTGCGTCCACTTCTTTGGATTTGGAATGGGGGCTACATGGCTGATTTCCCAGCATCTACTCTGGTCTATGAGGTGATGTGGATCAACTGGAATTCTCCTGCACACCTGACAGGAGGATAAATTGGTACCAGACCGTCTAGAAACAGCTACCTATATGATAAAATTATATAGAAAGAAAGGGTGCTTAATACAAATTTCAAGATAGTGTTTATTTCTAGCTGGGTGAGAGAAGGACTTCAACTGAGGAAGTGACAACCCCTAACTGGTAAAGTTCCATTTCTTTAGCTAAATGAGAGGTCCAACTGGGTTCATTTCATTTCTCTGGAAACTATACATATCAGTTGGATATACTCTTCTCTGTGCATGAGATATTACACAATAAATTTTAAGTGAATGAAAAAATATCCAGGAAGCTATTTGAAAATATCTTCTTGCTCATCTCCCTATTTAAAAAAAAAAATTCTTGGTAGGTAAAAGTGGTTTTTTTCATTGCTATAAAATTGCTATTGAGATCTGGCACTTTAGGGGCTGCTCTTTAAAAAGAAAAATTGCTATTAAAGACATTCATGTGTACTCCTCCCTGTATACCGCCATCAACTTGGTTTCGAAACATCTCTGAAGCACAAAAGATGTGAAGGCTTTGCACAGACTCTACTGACTTGCAACCACTTTCTCATATACCAACTGACATTCACCCTATTTCTGCTAATGAAATCCTTTAAACTTATCTTAGTAACAGCAACATTAAAGGGTAAGAATTTGTACATAGATACTAAGCTGCTAAATAAAGAGAGGCGAACTAAGCTTTAATTAAGATATCAGATTTACATTTTAAAGTGCTGTGTGGTATCTCAAACAGGATCTTCTTAGCTTAAGGCAACTGTGGGACTAAACCCAAGAGGCTAGGTAGATACCTGAATGGTTTTAGGCTAATTTATGGATTCGGTTTCCTAGAAAATAATAAAATCCCAATAAAAAAAACTTCTCCAACTTCTGGAGCATCCTTGGCAGGTATTTTTATGAGCACTCACTTTGGAATATCCCTGGCAAGGCAGGTACCAAATCCCGTAGGATAAAGGCCCGAAAATCAACAGCGACATAACCCAACAACAGATTCAAGAATTACTCGGAAACAGGTTGTCTTTCACACGTGATCTCCCCTCCAGAATCCTGAGGTGTGAAAAGCAA
Source organism: Redunca redunca (assembly GCA_006410935.1). Taxonomy (NCBI): domain Eukaryota; kingdom Metazoa; phylum Chordata; class Mammalia; order Artiodactyla; family Bovidae; genus Redunca; species Redunca redunca. The sequence continues at coordinate 235,063 of SJYQ01003267.1, forward strand.
TAGGGAAAATTACCGGGAATTGAGAAGGGTCCCTGAATCATATAGACAAAACTTAAATCAGCTGGGACCTTGCAATTAAAGTTACCTGACTTCACTTTCACTTTCATGCATGAGAGAAGGAAATGGCAACCCACTCCACTGTTCTTGCCTGGAGAATCCCAGGGACACGGGAGCCTGGTGGGCTGCTGTCTATGGGGTCGCACAGTCGGACACGACTGAAGCGACTTAGCAGCAACAGCAGCAACCTCATTCCTAGGTGTTCTTTGGAAGGAATGATGCTAAAGCTGAAACTCCAGTACTTTGGTCACCTTATGCGAAGAGTTGACTCATCGGAAAAGATTCTGATGCTGGGAGGGATTGGGGGCAGAAGGGGACGACCGAGGATGAGATGGCTGGAGGGCATCACTGACTCGATGGACGTGAGTCTGAGTGAACTCCGGGAGTTGATGATGGACAGGGAGGCCTGGCGAGCTGCAATTCATGGGGTCGCAAAGAGTCGGATACGACTGAGCGACTGAACTGAACCTCATTCTGCGGAGAAGGCAATAGCAACCCACTCCAGTGTTCTTGCCTGGCAAATCCCATGGACGGAGGAGCCTGATGGGCGCAGTCCATGGGGTCGCTAGCATTCGGACACGACTGAGCGACTTCAGTTTCACTTTTCACTTTCATGCACTGGAGAGGGAAATGGCAACCCACTCCAGTATTCTTGCCTGGAGGATCCCAGGGATGGGGGAGCCTGGTGGGCTGCTGTCTATGGGGTCGCACAGAGTCGGACACGACTGAAGCGACTTAGCAGCAACCTCATTTTGCGGAGAGGGAAATCGTGTCTCTCGGGAAGAAGCGCACCTGCTAAGGATCTAAGTCATTTGAATCCATCTCCTCTCTCAGTCCAGTGATCGTTCCCTCACCCACTCCCAAACGCTTCAATTCGCTCCTGACACGGAGGGGAGGTGAGAAAACCCGCACCTCCAGTGTGGCCAGAATGTCGGGACCAGAAAGGGTCGCGGCCCCTCCTCTCACAGGTGGTGAAACTGACGTTGGAAAGTGACGCAGCTAGGGGAGAAAATCAACGACCCTCGGCCACCGAGCTGCAGGAGCTTCCCGAAGGCGATGAAAATCACTGGGGACCCCACTTCCCAGCTCTAGGAGAGAGAGGGTCAAAATGAGACCGGCTCCCTAGATTTCAGCATGAACCCCGAGTTTCCCTTGCAGGAGAACTGGGGAAACACAGACAGCTAGTAGCGCAGGTCTGAAACGCCACGGAGGGACAGGCACCGATTCTCGCCTCTCCTGCATACATGTCCGTGGAGAAATGGGAACCGTGAGGATGCGGCGACTCCCGCGAGAAGAGATACCTTATGCTCGCGCCGCAGTCTCCCGTCGTACCGGCACCGGAGCCCGCCACCTTGCTTCCGGGGTTCAGCCGCAGCAAGGACCTAGGTCTCCGAAGGAGGGAGCCTCAGCCCCGCCCCATTCAAGCCCCGCCCCTAAGCGCGCCTCGCAGAGGACCCGGGTAACTTCCGGGACGCCGCGCGTCACTAAGCAGCCGGCCCCCACTTCCGGACGCATCCTTGCCTTCCTCGCTGTCCCAGACTGCTCGAGTGCCATCTAGATATCGGCACGTTTGATTGGCGGAGCGAGAATGCTGGTCTCCGCCGATTGGATCCGGGGGAATCCGCCCCGTAGACGTCAGCTGTGAGCACAGTCTCAGTGGTCGGCTTGTTTCCCGCCGGCTGCCTGCCTTGAGTTGCAATCATGGTGGACGTGATGGAGCTGCCCAAGGCGCGAATCAACGCCAGCATGCTAGCTCAGTTCATCGACCAGCCGGTCTGCTTCGTAGGGAGGCTGGAGAAGGTGCGCGCGCTCAACGCCCTGGGCTTTTTGGGTGGAGGGGCCCCATGGCCGTCGGGCTGGCGGCCCCAGGGTAGGTAACGGAGGGTGGAAGAGAGAAAGCATCACTGCGCCCCGAATTGCTTTATTTCTCGCAACGGAACTTTTTGCACACTTTTTGACCACTGCAGCCCAATTTTTGGCTCTTAGCCCGCGGAATCACGAAGTTTTCGAACTCGCTCCGTTCTAGTGTCCCGCCCTCGTTTTTTACTTGAAATTATAGACAAAATTCCATCTGTTTTCTGTTAGCCGGCCTTGACAGCTAGTCCAGTTTTCTTGTTTCCTTCTTTTCTGCTGTTTCCTCTTTTCTCAAACCTCGTTTTATCGTTTAAGTCGCTTTTCTGTGAAACATTGCTTGATTGTATTTTACTGATCCAGTGCCAGTTTCTTATCTTACCCAAGTGTTAAGAGCGCAGCCCCTCATCCTATTGGTGAGAAACAGGCCCAAAGGCTCAGGATCAGGGAACCGAGAAAACTTTTATATGAAAGTTTTTACTAGTTTATTTCAGTCACATTATCTTCTTGCAGTAGGTGTATTTGGACTTCACAGTTATGGAAATTGGGTAGGAGTGGCATCTGGTTAAAAAGTGCTTAAGGCCACGGCGAGTAGCAAAGCTGGCATTCAAACCAGATCTGAGTGCACTCTTTGCAGCTGTCTCTCGGGAGGAACCCAGATGTTCTAATAATGTTTCTCTTTACTTCCTCATGTCTAATTTTTTAAAACATACCCTCTGTGGGATATACACTGTTTGAATCATGGATGCCAGTAGATCTCACTTTTAGATGATATGAACCCTCCTTAATTTGTTATTTCTAATTTGTTCTTAGATCTTAATTTGTTCTTAGATCTAAATCTGGGTTGCCAGATTTAGCAAATAAAAATAATGGGACATATTTGCACTAAAAAGGTAATTGTTTATCTAAACTTCGAATTTAGGCATCCTTTGATGAGGTATAGTAACACAAGACAATGTGAACTAGTTAAACTGCTCAAAAGAATTGCTTTGTGTTCACTAAGTGTGGGTCAATCTGCTCATCTTTTGTCAAACTTCTAGTGTTTTTAAGAGGTTTATATGGACTTTTTAAAAAATTATGTGTTTCTTTTTCAGATTCATCCCACTGGGAAAATGTTTATTCTTTCAGATGGAGAAGGAAAAAATGTAACTATTGAGTTGATGGAGCCTGTATGTTTAAGTATTAATTCTGTGTATATTATAATTAATTCTTCCATCTTATTTGGTTTATTGCTGATGTTTCTTATTCTTGGAGTGGACATATAAAGGACCAGCTCATCAAACTTCTCTCAAATAGAATTTGTGTCCTGCTTTTACATTTCCCTTTACTTTTCTAACCAATGATTTTTGGGGCTCCGTCATTTTTAAATAAATGCTGACAACTCTCATTCCTTATGAAAGACCAGAAAATCACTTAAGAAAAAAATTATTTTTAAATCACTTTTCCCTTCCTCAGTAGTTTCACATTTTTTAAATTCAGTTCTCTATTTTTGTTTACATTTATTTTCAGTTGTCACTTGCTTTTATGGTTTATGTTTGTGGTACACTTTCTTCATCTTCTGTGAAGACAGATGTGTGTGCTGTTTGGTTAATGCATTACAGAACTCACTGTACAAATATACATAATAGAAAGTTCCTTTCAATGAGTCCTTTTAAACAAGTTACACCTTGTGGAAATACTGGACAGTCTCAGTATCTTTAAGTGATTTTTGTCTTCAACTTAAACATTTAACTGTAGCTTTAGACCTGAAGCCACTACTAAAGGTTACTGGACTGGTGACATGCTGACAGTAATAAGTACTCGAACATTTTTAATAAGTTACAATTCCATTTTTGCATTGATAAATCTTAAAATTATTTTGCTACATGAAATGAAAGATTAGTAAAATCTAGAACAATTTTCCAAGTTAATTTATCAGCTGAAAAATGTGATAACACCAAGTCGGCATTTTGTTCTTTGTGTTAGCTTGATGAAGAAATCTCTGGAATCGTGGAAGTAGTTGGAAGAGTAACGGCCAAGGCAACCATTCTGTGTGCATCTTATGTCCAGTTTAAAGAAGATAGTCATCCTTTTGGTAAATGAAACATTCTGTAATTCATGTAATTAGGAGGAAAACAACTTTATTTTTAACTTGCTATGTCTTGGTCTTGAGTTTTAGTCCTGCTACACTTTGAATTTCTGTATCACTTTCTGAACCCAAAGGAAAATGCTAGGACATTTTGGCCTACTTCTAAATAATACTTCTGTATGTAAGAAACACGATGAAGATTAATATTTGTGGAAAGAGAATTTTTTAAAACAAATAAAACAAAAATACTGTTAATATGTTTTTTTATTTGATTTTAATATAGAAAGGCATTAAATAATGCACAACACCTAAATCACAACCAGGCGAGAATGGTGCCTGTACGATGGAAGTCAAAATGGAAGTTATACTCCATGAATTTTGGAAATCATGGGAGTTCTACTCCATGAATTTTGGATATCATGGAAGTTCTACTGTATGACTTTTATTTTTTGGAACTGTAATATGACCCATATCACAGTTTTACCAAGTGGATTGTGAAAATACATTCTCTCCTCTAAAAGGGAGAGGAAAGAGAAACAGGTAGAACTCCTTAAATAATAATTGATGTTACAACTTTTCCACTGTAGATTAAATGTTTGCTAACCTATTTCTTTCAGATCTTGGACTTTACAATGAGGCTGTGAAGATTACCCATGAGTTCCCTCAGTTTTTTCCTTTGGGAGTTGTGCAGTATGGTTGAACTATTTTGATGATTGCCCGTGAGCTACACTGAAGACTATTAAAGGAGGCCCCTGATATTTGAAGGAGCAATTCCTGTGGTTTTTAATATTTAATTTGTTCTCTTAATTTCATTTACCTAACTTTATTAGATATTCCATTGTGCCATTTTTGACAGAACTGGCTTATTGACAGTTCTCACCTAAGTTCTCATAAAGAATAATTTCTCTGGCATATGGTCAGATTAAATGTACAAAAAACAAATTTGGTTGAACTCAGTTTTCTGCTTTATTAATAAAAGCTTATGTGCTGTTGGTCGTATCGTTCTTCTTCTTTCGGTCACCTGTTCAAGCACAAACTTGGAATTTAATAGCTGTCAGGTCAGGACTTAAGATTTCCCAATGAAACCCTGGGCCAACCGTGTTAAGAATGTACCGCTACCTCATGAACTACACTATGTTCATCACTTCATTGACACTGAAAAAACAATGATATTAAAAGCAAACAGAATCCAACATCTGTAATTTTTGAATACTTGTATTAGGGCATTCTACAGAATCAGAACCAATAGGATGTATGTGGATATGTATATGTAAATGAATTGTTACACAGGTTGGTTTACATGGTTATGGAGGTGGAGAAGTCACCCGACCTGCAATCTAGAGAACCAAGATCTGCAAAACTGGAGAACCAAGAAAGTCGGTGGTGTACAGTGCGAGTCTAAAAGCCTGAGAATAAGGGAAGTTGATGGTGTCCCATGCAGCCCACGTCGAAGACCTGTGAACAGGGAAGACACTGCTGTAAGTCCAAGAGTCTAAAGGCCCAAAAACCAGGAGCTCCAGTGTGAGAGGGCAGTTGAAAATGAACATTCCAGCTTAAGGAGAGAGCAAATGTGCCCTACCTCTGCCTTTTCGTTGTATTTTAACTCTATAAACGGATTGAATGATGCCCACCTACTTTGGCAAGGGCCATCTTTACTCAGTCTACTGATTTAGATGCTAATCTGTTAGCCCAGTCATAACTGACCCATAAAAAGTAACCATCATTGCATTTCTTTCTCAGGATTTTATTAATAACAACAGTCCAAATTTGAAATTTCTCTATTCTTGTGCTTCATACCACCAATCCCGGTGACATGTTGCAAGTGTACAACAGTAACAGTAATTGGTGACCTGTACGGCCACAAGTTTTATGGCTTGACCCATTTTCTTCAGTGAGGAAATAAATTCTAAATCCATTCAGGTTGCAGATCATGCCAAGAATATTTAAATTGGTAACATCTTCAATTTTATCCCCAAATATTCTACGAATTACTTAAGCAACGGAGCTACTCATGGTAAAGCATTTTATTACAGTAAGGAAAGACAATTTTGGTCTTCCCAGATGGCGCCAGTGGTAAAGAATCTGCCTGCCAATGCAGGAGAGGCAGGTTTGATCCCTGGGTCAGGAAGATCCTTTGAGATCCCTTGGAGCAGGAAATAGCAATGCACTCCGGTATTCTTACCAGGAAAATCCCAAGGACTAGTGGAGCCTGGCAGGCTACAGTCCATGGGGTTGCAAAGAATCGGACACAACTGAGCACACATACATACATACATACATACATAAAGACAACTGTAATTGAAATTCAGGTGTAGGAGGGACATCAGCCAATCTCAATAACACAGTGTTGTCTTCTATGCCACAGAAGGAGTCAGCCTGCAATTATGTTAACCTCGGAAAACACTAAATGTTAAAGGTGTCCTGTTTGAAACCCCTAAACAACTATGTTTAGTAAACTGGACTAAATGACTAGGGTACTTCATACAAGTGAGCCCTTTATACTAATGATTTATGGTGCCATTTCTCTAGCCCCAGTGTTACCTATGAACTTTGGCTTGAAAGAGTGTAGTTTGAACAGATCAGCTCCCCTCCCATGTGTTGCCTGACATTTAGTAATAATTTTTTAAATATGATTCACCTATTTCAAATGTACAGTTCAGTGACTTAGTACACTGAAAGAGTTGTACATCCATAACTACAGTCAATTTTAGAACATTTTCATCATGACTTACCCGTCATGGCCCAATCCTTACACCACCACCTTGCCCTTAAGAAGGAACTAGTCGACTTTTCTGTCTCTGTAGATTTACCTGTCTGGGATATTTCATATAAATGGAATCATATATGGCCTTTTGTCACCGACTTATTTACCATAATGTTTTCAAGGTTCATCTGTGCTATCAGTGCTTCATCCCTTTTTATGGCCAAAAAATACTCCACTGTATGGATATACCACCTTTTTTCATCCATTCATCAGCTGCTCTACATTTGGATGTTTTCCACCATTTAGCTATAACGAACTATGAATACTCATGTATGAACATAATAACCTTGTTCATGAACTATGAACATTAATTTCTGTGTCAGTTCAGTTTAGTCGCTCAGTCACGTCCGACTCTTTGCGACCCCATGAATCGCAGCACGCCAGGCCTCCCTGTCCATCACCAACTCCCGGAGTTCACTCAAACTCACGTCCATCGAGTCAGTGATGCCATCCAGCCATCTCATCCTCTGTTGTCCCCTTTTCCTCCTGCCCCCAGTCCCTCCCAGCATGAGTCTTTTCCAGTGAGTCAATGCTTTGCACGAGGTGGCCAAAGTACTGGAGTTTCAGTTTTAGCATCATTCCTTCCAAAGAACACCCACCGCTGATCTTTAGAATGGACTGGTTGGATCTCCTTGCAGTCCAAGGGACTCTCAAGAGTCTTCTCCAACACCACAGTTCAAAAGCAGCAATTCTTCAGCGCTCAGCTTTCTTCACAATCCAACTCTCATATCCATACATGACCACTGGAAAAACCATAGCCTTGACTAGACGGACCTTAGTCGGCAAAGTAATGTCTCTGCTTTTCAATATGCTATCTAAGTTATTCATAACTTTCCTTCCAAGGAGTAAGCGTCTTTTAATTTCATGGCTGCAGTCACCATCTGCAGTGATTTTGGAGCCTAAAAAAATAAAGTCTGACACTGTTTCCACTGTTTCCCCATCTATTTCCCATGAAGTGATGGGACTGGATGCCATGATTTGAGTTTTCTGAATGTTGAGCTTTAAGCCAACATTTTTACTCTCCTCTTTCACTTTCATCAAGAGGCTTTTTAGTTCCTCTTCACTTTCTGCCATAAGGGTGGTGTCATCTGCATATCTGAGGTTATTGATATTTCTCCCGACAATCTTGATTCCAGCTTGTGCTTCTTCCAGTCCAGCGTTTCTCATGATGTACTCTGCATATAAGTGTTTTTATTTCTCTTTATATACTTATGAGAGGAATTGCTGTATCAAATGGTAAGCATGTTTAACTTTCTGAGGAACTGCCAGACTATTCCAAAGTGGCTATACCATTTTACATTCCCAGCAGCAGTGTTTGAGGACTCCAATTTCTCCACATCCTCAACACTCAATATCTAACTTTTTGTTCAGAGTTATCCTAATGGGTGTGAGGTGATCTTGATTTGTCTTCTTTCAAAGGCACCATAAGTCACTTTGTTGGCCAGAAAAGCTTGAACGCCTCTCCTCCTTTTCACCGTCACTGCCACTGTAGGTTCAGATAGCTGTCATTTCTCACTTTGAGCTATTCCAACAGCCCTAAATATATGACTGGCCTTACTGCTTCCAGCCTCTTCCTATCACCCAGCCAATAGAGTTGCATTAGACATCAATTATAATCAACATACTACAAAGTTTAACAATCAGAGAAGTGTGAAAACGGGAAAACTTCCTGGAAAGCTTAACAGAGGAGAAACCTGGCCAATATGACCTTAATGAAGTGAACAAGGTTCACACCACCAGTGATGACGTGGATAATCATGTGCCCACGAATAATGGGAAAACAAAGGCACTTCATCTTTGTGCTATTTTTTCAAAAACGGGTTATGCCGGTCTGACCATGAGTGACTATCAAACATACTCAGATTGAAGGATATTCTACAAACTGATTGGTTCCCCTCAAAACTGTTAAAGTAAGGAGGAAGGAGTACCACAGAGCACGACAGAGACGTGACAACTAAGTGCGATGTGGGATCACAGACTGACTCCTGGGACACGAAAAGGATGTTGACGGGCAAACAGGTGAAATCTGAAGAAAACCTGGAGCTAAAGTGATGGGCCAGTATTGGTTTCTTAGTTTTGACGAATGTACCAGGAAACTACAAGGAGACACCTGGGGTGAGGGGAGGAATTCTTTCTTTGTAACTTGTCTATAAATCTAAAATTACTCCAAAATAAAAAATGCACTTAATACAAAATCAACAACCTCCAGAGGCTCCCCAGTGACTAGTCAAGTCCACAGCTCCAATTAGTAGTCCAGACATTCCCACATCTCACCTCAGACTCAAATCCTACTCTCCCCTGAAGCAAACCCCCAGCACTGCTCTGCTGTTGCCAGAACACACTAGACCCTTAAAGATCCAGATGTTGTTGAGTTTGCTCTTGGCTCTGATTGGAATGTCTGTTCCTACGCCCAAAGGAAAACATTCTCTAAGCTTTCCCAAATGTGAGCAAACAGAGTTAGTTACATTATGTTATATTCCTCTCATCACACTTAACTTGCTCATAATCTCTATTTTTTTGAATTAAGAAGTTATATATATATATATATGTAGTTTTATTATATTTTTAACACTATAAAAATCAGTAAGTAAATTTCCCCACTGTCTTTCCAAAGATGCTACTATGGATTGGTATACTGCTTTCCAGAACTTCTTCTACATAAACTGTCTATAGGACCTCAATATACTGCCCTACAACATGCATTTTTCCTTTAATAAGTCTTGGAAATTGAGTATCTCATCCTTTTTAGTGGGTGAAAAATATCCATGTGCCAAGTGTTTCTTAATTTCAGGATCCTCTGTCCTCCACTGTCACCTGGACTTTGCTTAAATTCATGTCCATTGAGTTGGTGATGCTATCTAGTGCATAAATAAATTGGTCCATGAACCCTGGTTTGAGAAGCCACAAAATTGAGAAGAGAGGTAATGAAGGCCTGAACCATAATTCAGTGAAGTGACAAGGAACAGCAGGCCAAGAGTTGAGGATATATTATAATGGATTCCACAGGACTCAGTGAGTGATGATGCTAGGAGTTAAACAAGGTAAGAACCAAGGATGAGATCAAAAGGTGAGGAGGCAATATTTTCACTTCAGTACAAATTTAAGTATTTAATAGGCCCTTGTGTGAAGATGTCCACAAGATATTTGGAAAAGTAGGACCAGACAGAGATTTGAGTTGCAACCTGCCTAATATTTAGAGTTTAAGAGATCTACCAATCCCTTATCTGCAATTTCAAAATCTCTAACAGTTCGAAACCCCCTTTTCCTAAATTGGGGGCTAAATGCATTTGGCAACAAAACCTGGTAAGAACTGTAGTGAGGCTACTTCATAGTCTTTATCCCACTTCCTGGAAATATTCCTATGCTTCACTGCAGAGATATTACCATGTTTGATTAGAGAGTACTGCCGCTCTAGGAAGGATGTTTCATAACACATAGTAAATATACCCTCTCTGACTTTTCTAAAATAAAAAAGCTCTGAATCCGGAAGCACATCTGGCCCCAACAGTTTCAAGTAGGGGAATGTGTTCCTAAATCAGGGACAGCATCCTGAGGAAGCGGGGAACGTGCACTTATGGAACAGCGGTGTGAGTCAGGAGAAGGACCCCAATAGTGCCTGACATCTAGTAAGCACTCGCAAAATATTTATTCCCTGAAGGAATATCATGAACTGCAAGGAAAGAGTTTCAAAGAGAAGTCAATGATGCTGAAAACTCAAAGAAGAACTGAATATGAGGACTGAGGATAAAAGACTGATATTACTAACATATATCACACATTTCAAAAAAGGACGAGGCTACAAAAATAAAAAGGGAAAACATATCAAAAAAAAGGAGGTAACAACTATAAAAACACTCAACGGGAAATAAAATTAGACTTTAAACTTAGCTCCAAGTGTTCCTGAGAAGCCAGGAAGACTAAGAAATAGGCCACAGGATTTTAATAACCTTAAATTCATCACGACAACCAAACTTTTCTCTAAAAGGAATATCACCCAGAATCTACTGTGAGGAATAATGAGCTATAAAAAGGTTGTCATCAGTCATAATCTTACAGATGTTTTTCAGGCGATTTTTTTTTTATTTTCATCCGACAAAGACAAAATTAAAACAACTCTGAAAACTTCTCTTCACTGGATGAGTTAAGTACTTTCAGTGATAAACTCTTATACTGACTTTAAAGAATTTTGAGGTTGTCTTTTAAGGTATTAACTTAATAAGCATTAAGTCACTCAACAATTATTTTAGTCTTGGGCTAATTGCTAGAGATACAAAGTCCTTGCCTTCTGAAATTTCAATCCATGGCAGTTTAGCATAATTTCCAAAGATGTCTCAACTCAGAACTATTTAATATTTAACTGGCCTAAGGTTTTAACAAAATCTACTATGATTAAGAACAATCAAATTCTGTATTTTCTATTTAGTGAAACTCCAATTTGGTTTCCTCTCTTAATTAATTCACATGGAATTTGATTCTGATCAATTCCATGAAAGAAAGAAAATTAAAAATCCTAGTGCCACAGGTTCTCATTCATAAAAAGATGCTAAATCTAGAGTATTTAATAAAGCATATGTTTTGAGTTACTTTCTAATTGTGATGTTGGTTTAAGTTAAGCCTCTTATGTTATTTATGACCTCAGTTGACCTACAGTATAGGGTTTTGAGATGGCTTATTAAGACCAGAGGTGTAGGCTATGAACAATTTATGATGTAATACAGTCATCTTGGGGGAAAGGATTAAATTTGTTATTAGCGTGCCATTGTTTCTTCTTTACCTATTACCAAGTGTCAGAAGCAGGTCTTATATTCTAGTATTTCCTCATGGTTAAGATTTGGACTGAAGAACCCGCCTGCCAATGCAGGAGACGTAAGAGACATGGGTTCAGTCCCTGAGCCTGGAAGATCTCCTGGAGGAGGGCATGGCAACCCACTCCAGTGTTCTTGCCTGGAGATTCCTATGGACAGAGGAGCCTGGTGGGTTATAGCCCACGGGGTCAGGTTGCAAAAAGACACGACTGAAGCAACAGCACACACGTATGCAGTGCTTTCACATATGAAAAACTATTTTTAAACCAGATTATTTCTGTAGGTGGGTGAGTAAAGAACAACAATCCCTGTGGACTCTATGTAATACATCAGTTAAGATGCAAAATTGAGAAGGCTTTGAGCCAGTTCTCAAACTCTTGAGCGCTGTGCTGTGCTTAGTCACTCAGTCGTACCCAACTCCTTGTGACCCCATGGACTGTAGCCCACCAGGCCCCTCTGTCTATGGGGATTCTCCAGGCAAGAATACTGGAGTGGGTTGCCATGCCCTCCTCCAGGAAATCTTCCCAATCCAGGGATCGAACCCAGATCTCCCGCATCATGGGCAGATTCTTTACTGTCTGAGCCACCAGGGAAGGCCAAGTTTCATAAGCTGGAAGGAAAATAAGTAAGCAGTGTAAAAAGTTTTGGGCGATGCCATTGATGACACTGTGACTTAAGTAGCCCCCTTTTTAAAAAGACTATTCACTTTTCACACAACGTTAAAATATTCTCCAGGAAAATAAGGCAATTATCTTGGCTGGTAAGAAGAATCTCTCACCAGAAAATGTTATATTGAGGCAATAAAATCTAGTAATTATAGGTTTGAAAAAATGGTTTCAATGAAAGATCTTGGTATCTTGTCACGCTGAATCTTGAGGGATAATCAGTAAGGAGAAATTCTTCTACTGAATAAACACTAGTTAAAAAGCTAGATAATGTAACATTATTTTTACCTTAGATATTCATTTTGGAAATTAATATTATTTAGATCTTAACATTTTCATTAATTCACTTAATATATAATGATTATTTAAAGCCAAACTGCATTAAATGAATTTAGCATATCTCTATAGAAAATCAAAAATACTATTGCATTTCTCTTAACTATTTTAATATTTTTCTTTAGCTTTTGAGGAAGCTTAAGTGTTATGAAAACATTCAACCTGATGAGAAAATATATTTCTTTCAAGAGACTCATCTTTTAAGTGATCAGGGTCCTAGGGAGCCAATTGTTCTTTTCATTTGGCTCAGAGATGTTATGCCTTAGTCAGTCATGTATTTGACCATTTATGAAAGGCAGACAGTGGACCAGGAGCTGCCTCATCTTGAAATCTCCTCAGAAATTATTAAATGTTTTCCAGATGAACATATTATGGATCAAGGGAGGGCCTAGGAATTAGAATCACGGCCTCCAAACCAGGGGAATTTGGTGACTTCTCTTTCTTTTAGAACTCAGTGACCTAGTGGAATTGACCCACTGGGCAATTTCCTTCACTCTCAGTGGTATGATTAAGTCATGAAAACAACTCAAGATGAGATATGATATGTATATATTTTTACCCCACTTGTTTCCAAAAAAAAAAAAAGAATTTAAGACAACTGCAAGCCTTCTATTCTTCCCTGTTTTCTCATCATGAACTTATACAATGTGACTTTCCTAAATGTAAACTTCAGTGGAGGTAGAATGGGACAGTCAATTGATTAACATTATTTGTCACAGGAATATTAACCTGCTAAAAATGGCATTAATATCCTACTTTATCCTTTGTAGAGAAAACGTTCAAATGTCATTTCAAGATGAATAAAATACATTGTGTTGCTTTCTTCCTTCTATTTTATAATATAAACCTATTTGATGTACAAATTTAAGAACCTATTTTAAGCAAAAATAATAATAATAATACAGGGAAAATACAATTGCCAGTACATTTGAACTCAAAAGCTGTACCTAAGACAGCTTAAACAAAAATAATGTTTCCCTGTTTGATTCTTTCAGCGCCTAAAGAAAAAAACAGACCAAAAAGGGGGTAGACAAAGAAACATTTGTAAACTTCATCTGCAATAATTGGTAAAAGAACCAGTTATATTTATATCTACGATTCCTTAATCAAAGGGCTAGAAAGGATTATAAAGCACAATATGCTTCTAGGTGTGGACTCCTTACGAATTCCAGAACCCATGACATTTGGCTTCTACAATTTTAAAAACAGAATCTAGAGATAAGTAGTCTGATAAACTGTCTCACTGGAAACGTTAGGAAACTGCAGAGACTTGGAAAAATAAACTAATGCATAGACAACCATTTGCAGCAACAGAACACTGCTGAATTTATTTAAAGTACATTTCAGAAATGAATAATTTGGATTCATGCATTTGAACTTTAAAATTTCTTATGAGTTAAAATCATTAAATCAATGACATTTAGAAGCAGTCATGCTGCCTTCTGTGTTCTCAACAGCTTCTAAATTCAGCTACATGTGTCTTGTGATCACAAGATCTGGTTACAAACAGCAATAATTGTTGCAAAGCAAATTACATGGTGGCACAGGAAAACATTCCCCTTTCCAGTAAAGGAGAAAGTGGCTACCTCACTCACAACCTGTAGGTTATATATAATGCAGATTACAGACTTAAAAACTGACATATGCTAAAATAGAAAAACTATGTCATGAAAAAGACAAAGACTGCTTTGTTTAGGGAAAAACTTCTAGAGCACTGATGAGAAATACTTAAGTGTTTATGAGCTATGGAAACTTGTTCCTAGGAAACAAATTTATTCATTTCCATTCATAAGAATGCCGGCATGCAAATAAGAGTTTTATTCATATAGGGTTTGAATATATTACAACATATTAAAATATACATTGTAAAATAATGTTTTATAACAAACACTGTACAACATTTATACAATATTATTTATTTACAATGTATTGCATTTGTGTGTTGTACATATAACTGTAACAACATGCTACAATTATATATACTATGTATAATACTACAACTTGGAAATAGGTAATTTCTACTTAGCTGGACTCAGTACACAGAAATGACTCATGAAATATTTAAAATCATGAATTGTTAATTTTAACCCACACATTTGAATAAAAATTGGTCAGAGCATACCAAATTTTGGAGCTAAAAATGGCAAACCAGTGAATGACCAGTTGGTAGTTGCTGCCTCCAAAACAAAGAAAAAGTTTCTGAGAAAAAGAGGGTAATTGATGAGCAACTTGTGTCAGGGTAAAGAAGGGTGTGGTCACTCACCCAGCTCCAGCTCCAGCACACCTGAGCCTAATCTGTTCATCTCATGGTAACTGAGAAGAGTCACTTGTCAATTGTGAATTTTAACATAAAGGAAGTTTTGTTTTTGGTCCACTTGCATAATTCATGTTCCCATGTTTTTTCATATCACAAAATTGCTTCCTCTTACTGTAACCTTATTCTGCCCACTTTCCAAAATACAAGTCTCATTTATGTCAATCTCTTTTTAGGTAAAACTGTCCTCTCCTTAGCAGTACTCAAAGCTGCCTTTTCTAGCTTCCTAAAATACACACAAACCAGAAAAAAGATGAAAACTCACAATACCATCACCCACAGCCGAACTACTAGAATCTTAATCATTGTAGGCTGAAAGCAGACAGACTGAGAAAAACCAGTGATGGCTACATTTCATTGTACAGCCAGTTTCAGCTGTAAACAAAATGGATACTTTGATTGGGTGACCAATATAATTTTAAGAGTTTGTCTTAATCCAGAAGTAGATTAAACAGTTGGTTTCATGAAAATCAGGAGCAGAGACAGGAAACAGTGGGAAAATAGAGGGGAATGAAGAGAGTCATGTGCTGGAGGACAAAAGTAGCTGAGGGGGAAGTTTAAGTTCAGTAATATGGAGAACTCTCAGGCGGCTATTCCAGGAGTGGATGGAGATGCTAAACTAGAAGTTCTGAGTTCCAGCTGTTTTCTTGGGTATATCACTTTACCAAAACTATAATCTATCACTTTTTTCCTAGGCCTCTACAGACTCTCATGCTCTGCCATCTGTTTTAGAAATGAAGACACCATCAAGACACCTGAATTACGATGCTCTTATCTCCTCATTCTCACATCTGCTTGCTGAAAAATTGGAAAAGTTTCACTTCACTGTATCTGAGTATCATTTTTCTATCTCGATCCTCCAACTTTTTTCTTTTCTGGACTAATTCTGGCCTTATCAAAAATGTCTTTATCCCTTCACTTTTTCTCTAAACACAATACTTTGGCAAGTTTATTGTTCATCACTGCATGCAAGTTGCATAATTTCATAAATGTTATTTCATACAACATGACAATGATTAATAAAAGAGAGTGAAAAGTGTGGAAATCTTATTGCGATGTACTCAAAACAAGAACAACTCAACCTCTATGCCTTTTCCCATCCTTCTTCGCTCAATCTAAGGTTTTACGACGGTGGCTGATCAGCAAAAACAAAACAGAACAACCTTACCAGGTGTGACCGAGTGACTCTGAAGGGATACTTTTTAAAATTTTTAATGCCATAAGTTAATTCTTTATTTAAATGCTTATTAGTATAACCCTCTCAAGGCACAGTCAATTTCAGTAATGATGCTGATGGCTGCAATATGATCAAGGGAAGCCTCTACCACTTGGTACAAAGGTGTGGAAATGATAGACAGCTCATTAATCATTTACCCTGGAGATGAACACATTCAGTTCCTGACAGGGGGCTGTAGGTGAATGCTGCCAAAATGAGAAATGTCAATTGTCAGGCCTCATACATAATAACAATGAAGCTATTTTTAAGCTTTATTGAAAATTAGAGTTAGGCTCTTTTCCCCTACAGTTCCATCACATATGCTTGGCAAGTTTTGTTCTATGAGAATTCATTCTCACTCTGCTCAGACATCTCTGTTTGAGAAAATATATACTCCTCAAACTTTAACATAAGATATTGGAAAGGTTATTTAGAAATCTGTAGAATCCTGCATATTGGGAGTGAACTCTAAAAGAACTGAGAAAAGAGGCAAAGCAGAAAAGGTATTAATAACTTTTTGGTTCATTTATCTGCACAATATATGTTTTATCAGCAGTAAGGATAAAACACATTTTAAGCTCCTCAGATCTCTAGAAGTAACAGATGTATTCTATAATTCATGCAACTATTTTCTGAAGACAGAGGTAAACAGAATTCAGTGCAATAGACTTAAAAACATTGTATGTTCACCAAATTAGGTGAACAATGTTACCAAAAGAAATGACCTTCAGAATCTGCCCCAGTTTATCTATAGTTTATGTGTTATGTTTCCAGTGGAAAATAATGTTCCCAGCCTGGAGAAATTCTCTTCTGGAAGCCAGCAGTACCTTACAATTCACTGGGAGAATTATATATACTTTTTCAAAAAGAATTCCATGCATTTCAGAAATTTATCTATCTTTTAAAAATAGTGCGTTTGTCCTAAGAGTCACAACTGACCTTGCATTCCATTTTTGAAGAATGGAAGGAGAAGATCAGAATATTTAAGATGAGAAAACACACTAACTTCCCCACACTTATCAAGCTGCTGAATATTTTGCTCCATAAATTAAACATCTTCATCGTACTTGGGGGACATTTATGTGCCATAAAGCTAATGCTCATATTGTACAAATATCATGTATACCTAATGAGTAATACAAATTCCAAAATTGATAAGGAAAGAACTTTTCCTTTGATATAACTAACACGTGTAACAGAGGAACTCTGCAGCAAATTGTTACTATAAAATAATTAGCTATAAAATTACTTGATACTAAGAAGGATACTTAGTTTTACCTACCACATTTGGTAGTGGCAACTTCTTAAACTGTCATCAACCAAGTATCTGGCTACAATGTAATAAAATGTGGACAAACATGAATTTTGACATTTGCCTTCTCAAGCTCCAGACTTTCTTGCAAACACATCCCCACACACTCCCATTTACCCTCTCTCCCATGTATGTATATATATATATATATAAGTGGAGCTAATATTACTCATGTAAAAAGAAGTCCCACTTACCCTCTCTCCCATGTATGTGTATATATATATATAAGTGGAGCTAATATTACTCATGTAAAAAGACGCAAGACTAACAATTTGCATGGTTTCCTATGAAAATGCCTCTTTCAAATTTATGATACATTACTCCCTTCAAATGCTCTTTAGACAACTCGTTTTTATGACTTTATATTTTAAGAGTCTAACTAGATTCCTATATCAATTTCCAGTCATGAAATCAAGTTATGTCAACATGCTGTTCACAAATTGAATGATGAAAGAACTGTATTCACTGAATTACTATTATTGCTGCTATTTCTGACATTACATAAATTATCCTTTAATCCTAAAGTTACCTTCTTAGCAAAACATTTAAAAGTACTATACTATTAATAGATCAGCAAGAAAATTGCATTTTTGAAAAGTGTAATGGACCTCTACTTCCTCAAATTATTTCTAATTAGAAAATGTTTGAAAGTCCAAAATTAGAAAATTAAATAAAATAAAATGACATTTATTTTGGCCTACTGAGAGACAAGATGCTATTATGATACTCTTTCTAGCAATTACAAATATTAATCTGAGTGAATTTGAGTCTGCTGAAAACAATGCTCATGTCTGCCTCTTCCATTAGACAGCTCCTCCAAGGCAATGGTGGTGCTATCAACCCTTTGAAATCATAACCTTTGCGTGTCCAGCACATGTAAGCATGCTAATGCCTGGTTGTTTGCTGGAAGCATAGACATGCAGGAATGTTCAGAATTCAACACTTAAATATCAGCATCTTCTTAAATTACTGGAAATGAGTTGAGTAAAATGCAGTCTAGCCTGGATTGGACAATAATCATCTGATTTCTAAATACAAAGGACAGATGTACAGCCACAGGCCCAGAGCCAAAACACAGGAGTCAGGAAACATTATGGGAACATCTAGGAGAGACAAGATTGAAATAAAGTCATTAACGATATAGCACTACCTCAGCAACAGTTACAACAGACTGGTTCCAAATAGAAAAAAGAGTATGTCCAGGCTGTATATCGTCACCCTGCTTATTTTATTTACATGCAGAGTACATCACGAGAAACGCTGGACTGGTGAAGCACAAGCTGGAATCAAGATTGCCGGGAGAAATAGCAATAACCTCAGATATGCAGATGACACCCCCTTATGGCAGAAAGAGAAGAACTAAAGAGCCTCTTGATGAAAGTGAAAGAGGAGAGTGAAAAAGTTGGCTTAAAGCTCAACATTCAGAAAACTAAGATCATGGCATCCGGTCCCATCACTTCATGGCAAATAGATGGGGAAACAGTGGCTGACTTTCTTTTCCTGGGCTCCAAAATCACTGCAGATAGTGACTGCAGCCACGAAATTAAAAGACGCTTACTCCTTGGAATGAAAGTTATGACCAACCTAGACAGCATATTCAAAAGCAGAGACATTACTTTGTCAATAAAAGTCCATTTAATCATGGCTATGGTTTTTCCAGTGGTCATGTACGGATGTGAGAATTAGACTATAAAGAAAGCTGAACGCAGAACTGATGCTTTAGAACTGTGGTGTTGGACAAGACTCTTGAGAGTTCCTTGGACTACAAGGAGATCCAACCAGGTCATCCTGAAGAAAATCAGTCCTGGGTGTTCATTGGACTGATGTTGAAGCTGAAACTCCCTATACTTTGGCCACCTGATGCGAACAGCTGACTCATTTGAAAAGACCCTGATGCTGGGAAAGACTGAGGAAAGGAGAAGGGGACAACAGAGGATGAGATGGTTGGCGGCATCACTGACTCAATGGACGAGTTTGGGTGGACTGTGGGAGTTGGTGATGGACAGGGAGGCCTGGCATGCTGCAGTTCATAGGGTCACAGAGTCGGACATGACTGAGCGACTGAACCAAACTACCTCAGGAAAGTCAGAATTACCTTATGGATCCATTTTCCAATGTGTTAAATGGAGAACTAAATGCACTTTTTCCAAATATGATGAAAGAGACGATTAAGAGAAAGAACTGCATCTATTTATTATTCCTATATATTACTGTAGAATATGAAATCTAGAAAAATGCTTTCTAAACAATTAAATGTTTTGATTTTTCGTAATACCTTATAGCAAGTTTCTTCACGTCAGAGAATAATTTGATTGTTAATTATGGTAAAAACAAGATACCAGGTCATGGGTAATTTTTATGAAAGCCATTAAGGTGTGTGTGATGGGGTTTCCCAGGTGGCACTAGTGGTAAAGAACTGGCCTGCCAATGCAGGAGACACAAGAGATGCAGGCTTGATCCCTGCCTCGGTCTTCCCAAAGATGCCCTGGTGCAGGGAAGGGTAACCCACTCCAGTAGTCTTGCTTGGAAAATTCTATGGGCAGAGGAGCCTGGCGGGCACAGTCCATGGGATGGCAATGAGTCAGACACGACTGAGAGACTGATCACACAAAAGGTGCTGTGATATACGTATTTGTTTACATATTCATCCTTATTGCAGAAAAACTAGAAAATGCAGATAAGAAAAACGCCTCTTAAAATCCTACTCTTGAAAGATGACCACTGTTAAAATTTTGTAAATACTCTCCTATAGTGTTCCATGCGAATATTCTATACAGACTATCCTGTAACTTGCCTTTCCCTCCATTTATATCATGTCATTGTCAATAAAAACACCCATACTATTTGAATAATTTGTGAGTATCCCTCACAAACAATAGCTTATACGTATGCGACAATTTCTTTACTATTATTGAACATAAATTTCCAATTTATTATAAACAATGTGATCATTTCATAAAAACATATACTTTTGTGCACTTATCCAATTAATCTCCCAGAAAATATTCCCAAATCCATCTGTCAAAGGGTATGAAGCTTTTTAAGACTTTTGATATATATTACTCATTGTCCTCAGGAAAAACTTGTACTAATAATATACTCTTACAAGTTATCTGAGAATGTTCCTTTCCCATAGCCATGAAAATGCGTATTATTCTAATCTATACTGGCAAGCGAACAGTATCCTTTTGTCATTTTAATTATCATTACTTTATTACCACCTTAATATTTACTGGCTATTTTGACTGTACAAATCCTTGAAAATATCATCCACTTGTGTCTTTTCCTTATGGACCTGAAGACATTCTTTGTGAATTAAGGGTCTTACCGTACGCATGTTGCAGGTTACCCGTTTGCTCGCCTTCTCAGTTTATGGTATTTCTGCTACACCAAACCTCAAGGACTTGGAAAAGAGCAAAGCTGTGCCTTCACCCACTCTCCTCTTCTGCACTGCTGCGTGCAGAACCTGTGGGAACCACGTAATACTTGTTTTATGCTAGTCTATAGTGGGAAAGATTCTAGGATTTCCTCACTATGTTGATATTGGCTATTTGAGACAGACAATAAAATTGGACAGGGAAAAATGGAGGAAAAATATTCCCTTTTCATGATTAAAAACAAAATGAAAGTACAGATCAGGAACCAATTTTTAGATTTTATCAACTGCCTTTTATATCCAAAAAGCCACTGACATGTTTGTTTGCTTTTCTCTTTTGGCGTATAAATACTAAATATAGTAAACCCTCCTTTGTCGTGGTGGATTATCCTCTGATATACAGCCCATAAAGTAGGACAGAGAAGTATGAAATATGAGAAGTGTAGACTGGGAAGTCAGACTACTGGAGTCTAAGTCTTGGCTCTGCTATAATTAGCTGTATAACCTAGGACAAGTGACCCAACGTCCCTACCCCTCAACCACCTCATGTGTAGAAGGGGAACAGTTATAGTGAATCTGCCTCACAGGGCCTAAAACACGATCATGTGCATGGTACCCAGCATATAAAAAGCACCAATAGTAACTACTATTCTCAGTGATATACTGTGGGATTAGATATTCACTTTGTGGTTGTTGCTGTGTCACTGAGTTCTGTCCAACTCTTTAGTGACTCCATGGACGGCAGCCCGCCAGGCTCCTCTGTCCAGGAGATTTCCCAGGCAAGAACACTGGAGTGGGTTGCCATTTCTTTCTCTAGGGATCAAACCCCCATCTCCTGCATTAGTAAGCAGGTTCTTTACGACTGAGACACCAGGGAGGCAGATATTCACTTTATTTATGAATTTATATAGCTATCCCAAGGGAAAATAGACTTCACAGTGTACTTCCTTTTTTATTACCACCACTACCCCACAATTTTAACTTAAATGAACATCAAGTATAAAAGAATGGCAGGAAAGGAAGGATTATACTGAGAAAATCCTAGATATTTTCTCCTATGAAGGCCAGGATTTAAGAGTTGAACATAGATATGAAAAAAACCTCAAGTTTTCAAGAGTTACCGGTCAGCTGTGTAGGTTGACCCAAATTTTAATTTTCATCCCTGGGTTCCCTCTTCTATCACACTAAAATCCTAGGTGGTTGTTCAGAGGACTTCTTCATATAGGGAAGAAGTAATAGTCAAAATACAGGATAAACAAAAGTAGTGAAGTTCTATCTCAAAAGAAAGATTTGTATTGATTCAGATTTGGAAAAACAAGCCCCTGGGAAGTTTTCACTACTAAGAGGAATTTATACTTTGTTTAAAGTATACCACATTTAATTAAAATGTACTGACACATGGGTAACCAATAAAGATTAGGTAACAATGACTGTTAAACACTACTTTTACAGAGCATTCTGTGACAAAGATATAACACTCCATGTTTATTTCATAACCTACACTCCCAATTACCCTATGAAGGAGGAATGTATTAGGAAATTGAAGCTCAAAAAGCTTAGGTCACTTAGCCAAGACATTGGGGCTAGGATTATAATTTAAATTTCAAAGCCCATACTTTGAATATCTGCAAATGAGTGACTGAAATTACATTCAGCCATGCAATTAAACACAGAACTACATTGTTCCTAACTCTAATACTTACTGTGTGTAGCACTGACAATGGAAAGATACTTTTAAAATAAACCATTTTAAAAAATCATCATTCTGGAAAGCTGAAAAACAGAGTCGACAAAAAAAGTTACTTCTAATATTAAGCATCAAATTTGCCACCAAAGTAACAGACATTATCTTACTGTATTATTTGCAGAGTGGTCATATATAATTTCTAGATTAGGTGTGTTGATGTCAATTTTTTTAAATAAAAACATCTTTATTAAACACTTCTATTTAACATGTTTACATAAAATCTCTCATTTTCTAAACCCAAATATTAGTGGACTAGTAATAAAAATGAAAAATTAACCTGTTTTCATGGTCCATATACAATGAGATGCAAAATAAGCATAATAAACATCTTACAGGAATATTTGAGATCTCAGAAAATATTAGGAGACTGACACATAGGTTTAAACAATTATTTGTAAAAATGTCACCCTTTGGTTATAAACAAGCATATTATATAACAGACTTTGTGTCTTATAATGTATTTCCAAAAATTACACATATTTTAGATATAACCCTAACCTAAACGTCAACTCAAAAAATTTACCTTACTTTAGCTAAGGAGAAATAAAAATGTATATGACAGTTTGACATTAAAGCCAATTTTTCATATTATGGACAGAGTACATTTGAAAGAAACACTTCACCTGAAACAACTTTAAGGGTAAAGGTTATATTTTAATAAAGTGAAATCAGGAAGACTTACTTAGAAGACTAGAAAAAGTCCCCTTAGTAACAATCTTTGTTTAAAAAAACCAAATATATATACACACACACACACACACACACACACATACAAACATATATAAGACAACTATTTCCAGTTCTTTGATTTAAACAAAAGATCGTCTTGATGAGATGTTTACTGTAGATATGCAATTTTTTCCTAGAAAAGGACCTTTTGTAAAAAGACCTCAAAGCAAAAAATAAATTTAATCTGCCTTTGTTCAGGACTTAGGTCTTATCTCAACTTAATCTAATAGATCTTAGTTTTACCAGGTAAAATGGCTAACATAAAAGCTTCTGAA
This sequence comes from Redunca redunca, assembly GCA_006410935.1. NCBI lineage: Eukaryota > Metazoa > Chordata > Mammalia > Artiodactyla > Bovidae > Redunca > Redunca redunca. The sequence goes on from SJYQ01003267.1 coordinate 258,578, forward strand.
ATTCTATATTTCTTCTTCAAAATCTAAGTTTCAGGCTATTTTTCTAAAAGTACAACTTCAGCTATGAAATTCAGTCCTCTGCATATGTCAGATGATGTTATAAATCTTCGTATTTCTCTTTTAACTATCTAGCTGTGAAAAGGGAAAAAATAAAATTTTAAAATGAAGTCCCTGTATTGGCCCAGATATACTTATTTTTAGAAATGTAAAAAGATGAAATTGTCTCCAAAGTGACTCTGTTTTCCTCAACATCTCCATCTACCTTTGAAAAAACAGAATATTCTACAAGAGGGGCTCTCACAGTAGGGACATATAGATTATGCTGAATGGTTGGTCACATAAAACCTTGTACAGACTCTGCATTCTGCACAATGCTTCCAGATAATGAGCATAAGTTGATGAATTAACAGGGAAAGAAATCTTGGAAGACAAATCAGGACACTGAGAAAGCAAAACGTGGAAATAGAAAATTTTATACACTCTTCCCTAAAATGGTGCATATTTTTCTCCTCATATGAGAAAAAGTCATATGGCACATTCTCAATTTTGACCTTTCTTAGGAAGACATTAACTGTCAGTGCCAAAAGATTTATCTTAGAGTGTATGAGAGAAAAGACTCCTTAAAAAATATGTATCAATCATACACTGAGAAATAATTCTCCAGTGTAGGGTAGGGGGAGTCTTTCTAATTCTAAAAGTAAAAACCCACAATATTATCTGAAAGGAAACCAACCATGGTTGAGCTTAAACTACTATCTCAACCACTAAATTATTCAAATTATTCTATTTCAAAAGTGTGCAGATTTTACTGAAAGATATCCAATTTCAACGTAACAGGTATGGGTTCAAGGTCTGTTCTTAGTGATTCCAGAAACTGCTTGCAGAGCATTCATAATTTCAACAAAACCCGAGGAAGTTCTTTCCAAAATGAATGTCTTCAACCTACTGAACAGAATTGATGCTCACACTCTGATGTTCATTTCAGCGGCATTTGTCTCTGTGAAGTACATCAAAATCACTCAAACATCAAATTGCTGATTTGATAGAATGATTTATTTTCCCATTACAGGAAAGTCATGAGTGGCTTGTTCTGAGGTATGCTTCTGAGCTACGAAGGACCTCTATTAGGGGGCTCTGCACTTGAAGGTGCCTCTTTAGGTGACAGCATTTTATGGCTGGACAGTCTCTGCGGGCACCAGATTCCCTGTTGTGTCCAACTGCATACATTTACATGTGCATGCAGACACGGGACACTCGGCGTGATCCCTGAAACACAAGTCAAGTCACGGTTAAAAATCTACACTACACATACCTACACACATTTATCATATAGCCTATTCATATCTATAATGCAATTTTTCAAAATGGCACTTGGAAAGATACAGGAATTAAAACCTGAAGACCAAAAGCATTAAACTAGCTTAAATAAGCACCAAGCTGAACATGGGGGAAAAGCTACTGATAAATGAACAGCTTTACTTTCTAAACATATCTCATTTACAGTTATGACCATAACAGTCTGTGCTCAGAGTTTAAATTTATGCCAATGTGACAAACTGGGTGCAAAAGTTATACCAGTGAAGAGTACAGGGCCACTGACACCACTCAAAGTGAAATGAAAGTCGCTCAGTTGTGTTGACTCTTTGTGACCCCCACGGACTTTGGACCCCCATACAGTCCATGGAATTCTCCAGGCCAGAATACTGGAGTGGGTAGCCTTTCCCTTCTTCAGGGAATCGCCCCAACCCAGGGATCTAAACCCAGGTCTCCCACATTGCAGTCGGATTCTCCACCAGCTGAGCCACAAGGGAAGCCCAAGAATACTGGAGTGGGTACCCTATCCCTTCTCCAGGGGGTCTTTCCGACCCACAGATTGAACCTGGATCTCCTGCATTGCAGGCGGATTCTTTACCAACTGAACTATAAGGGAAGCCCTCAAAGTAAGAGTTAAATATGATCTTGAGTCTCCTTTGTATGAAATGTTTATTTTCTACATAACAAGCTTATATAAAAGATAGCTATTACAGGAGTTTGACATGTATTCTATCATTTAACTCAGTTACATACTAGACATTATATATGATGGGATATTCAGTCAGTTGTAAAAAACTGTAAATATATCCTCTCTCTAAATAAAGTTAAATAATGCTTTTCAAACATTTAACCCATACATTTATTAAAGTTTCTTAAATTGTAAGTATTAATTTTATAGTTTAAGATTATACAAACTAGTGATACAAATGTCTGCATCATCTGCGTTAACTTAAGTGACAGTAAAAAACAAATCCATCCGTCCTCTGGCTGTATAAACCTGAAGTGTTTAAAAGGCCCTCTGCTTTATCTCCTGTAACCCCAAGCCTACGAAAGAAGGAATGTACTGATTACCTGAACCAACTGAGCATGTGTCCGGCATGTCCACCGTGCCTGCAATTGTGACACCATGTAAACCAGTTGTTAAACTGAGCTAATTTTTTGTCCTTGCTCAAGTCTACTTTTTCATCTGACTTGGATCCTCCTATGGGTTAAAAACAATGATCTTCATTAAGTACAGCATAATACTTGATTCAAAATTTCTTAAAAGGTAGATCCGAAATTATCTCAAAATACAAATCACACATCATATTGAAATAGCAGTTTTAATGTTAGAATGTAGTTTAGATTGAAAAATAATAACCAGAATTTCTTGTATTTTTAATAGTCAATAATAAGTGGAAAAATAGACATTATCAAACTTACTAACAAGTAATCCGAATTAACAATTTTAGAGAAATAATCAGTAGTTTAAAAATCTTCTCATAAAGAAAATACTAAGTTTGGTTTACAGGTGAGTTCTACACAAACTTCAGGGCTTCCCAATTGGCACTAGTGGTAAAGAACCCACCTGCCAATGCAGGAGACATAAGAGATGTGGGTTTAATCCCTGGGTTGGGAAGATCCCCTGGAGGATGAAATGGTAACCCACTCCAGTGCCTGGAGAATCCCATGGACAGAGGAAACTGGCAGGGTACAGTCCACAGGGCCGCACAGAGTCAGACACAACTGAAGCGGCTTAGCACTCACACACACTTTTCCAAAGTATAGGAAAAGAGGGGAAATTCCCCAATGCCTTTCATAAGGCAGGTATAACTTTGCTAACAAAACCAGACAAAGGTAACATAAAAAAGAAGATTATAGGCCAATCTCCCTCCTGAACAGACATAAAATCCTAAATAAAACATTAGCAAACAGTTATGATTTAGCAACTCTCTGGCGATTTAGTCACTGTGTCGTGTCCAACTCTTAAGACCCCATGGACTATAGTCTGCCAGGCTCCTCTACCCATATATTCTCTAGGCAAGAATACTGGGATGAGTTGCCATTTCCTTCTCCAGGGGATCTTCCCAATCCAGGAACTGAACCCAGGTCTCCTGATTTGCAGGCAGATTCCCTACACTGAGTCAGGAGGGAATCCCTTGGCTTCCATGAAAATGAACTAACGGAACTTCTGTGCATAGTGAAAGGGAAACATGCAGAAACGTTCATAATAGTAACAATCTGTAAAGAAACAAATGTCCAATGGAAGAATTTGTGTTACACTTAAATGGCAAGTAGTAATAAAAATGAATAAATCACAACTACATTCATCAGCACAACTGAAACTAAAATACAAAAAACTCGAATGCTGAGTAAAAACGGCAAGTCAAAGGATATATGCCATTTGACTCACTTATAGAGTTTAAAACACAGGCAAAAGTAAATGTGTGATAAAACTACACAGACAACCAAGAGAAGAAATTAACAGATGATTTAGGACAGTAGTGACCTTTGAGGAGGAGCCCAAAGAGGTGTGAAGGGGCAGGGAGAAATGACCCAAGGCACTGGTATAGACAGTATTGTCTTAAGCAGGGTGGGAGACTCACTGACGACTGATTTATCACAGTACGTGATGTGTACATTTCTATATATTTCTATTAGAGTTCACAAAAAATTGAAGAAAAATGTTATTTATACATTTACATTCACACACACACACATTTATATAACTTGCAATGCTTGAAAAATCCTCATTCTATTAATTTTGGCCACCTTAGTATGTTTCATTTCATTTTAAAATAGCAAATCAAAATATTTTATGACCATATATAGAGAAAAGGATAGAAAGATAAGTAAAAATATTAAGCTTAAATAAGCAACTGTGTACCTATTAAGACATAATGCTATATGCAAAAGTTCACCTGGGTCACTGTGATCACACTACTGCTGGGACAGTCTTGCAAACAGTTTTTTAATATACTTATCTCTTTTTGTAATGGTATGAAGATGAAAGGATATAAAGGTGGTTCAAGGATTTAAGATATATACACACTGAAATTCTTCCTAAAAGCTTAATAAAAACAATTAATAATGAAAGGAAGGAAAAGAGGGGAGAAAGAAAATATAGACCTTTTAAGGATAAAGCATTTTATACTTTTGTGTATAGTTCTTACTGGTGACTTCCTCTTTGTTTTTGTAATTTCTAATCCATAGAGAAAACAGACTGAATCCAGGACAGATTAAGCCCTAGGCTTCTGATAAAGCTTAAAATAAGAACACTACCTCACTGCCATGTGAGAAGGCTTTTAAAGATCAAACAGCTTTTATTTTTCAATTTTAAAAAATAATTTTTATTTTTAAATGTTATATATTTGGTCATGCCAAACAGCATGCACGATCTTAAGTCCCCACCAGGGATGGAGCCTGCACCCGTTGCAGTGGAAGCACAGAGTCTTAACCACTCAATTGCCAGGAAAGTCCCTCAAACAGCTTTTAAATTTAAAAGATTTATAGTAAATCAGGAAGGTAAGTGCCACAGAATAGGTAAGGGGAAACGAGAGTTTCACTGAAGCAAAACTAGAATAACAAAACAATGATGATGATAGTAAGATGAATAATAAACTAATATATAATCTAACTTTTACAAATGTATCACAGCAAAAAGTTAAGCTCCATAAGGGCAGGGATTTTTGTCTGTTTTCTTTACTGTAACATTTCTAGTACTTAGCAAAATAGGCACTAAAACACTGTTAAATAGATAATGTTTATAATTTTTAATGCTAAATATTTGTTTATAATTTGTAAACATAACTAAATATGTATACTTATAAGACACTTCAAAAGAGGTCCAACTTTGAAAGCACAACTCCGTGTAAGAATTTGCAACCCTCAGTTAAATAAACTTATGGAAACTGAGCATTTGCTGGCACAAAGCATGATGGATGGATGCCATCTCTAACTGCCCACAGAGCTACAAGGAGGTTTGTACACCTGAATCTTTACACTGCCATGAGCCAATATTTGATTTCTATTAGGTCCTATTTTCGGAGAAGGCAATGGCACCCCACTCCAGCACTCTTGCCTGGAAACTCCCATGGACGGAGAAGCCTGGTGGGCTGCAGTCCATGGGGTCACTGCAAGTAGGACACGACTCAGTGACTTCACGTTCACTTTTCACTTTCATGTACTGGAGAAGGAAACGGCAACCCACTCCAGTGTTCTTGCCTGGAGAATCCCAGGGACGGGGGAGCCTGGCGGGCTGCTGTCTATGGGGTCACACAGAGACGGACATGACTGAAGTGACTTAGCAGTAGCAGCAGCAGGTTCTATTTTAAGAATTCAAGAGTCTTCTGATTTTACAGAATAAAAAAGGAAAACGCTTACTGCTCTGTAATTAACTCAGTTCAATCTGCCTTTCAACATCAGAAGCAGGCTCCCTGACTTCCCTACACTGTTCCCTAGACCCTGTCACACTCATCTACTCAGTGGTGTCCGCAGACTCGCGGTGATTATCACCTTTACCAATCTCTTTACTCAACTACATACTTTGTACTCTGTCTACAACCTGGGCAGGCTTCTCTAAAATCTTCACATATTTAAATCTATCAAACTTTAGAGGACTAGCTTAAATGGCATCTTTATTTTGGTGGTGGTGTGGGGGGGAGGGGGAGTTTTTCAGATAGAAGCACTGTTATCTTCTTTCAAAATTCCTAATATTTTCTTTATAAAATATCTAGTTCAGTTCAGTTCAGTTCAGTCGCTCAGTCGTGTCCGACTCTTTGCGAACCCATGAATTGCAGCACGCCAGGCCTCCCTGTCTATCACCATCTCCCAGTGTTCACTCAGACCCATGTCCATTGAGTCCGTAACGCCATCCAGCCATCTCATCCTGGGTCGTCCCCTTCTCCTCCTGCCCCCAATCCCTCCCAGCATCAGAGTCTTTTCCAATGAGTCAACTCTTTGCATAGGTGGCCAAAGTACTGGAGCTTCAGCTTTAGCATCATTCCTTCCAAAGAAATCCCAGGGTTGATCTCCTTCAGAATGGACTGGTTGGATCTCCTTGCAGTCCAAGGGACTCTCAAGAGTCTTCTCCAACACCACAGTTCAAAAGCATCAATTCTTCGGCGCTCAGCCTTCTTCACAGTCCAACTCTCACANTATCTGAGGTTACTGATATTTCTCCCAGCAATCTTGATTCCAGCTTGTGTTTCTTCCAGTCCAGCGTTTGTCATGATGTACTCTGCATATAAGTTAAATAAGCAGGATGACAATATACAACCTTGACATACTCCTTTTCCTATTTGGAACCAGTCTGTTGTTCCATGTCCAGTTCTAACTGTTGCTTCCTGACCTGCATACAGATTTCTTAAGAGGCAGGTCAGGTGGTCTGGTATTCTCATTTAAAATACCCCTTATTCACCTTAAAGGAGAAGGCAATGGCACCTCACTCCAGTACTCTTGCCTGGAAAATCCCATGGACAGAGGAGCCTGGTAGGCTGTAGTCCATGGGGTCACTGGGAGTCAGACATGACTGAGCGACTTCACTTTCTCTTTTCACTTTCATGCATTGGAGAAGGACATGGCAACCCACTCCAGTGTTCTTGCCTGGAGAATCCCAGGGATGGGGGAGCCTGGTGGGCTGCTGTCTATGGGGTCGCACAGAGTCAGACACGACTGAAGTGATCTAGCAGCATTCACCTTAGAGGGCCAAGTGTATTTCAGAATTTGAAATATTTAGGGATGTTAGAAAAATAATGAGCAAATATTAAATTACACCCCCCGGAAAACTCTGAGGCAGCATCCTGTAATTAAATACAACAGTATTTCTGTGATGAAATATATGAATGTTCACAAACAAGAGAAATTAAAACTTTAATAACCTCATGTCTAATCCTGAACAGATTTTTTTCTTTTGCCAAATGAGATTTTGAAAATTAAAAAAAAAAAAACAAAAACCTAAACTTTGGCTTTTCAAATATTATAGAGATTTAGGAATGACAGATAAAAGGACCTGTGGACAGGCATGCTCAGTTGCTCAGTTGTGTCCAACTTTTTAAAAGCCCATGGACTGTAGCCTGGCAGGTTCCTCTTGTCCATGGAATCCTCCCGGCAAGAACACTGGCAAGGGTTACCACTTCCTATCCCAGGGGATCTTCCTGACTCAGGGGTTGAATCTGTATCTCTTGCATCTCCTACACTGGCAGGTGGATTCTTTATCACTGGCACCAGCTGGGAAGCCCCAAAGATTCTGAACTTGTATTTGTTTTCTAGAACATGTAATTTATTTTTTGTTAGCTATCCATGCTGATTTATACATTTATATATCATATATATATATATCATATATATATATCGAGGATCTTTGAGTCATCCTAGCAATCAGCCTTAACTTAGTGCATTAAACAAGTATTCAAATTTACACAGAGATGTTACTTCTGCAGCAAATTAAAAAAAAATTGAAGCAAATATGAGAAAGTTTTAAGACTTGATAAACCTGGTTGTTGACTTTTCATTAAATTAATAGCCTCTATAACAGAGCTTAAAATGCTTTATTGTTTAATTTTCTTCAAATTCTAGAAAACTGTTTTTATCTTTTCTTACCTATTTCAAAAATAGAAAAACCTGAAAAGCTAGTATCTAGCAAAAAGCAACAGCACTGTAGCCATTACAATTTGCTGAGACTTATGGTCCAAAAGACATATTAAGTTCAATTATTTCTAAGTATTTAAGTTCACATAGAACTTACTAGACACCATATTTTGCTTCCTTGTTCTTTCATTGTAGTAGATTTTTATCTCAAACTGTTATTTTCTATTTATTAGTAGCAACACCTTCCCTGGTGGCTCAGATGATAAAGAATTGGTCTGCAATGGGGGAGACTTGGGTTCAATCCCTGGGTCGGAAAGATGGAAAAGGAAACAGCAACTCACTCCAGTACTCTTGCCTGAAGAATTCTATGGACAGAGGAACCTGGCGGGCTACAGTCCATGGAATCATCAAGAGCTGAACACAACTGAGGGACTAATGAGTTCTTTCAAGGCCATAAAAAAAGTGATCAACATGCAATGTAAAAAGTGAAAGTCCTTGATTAAAACAAGTCAAGACTAACGTGCATTTAAAACATTACATACTACATTTGTTAAAAATAAAGGATGGGGCAGGGGCGGGGGGACTTCCCTGGGGCCCAGTGGTTAGGAATCGACCTGCCAATGCAAGGGACATGAGTTTGGTCCCTGGCTCCAGGAACTAAGATTCCATGTGCCACAGGGCAACTAAGTCCATGCGCCACAAATACTAAGCCGCACGTCCCGGGGCCTTGCTCCGCAGTAAGAGAAGTTGCCACAGTGAGAAGCCCGTGCGCTGCAGCTAGAGAGTAGCACCTGCTTACTGCAACTAGAGAAAGCCCAGGAGCAGCAACACTGCTGAAAATACGTAAAATAGATAAAAGAAATCCATGTTTAAAAAAAGAATCTATTCTGAAAAACAGTAACAATACTACTAGCAAATCTCTTTCAGATGTTAAAGCAACAATAAAACAAACTACTTACAAGAATAAGCTACAGAATTATAAAATTTTGTAACTAGGAGGATCTCCCAGTCCAACACTCCAGATATGAGTGGGTTAAAGTGACTCTCAGTCTCACAGACTAAACGTCACGGAGCCAGAACTAAAACAGGCATTCTGATATCAGATGCAGTTCTTCATTCCTTATTCATTTACCACTATGCCAGATATTCAAGTGTTTCTAATTTAAATTTTTGCTTTAGTATGATTTTTAACTTATATAAATAGCTGAAATATATCTTGCCATTAGGTACCTTTATATTCGATTATCTACTGTTCTCAAAAATGTTCTCTTTATGTTTACGTTAAGCAGTATACAATAATTCTAATATTTTTAACCATTAACGAAGTACATATATTTACAAGATAGCTGACAGACATAGCAGAAACACCACCAAAACTTAGAAGGACAGGACTCTGACTGCTAGGTTGATACTTTCCCCATATATTTTCACAGGCAGATTTTGAAGATGAAGTAAGAGAAAACGTCAAAGTGCTTTGAGACGATCAAAATTCTTTAGGCATACAAGGTGTCTGTTACTAGATGAGGCCACAGTGACTTTTAAACATAAAATTTGAGGGAGCTCCTCTTAGAAAAAGTGGTAAGAAAACAGTATATGATTATTTAATATTTAAGCTCTTCTTACAAACTTTAAACTATTAAGCATGTGAGATTAGAGATGCTGTGGATAGAGATTTTACTTTTAATGTATAGATTTTATAAATTATAGAACACAAAAACTGCCAAGCTAGCAAAGTAGCTTGCTCTTAGAAATAATATAAACCCAAGGTGGTATGTCTTTTATTTACAACATTATTAAATCAATTATGTAGAAACAATTTCAGCTCAAAAAAGTATACTGAATTATTATATAGAATTATGTCATACCAGGACAACTAGAAACAGGTGTTCCCATATTGATGAGGCAAAGTGCACAGCGAGGAAGAGGTTTCCGACAGCCAGGGCAACTTGTGACTTTAGATTTTGTTGGTGAGCCACTGACGCCATACTGACTGAAGCCCCGGCCCTGATGGGGAACAGTGGAGCAGCTGTAGGAGATAGACTTTCCACAGAAATTGCAACTCACAAACACCTATAAAACAAATGAAAGGAGAAATAAATAAAATGCAAACTTCATGAATAAAATGTAAAAGAACTAAAGTTCGATCCTAACAAATTATTTTTCAATAATTTTTAAAATTTTATTATATACTGTAAGTTATCTGCTAAGCTGGTTAATTCTAAGACTTCTACTTAGCAGTTACATTATTTGAATACTTCTTGTTACTTTGTTCAGTTATATTCTTCCTAACATCACTGATAGGTACAGAAAAACTCAGAAGCATTAGATTCCAAATTTTAGGAATAACAAAGACTAAGTAAGAGTTCACACTAGAACATTACAAAATATCTAATATGACTTTTGATACAAATTTCAACGATATAATATTCTGAACAAAATTTTCTTGTAAAGAAAATACTCATTTCCTAAGATTAAAAAGGAGTTAGGGAGCCTATAATAGTAAATTGCTAAAACTTAGGAATAATAGCAATATAAACTGTTCATTTTACCTTTATATTAAACTCCTAGAATCTCAAACATGTATGATACAGAGTAGTAACAAATATCATGTAATGCTACTTTATTAATATTCAGGTTGTTTTAATACAAACAGTAATTTCTCAACTTTCTAAAACAGGAAAATAGCACCATCCAGTGCTCACATCGAAGATATACCTGACTGTTAATGAGATTTAATGCTTGGAATCAAATACAGTGATCTCATGTCAAATGCTTATGTAACAATTGATCTCATGCTGCTTTTTTTAAGTCAAAGCACAGTTGATCTACAATACTGTATAATTTTAAGTGCACAGCAAAGTTAATTCAGTTTTAGAGTCTACAAGAGTCTTTCAGGTTATAATAAGACAGTGCGCTATACAATAAATTCTTATTTATTTTAAATAGTGCTTATTCCATGTTTTTTAAACTACTGCTTGAAAAAATAAATTTCTATGTGTAATTAGACATATAGATATATATGTATGTACTATTAAAGAAATCCTGCCTTATTACATATAATAGTGCCAAAAAACAAAATACCCAAGTGCAAAGTGTAAGAACATACAGTAGTTAAAATTTGAAAGGTCTTGGAATAGACTAGAAAGCCTCAGACAGTCCTAGGACTGAGTTAGGTTTGCCTAAGATCCTCTAGGCCTGCTGTGGTTTGTTCTGTGTTAGATTAAAGAGCAAGACACTGAGAAGACTGTTAGAAAGTGTAGGATCAAAAGAACATGAAAACTAAACAGAAAGTATAGTCTGGTTAGACAAAGACATCAATGGGAGCTCAACAGGAACAAAAGAACGAGTTTATTAACAGCAGTTTATTAAATTGAACCCTCAGCTTACCCTACATAACATGCTGTAAACACTTCTTTTTTTTGGCTGGGCTATTAGGTACATGTTACAGTTTGATTCTCTTCACAACAGTGCACTTACCTGTGCTAAAGGCTTAGAACTGGGATCCAACTTACTCCTGTGAATATCAAATTCAGCTCGTTTGTGCCAAAACCTCCAGGCATCTAACAAATTTCTATAATTTTCAATCCAGTACTGAACTCTTTCATCTTTAAGAACATCTAAAGGAGAACCCTAAAAAGAAAACATGAATTATTTCAGTTTTTAAAATTTTCCTCGCTAAGCCTGATTCTAAGCAACATGTGAATATGAGTCACAAGGGAAGAAACAGGCCACCTTTTTGCCAAAAGCTGGCTCCTAATGAAGATACAGATAAAATAGTTGATGGAAGCTCCATTAATTTAAACTGGATTCTACCAGTGACATACATATGCACTGTGTATACTAGTATGCCTGGCCAGGGAAGTGTAATTCTCTCTTACTTAAGTTTAAAGACCTAAGAGCAATCAATTCACCTCCCTGGTTGAATGCAGTAAAGTCAAAAAATGATGCAAATATTTTTTTCTCCCAACAATTAAAACTTCTAGGTTGACAAAATATTTACTCATTCCAAATACACACCAAAACTGCTCAATGACATTTAAAATAATACTGAGGTTGGTCCTTCCAATCTAGCACTGCACTGTGAATTCAGATGCCATTTTAGTATACCTATCTATTTGAAAATTAAAACTGCTTATTCTCTGCCTGCCCTTCAACTAAAACATGTATTTATCTCCTTAAAAGTGGGGGAAAAAAAAAAAGGCAAGAAAGAACCCAAAACTGAACAAAAAATGCTTAGTTCTTTGACCCCTAAGCCATGGTGAAAAGGAATACTTTCTTTCCCTTAAATTTACTTTAGATTCCTTCTCACTAACAACTTCAATTTCCTGCCAGTAAGACTTTTCTGAAAGCTGTATTTTCTCTGGCAGCTGTGACGTTCCACGTTTCACCTATGCTTGCTTTGAGTTTTCATATATTGCTTTTAGCTCTGTTCAGCATACCATCCTTATCTTCACATGAACAAAGCAGAAAAAACCTCTATCCTCAATGATCCAATGGGTATTAACCTGAAGCCAAGGTCTTCCAGTTTTAGGGCCACAGAGAAAAGTGAAATGTCAGAGAGCAGTTCGCATTCATCTTATGGAAAAAAGAAACCTGTAATACCTAATAAAGACAATCTACCTTTAGACAACTCATCAAGACAGAGAACATCTGTCTTGCATCTTTCACCTAGTAATTAAGTATTAATTTCAATTACCAGAGTTAAATTTAGCTAAAAGAACACATGAAAAACTAACAGCTGACAATTTCACTTTTTAAAAAAGTAAACATCTACTGTACTCCTAATTATGACCAACTAGCCAGAACTAACGGAGAAGGCAATGGCACCCGACTCCAGTACTCTTGCCTGGAAAATCCCATGGATGGAGGAGCCTGGTGGGCTGCAGTCCATGAGGTCGCTGAGAGTCGGACACGACTGAGCGACTTCATTTTGACCTTTCACTTTCATGCATTGGAGAAGGAAATGGCACCCCACTCCAGTACTCTTGCCCGGAGAATCCCAGGGATGGGGGAGCCTGGTGGGCTGCCGTCTCTGGAGTCGCACAGAATCGGACACGACTGAAGCGACTTAGCAGCAGCAGCAGCAGCCAGAACTAAACCCCTGATTTAAAAAGAAGACTCACAGAAAAATGAGAAATTTTCCTATCCCACTCTTTCCCCTTCTGTGGCATTAAGGATAAACTAAGAAACAATCTGGTCAATTCATATTTAGTAAGTCTTCTCTAGAACCATTTCATTAAAAGTTAAAATCAAATTCTGAAAATGTGTGCAGAGAAAACAGTTCAGAGGTTAGGTCTGATCAAATTAGAAGGACTTGGGAAATATTATGGGCTTCCCACAGTAGTAAAACTTAAGACCAAAGTGATCAGTAAGTAACCATACTTTCAAAAGCATTAAGCAATGTACTTCAGCAGGAAAGAAACCAAATTTCTATAATGGACTGCAAACAATGTCCAGTACTGAACAATAAAAAACACTAGACATATTTGAAACAGGTAAATCGTGGTTCAAAGTAAAGGAAAAAGAAAGGTAATAGAACTAAACCTTAAACAGCCCTTATGTTAGAGTAAGCAAAGACCTCAATGCAACTATTAGACATGTATTCAGACTTAGAAGAAATAATGTTTTAATTATAAACAGATAGGGAACTGAGCTGAAAAATGTAAACAATAAAAAAAAAATTGAGACTCTAGAACTAAAAAGTACAATAACTGAAATTAAGTATTCCCCAGAAAAACTAACATCAGCTAGAAGGTGAAAGAATAGCCAATTAACACATCAATAGAATTTATCCAGTTTGAAGAAGTGGAACAAATGAAAGGAAAATGAACACAGCTTCAGATACCCGTGGGACAAAATCAAAAGGTTTAATACTTGTGCAATAATAGTCCAAGAAAGGGAAGAGAGTGAGACTGAGGCAAAAAAAGAAATACTTAAAAGAAACAATGCCTGAAAACTTTCTAAATCTGATGAAAAACATTGACTTGCGGATCCAAAAACCTGAGTCACAAGCAGGATAAAAAGAACCACAGCTAGGTTCAAGGTTTAAACTGCTAAGAATCAGAAGGAAAATCTTGAAAGCAGCCCAGGGGAAACAAAGACAATAATATCTGATTTCTCATCAGAAAAAATGGAGGCCAGAAGACTGCGAACCCACATCTTTAAAGTGCTGAAAGAAAATGAACAAAACAGATACTTTCAATTAAAATTAAGCTACGAGAATCTGTCACCAGCAACTCTGAACTATAAGAAATGCTAAAGAAAAAGGCCAAAGGGAAATGACAAGAGATGAAATCTGAGTCTACTGTAAGGAATAGACAGTAAAAAAAAACAGAATGGCCAATAAACAAATATAAAAGTCCGGATTCTCATTCTTCACATAATTTACATAAAAGACACCCGGCTGTTCTGAGCGAAAGTACTAAACCGTAAGCTGGAGTTTACAATGCGTGTGGAAGCACAACACACGACAACAGCCCAGAGGAGGGAGGTCTGCCAATGGAACTACACTGGGATCACACTTTTGAAACACGCAACATGAAGCGAAAAGCAGAAGATGTCAGGTGTGAGGAGAAACGGTGAAGTAGGAAGCATGATGTATTAGGTGTGAAATGTAAACTGCTGCTGCTGCTGCTAAGTCGCTTCAGTTGTGCGACCCCATAGACGGCAGCCGACCAGGCTCCCCCGTCCCTGGGGTTCTCCAGGCAAGAACACTGGAGTGGGTTGCCATTTCCTTCTCCAATGCATGGAAGAGAAAAGTCAAAGTGAAGTCGCTCAGTCGTGTCCGATTCTCCGCGACCCCATGGACTGCAGCCCACCAGGCTCCTCCGTCCACGGGATTTTCCAGGCAAGAGTACTGGAGTGGGGTGCCACTGCCTTCTCCAAAATGTAAACTATGAGGAGTTAACTGGTTGACTCATGAGTTAAGGATGCACATTGTCAGACCTGGAGCAACTACTTAAGAAGAAAGTGAAAAGAAGTATAACTAAAAAGCCAACATATGAAATAAAGTAAAATACTAAAATACTCAATTAGCCCAAAAGAAGGCAGGAAAGGAACAGAAAAACAAAACAGAGAACAAACAGCAAGATGGTAGACTAGATCTTGACCATATAAGTATAAATGGAGGAAATGTCTCAATTAAAAGGCAGCTGATTATCAGACTAGGTTTTTTTAAAGCAAGATCCAATTATACACTGCATTTTAAATATATTTTATAAACCTTGTTAAGAGGTTACCAACCATTTGTATTTCATAGCCATATATCTATACCATGATTTAACAGATGTAAACTCATTCTGGTAACAAAACAACAATACCTTATGCTATAGAAGGACAGTAGCCTGATACCTTAAGGTAAGTTTACTTTGTGGTTTGTGGGCCAATATTTACATTTGTTCCCAAGAAGGTAGGGTCGGAGGAGAAAGCATTTTACTTTGTTTATCCAGTATACAACATGCTACTATAACTGCATAAAAGGATAAGAACAGGAAAGAGAACACCAGGAAAGGGTAAGTTCTGCTGGAGAGCTAAGGAAATCTCAGGAAAATGCTCTAAAATGTCACCATTTTTCCAACAAAAGCAAAGTTGTAGGGAATCTTTGCCAGGAATCCATTTTTAATCAGTGGGTAGTAAAAACTGAGAGAAAAATAGATGAATGGTTACTCCGAGTCATGCTCATTTAGTAAATGAGGAAATGAGAGAATAAAAAGGAATACTGAGAATTGAGAGCTATGTGTAACTTGCCTTCTGTACTTCAAGAAACAGGCACTGTAATTCGGATCAGGGAAAGGCAATCTGTTTGTAGACAGTGTTGTTCTGTCAACAATCAGAGAAATCAAAGAGAGGTTTTTCTGCTTCGTCTGAACTCTACATAAACTCAAGACTGACACTTCCAAAGGGAAAGGAAAAACTGGGTAATCCAATGCAGGAGGCTTAGGGACAATAAAATAAAGCAGAAGTCTTCTGTAGATCAAGTGATTAAATTAAAATTAAAATTAAGGTGAAGTCGCTCAGTCGTGTCCGACTCTTTGCGACCCCGTGGACTATAACCTACTAGGCTTCTCCGTCCATGGGATTCTCCAGGTAAGAATACTGGAGTGGATTGCCATTTCCTTCTCCAAGGGATCTTCCCGACCCAGGGATCAAACCTGGGTCTCCCTCATTGGAGGCAGATGCTTTAACCTCTGAGCCACCAGGGAAGCCCCAAAATCATGTCTCCTAAAGATCCTAAGTAAGCAAATGAGCATATCCACTCTGTAAGGGAAGAAAATAGAAGGCTAAGCATTTTTTTTTTCTCCTTAATAAACTGCTGCCGCCACACTGCACTAACCTGTAACATGCAGTAACTTGCTGTTTGGACATCTCCAGTTCTGTCGACATAACTCTCCATTAAGTCCACTCCATCTTTAGTGAGGCCTGTAAGCAGTATTCCTTCCAAATTTCCAGCGTCTTTCATTTCATTGGTCAACTTTTCGATGTACCTATTTAACTGGAAAATTCAAAGTGATTTTTCTAAAGCAATCCATTTCACTACTGGTATTTTCTGCTTCATAAATTCTACACCTGGAACAATTTTATTCTTAATGGAAAACATTTTAAAACAAAAGCCCTTGTAAAAACCTAGATATGTGATCTTTAAGTGTGCATCTATTATAAATTACAATACAGCATTCATGATCATTTAAAATATTTCTTTAAAAAGGAAAGGTATTTACTATGTTTTGTTAATTGTTCTACAAAAAATCCACAGACAATTTACTATTTTAAATTTAAAGAAAACTGTCCTTATTACTGAGCTTCCCAGGTGGCACTAGTGGTCAAGAATCTGCCTGCCAATGCAGACACACAGAAGACTGGGTCAAGAAGATCCCCTGGAGGAGGAAATGGCACCTCACTCCAGGATTCTTGCCGAGAGAACCCCATGGACAGAGGAGTCTGGCGGGCTGCAGCCCATGGGGTTGCTAAGAGTTGGAAACGGCTGAGCGTCTGAGCAACAACAGTCATTATTACACAAAGTTCTTGATGGCTATTAGGACGTAATAGAGTCATGGAATCTGAATTGGAAGAGAACTTCAAGATTACCAACAATAATCATTTCTTACATGTAGGATGGATAAACAAGAAGGTCCTACTGCATAGCACAGAAAACTATATTCCATATCCTGTGATAAACTATAATGGGGAAGAATATGAAAAGGAATGTATGTAAGCACAACTGAGGCACCCTGCTGCACAGGAGGAATTAACACAGCACTGTAGAACAACTATACGGCAACAAACTTAAAGCAAAAAAGGAAAAACTTGAAAATCTCTTTAGGGATTTTGATCCAGTAAAGCTCCAGTCCTTTATAATCTTATCCTAAACAAACAAAAACCAAACCATCTCTTATAAGGTCTTCCCTGATTTGTGCTGCATGCATGCTCAGTCTCTTAGTTGTGTCGAACTCTTCGCAACCCCATGACTTCATCCTACCCCAAACTCTAGGCAAGACTGCTTTACGTTCCCCTAGCACTGTCTCACTATTGCACTTGGCACACTGCATTACTAGCTAGTTATGTAGATTTATCTCTCACTATCTACATAGCATATCCACGTGAAAGGATTAGTGGCTAAGTCGTCTGACTCTTTGCAACCACATGGACTTTGGCCCGCCAGGCTGCCCTGTCCATGGGTTTTTCAGGCAAGAACACTGGAGTGGGTTGCCAAACCCTCATGTACTACCTGTTTACTGTATTAGAAAATGAAGAAATTCTTTAATGTAGCATCACTAAGAGATGTTAAACTAAAAAGTTCAACAGCTTTACCTACTGACTAATCTCACTCATCATGGCAGAAACAAACTAGTAACTCAGACTCCCTTTTTTTTAATTGAAGTACAGTTGGTTTATACTGGTTTTAGTTTCAGTCATGAATCACTTTGCTCTTTTATATATACATATATGAATCACTTTGCTGTACATAAAATATATATACATATAGACAACATTCTTTTTCAGATTATTTTCCCTTACAGATATACAAGACATTAAGTATAGTTTCCTGTGCTATACAGTAGGTTCTTGTTAAGTCAGCATTCTTAAATAAATACACTGAGGTATGATACATGTTTATGTCTCAATCTAAAAGAAATTACCTCACTTTTTAGAAGAATTTTTATATAAACCTCACAGACACATATTTACACATATTAGTTTTTAATCCACTGACAGTAAATGGTAATCAATTTAAATATCAAATTAAATTAGTTGTTACCTGACTATCACTAAGGAATTTACAAGCAAATGCCACTCTGTCACGTACAGCAACCTTGTTTTCATACTGAAAAGAAGAGAAGAAGCAAGGAGTTACTTTCAGGTGTTGTGAGTTTTAAATTTTTGCAGACTAGATATTTTATACCTAATATACAACTTGATTTTCAAATTTATTAATAAGTTAATGTGTATATACTGGCAGAGCCATGAACTAAGATGCCTTTCTTAATGTAATGCTCAGAAAACTCAGTGCTAAGCTTATTCATACAAAGTAAAGATGACCAATTTACTTTAAAAAAACTAAAACTAGTTCAGTGTTATATAACTTCAACATAAAACAAAAGCAGTGGTGTACAGTTTATCAAATTTAAGATGCCAATAATCCTTTCATCACTGAAATTTATTCTGGTGAAACTGAGGAAACCTTCCTTGGCTTCTAAGTTAATCAGCAAGTTCAGGAAATCTGTGACTTACCAGTAAATATACTAGCACAGGATTTAGAAACATCAATACATGTTTCTCAACTCAAAGTTTTAAAACATACTCTAATAAGTAAACAGACACACTTTTGTGGCTATAGTAAAATACTGTCATATAGGTAGGTGGCTTGTAGCAAAACAAGAGGCATTATAATACATTCTTAAGTTTTTGCATACTTATCAATATTGTGAAATACTATTTTGAAAAGTGTTTACCATAAATGTAGAAAGTACAATTAATTTTGTGATAAGTAAAAATACAGTTTAAGGGTGGATAAAAGATCCTATTTCTACTGAAGTCAGTCCATGAAGTACGGTTTTCCTCTTTAAACATAAGTTCATTTCAGTTGATACCTTCGTTGCATTTTCTCAATTATAAAATATGGTTCTGCCCTAAAGAGGAGACAAACTAGACAGACAAATATTTGGTACAAACTAGATTTAACTCTTGAACTATGTTGCATGTGTTACTATTTTGATCTGGAGAGAGTTATAAATATTATGTGTCCCATCTTACAGATGAAAAAACTAAAACCTCGAAAAGTTACCTGACTAGCTTAGGTAACTGAGAGCAAGGACTCAGGCCTATATCTTCTGATTTCCCAATTCAAAACCTTTCATGAGATTGCTGTAACTTATAATTTTTAAAAAAGAACAATGATAATTATTACTTACATATAAAGTTAAATTAGGTACACTCTTGACATAGTTTGGAAATATTAACTTCCTACTCAAGAAACGATATCCCTTA
>SJYQ01003269.1:0-100243 GCA_006410935.1 Redunca redunca
GGTGGCACAAGTTTGCCGGAGAGCAGGGCAAGGAAAGTCTGACTTACTTTACAGGCTCCCCCGGGGGCTGTGTTGAAAACAGCCTGGAGAGGAGCAGGACGGAGCAGAGAGAACAGGGAAAAGGTGACTGCCACAAAGCAGGCAGGAGGTGACGAGGAGGGGGTGGACCGTGGGCTGACCGTGGAGGCTGTACCCCAGGGAGAGGGTGTACCCCAAGCAGTTTGAACATTCAGTCAGTTCAGTTCAGTCACTCAGTTGTGTCCGACTATTTGTGACCCCATGGAGTGCAGGATGCCAGGCTTCCCTGTCCATCACTAACTCCCAGAGTTTACTCAAGCTCATATCCATTGAGTCGGTGATGCCATACAACCATCTCATCCTCTGTCTTCCCCTTCTCCTCCTGCCTTCAATCTTTCCCACCATCAGGGTCTTTTCCAATGAGTCAGTTCTTTGCATCAGGTGGCCAAAGTATTGGAGTTTCAGCTTCAGCTTCAGTCTTTCCGATGAATATTCAGGACTGATTTCCTTTAGGATTGACTGGTTGTATCTCCTTGATGTTCAAGGGAATCTCAAGAGTCTTCTCCAACACCATGGTTCAAAAGTATCAGTTCTTCGGTATCTGGCTTTCTTTATGGCCCAACTCTCACATGACTACTGGAAAAACCATAGCTTTGACTAGACGGACCTTTATTGGCAAAGTAATGTCTCTGCTTTTTAATATGCTGTCTAGGTTGGTTATAACTTTTCTTCCAAGGAGCAAGCGTCTTTTAATTCCATGGCTACAATCACCATCTGCAGTGATTTTGGCGCCCCCAAAAATAAAGTCTGACACTGTCTCCCCATCTATTTCCCATGAAGCGATGGGACCAGATGCCCTGATCTTAGTTTTCTGAATGTTGAGTTTTAAGCCAACTTTTTCACTCTCCTCTTTCACTTTCGTCAAGAGGCTCTTTAGTTCTTTAGTTTGAAAGCTGGGTGGATAGAATTTGCTGACAGACTGGATGTGGGTGTGAGAGAAAGAGAGGAGGCATGGTGACCCCCAGATGTTGGGTCCCAGTAAGAGGGCAGAGAGAGAAGAAATCAGGTCTGGGGGTACTCAGGTGCTCAGTGTCCTCAGGCTGGGTCTGAGTGCCTGCTGGGTGGGGCTCCTGGGGGGAAGTCTGGCTGTGCTGGGAGCTGAAAGTGGGGAGAGGTCCTTGCCTCTTGCCAACCACACAGCCTCGTTTCATCACTTAGCCTTCATTTTGCCATCTGCAAATCACAACACCTGTCTGGAGGGTCAGTGAAGTCATGGGGGACCAGACATGTAAAAGCTGTGGGTGGGGCACCTCTTCAGTCTGGGAGGTATGTGAGGGCCCTAACACTTACACACGGAGTTGGGGTGACTATGAAAGTTGTGGCTGTCTCCCTAAGTGGTTCGGTGTCCCAGCATGTGCGTCTGTCTCTGACACACACGTGTATATGTGATTGTGAGATGGCCAAGTGGGACTGCGATGTGTGTATGGATGAAGAAGGTGTGATTCTACCAAGGGTGTGTGACTCTGGTCTGGTGGGTGTTGGTCTGTAAGGGGGCTGAATGCGAGACTGATGGGCTGATGTACAACTTGAAGTTGTGTGTCTACAAAAGCTGGGTTGTGTGTGTTGTATGGGAGAGGGGGGTAGCTGAGAAAGTCCTCTTGTCCTAAAGGAGTGTGTGACTGTGACAGGAGTGTATTTCCATCACTGAAGGAGGACAGAGGTCTGCTGTGTGTGTATCCACCTGAACTTGGCTGTGGGCTGACCCAGGACTCTCCTTGGCTGACCCGGGACTCTCCTTGGCTGACCCCTGCCCTGACTCTTTTCTCATTCCTAGACGTTCATCTTCACTGACAGCCCGGATGAAGGCCTCCAGGAGAGACTGGGTAACTCTGGGTGGGATGGGGACCCCTCAGTTGTCGTCAGGGAAAGCTGGGGTGACTGCCTGGGGGTCCCTAGGAAACATGACTGTCTACCCTGGGTACACAGGGATTCCCCCTTTGCCCAGGAGGGCAGCAGGAGTCTCCCCTGGAAATGGAAGGCCGTGAACGCCTGGGTCCCAGCTCAGCATGCTGTCCATTAGTTTCAGGATTCTGGGCAGGCCAGCCCTCCCTGACTTCAGTTTCCCCTGTGTAAAACGGGAGTGGGTGGCCTGCTCCAGGTTCTTTGAGGCCCTGCCTTGCCCTGCTTCTCACACTGTGCAGGGCTGTGGGGGAGGAGCTGGGCTGACTTGTCCTTAATTTTCCAGGGTCCCACCTTGTGGTCACCAACTGCTCTGCGGAGCACAGCCACCCTGCCCTGTCCTGCAAGATGGCCGCTGAGTTTGATGCCTTCTTGGCCAGTGGGCTGAGGTGAGTCTGCCTTGGTCTTCACCTTGGTCTTAGGGGGCAGGCGTGACCTTTGCCTCAGGCCACTCAAGACATCCCATATCTAAGTGGGATGTCTTGTCAAAAAAGTGAAGTTCTGGATCCTGTGAACTGAATCACATGTAGGTAGGGCCTTCTGGGATCTGCCGCTGGTCAGGCCATCTGTGTTCAAATCCTGCCATTCTGGCTGTGTGACCTAGGGCAAGTGTCTTAACCTTCCTGAGTCTTGGTTCCCACCTGAGAAATGGGCACAACTTCCTCATGAGCTTACAGGAGATGCTGCCTAGCACAGGGCTAGGCCTGAGGTGTTAAGCCCACTCTAGCCCATATCTGTTTGTTGACTGACTGTGAGGGTGCAGGGAGAGTCTAGCTGACAGGCAGCTCTTGAGAACCCCTTCCAAGTTCAAGGTCCCCCATTCCATCCCCACAGATGGTTCTGCCATGTGGATGACGATAACTATCTGAACCCGAGGGCGCTGCTGAAGTTGCTGAAAACCTTCCCCCAGACCCGCGACGTCTACGTAGGCCGCCCTAGCCTGAATCGGCCAATTCAGGCTTCGGAGCCGCAACCTCACAACCGCACAGTGGGTCCCTCGCTGCCTCCTTTGTGAACTGGCCGCTGGGTGGCGGGGCAGGGCCCTTGGGGGGACGGGGTCAGGGGCGGGGCCCTGAAGGGGCGGGTGGATTTTCTGGGTTTCAGAATTGCCTGCATCACTGTGTATGTGGCTTCTCCTCTGATCCTGTCTCCTCCTTTATGAGACTGAGAGAGGAGAGAGAGGAGATTGAGATAATGAAAGGAAAGCAAAGACTGGCACTGAGTAGGGCCTCAGTTACTGAGGAGCAGTGGCTTGACCTGGTCATACTGTGAGCATAGTGGGGTGAGCTGAGGTCTCCAGGCTCCACAATCAGGCTTCTAGCCACGTGGTATCACCATGTAGTTGGACGGATTGTTAAACTGCTGAATCTGTTGGGCCAGGTGGCAAATTGCGGCTGCCTGGAGCCCCTGAACCCTCCCTTCCCCTAGACAGCTTTCCTCTCTTCAGATTTCACTAATCACCCACAGAGGTATTGGCACCTGGCACAAGAGGGTCCCCAGCACCCGCTTCAGCTCCAGACCTGAATGGACAGATTTAGGTTGCCAGATTTAGGAAGCAAATAAACAAAAGCCCAGGATATTCATTAAATTTGACTTTTGGAGAAATAAGAATTTTTTAGTATATGTATATTGCATGTTTTTCCCCCAGTCCCCAGAACCCACCTGGATTCCTGTTTTGGGGTGACCCAGGCCCCTAGGGCACCCTTGGCCTCCATGAACAGGAAAGCCAGGGGTCCCCCTCTCTAGAGGCAATGTCTGGAGCGGGAGCTGGGCCCACTATGGGGCTTTCTCCCTCTCAGGGTCACCATCTGCTTCTCGAGGAAACACAAAACCAAGAGCAGGAAACACAAAACCTTAATTATCTGCAGCTCATCAGCCTCTGAGCCCTAATTAAATCCTTCTGGGCCCTGAGGGGTGGTGTGCATGAGCAAGCTGATGCCAGGTGAGCCAAGGGGTCCCCTAGGTTCCCATACTACCTCTCCCTCACCTAAAAATTTGAGAGCTTTGCTCTGAAACCTGACTCCCAGAGCTCATTCCCTAGCCCCGCTCCCTCCTGGCTTTGTGACATTGACTGAAGTCACTTCGCCTCTCTGTGCCTCAGTTTCCTCATCTGTAGAATCAGTGAAAACAGTCACTACCTCATAGAGTGGATGTGAGCAAAAGAATTAAATGAGGCCACCTATTCAAGGGCCAGGATCTCCTGGAGAAGGAAATGGCAACCCACTCCAGTGTTTTTGCCTGGAGAGTCCCATGGACAGAGGAGCTTGGTGGGCTATAGTCCATGGAGTTGCAAAGAGTCCGACATGACTGAGCAACTAAGCACACACACAGACATTCCAGGGCTTGGAATGGGATCTGGCACATGGTAGCTACTAGTGAGTGTTTTCCATCAGTACCCGATTCAGCTCCATGGGATTCTGAAGAGTCAGACATGACTTGGCGGCTGAGCACGAGCACCTGACTCAGCCCAGCCTCACCTCTGAGCAGTGTTTTTCCTGTGACCCTGCTGGGCACACCCACTCCTCAAGCCCACAGTGTGCACCGATGCCCTCCTTGTCAGACACCCCACCAGCAGGATCTCAGGACTGCTCCAGAGTGTCCTGGCCAGTTCAGAAAGTGGGTGTCCCCCCAGGGTAGGATGGCAAAGGGGGCAGGAGGTTCGGCTTGGGGTCAGTCCCAGCTCTGGGACCTCGGCAGGTGACCTTAGTTCTGTGTACCTCAGTCACCTGATCTGTAGCACAGGGCTTGACATGGTCAGTGCTTGGGGCTAGGCGCTCACGTGGTCACTGCTGATGTTACTGTGGTTACTCTGGGAGTGGAAGCCCTGCTCTCATTAATTCATTAAGCAAGCGTTTATTGGGTGCCTCCTGTGTGTTAGGTCCCAAAGAACCCATTCATTCTGCCTAGTTGAGGCCTGACTTCTCTCTAAGAGGGCAGAGTTTCCAGAAGTAAGCTCGTAGAGATCTT
Source organism: Redunca redunca (assembly GCA_006410935.1). Lineage (NCBI taxonomy): Eukaryota > Metazoa > Chordata > Mammalia > Artiodactyla > Bovidae > Redunca > Redunca redunca. The sequence goes on from SJYQ01003269.1 coordinate 4,945, forward strand.
GGAGGAGGAGGACACCTCTGGGCCTGGAGAACCATCGGATTTCAGAACTGGAGCCAGTGTTGTGCTCACAGGTGATACATCTGAGGTCCAGAGAGGGGCAGGGACTCTTTCAAGGTTATACAGCTGTACAGTGGAGTGGGGAGCCCAGTGTCAGACTTTCCAACTTCCTGTCCAGTGCTCGTCTCACTGCTAAATCATGGGAGATAACCCAGCCCAATGCAACATACATCAGTGAAGCACCAACTGTGGACTTGGGAGAAGGTAACCTTAGGGCACTTTGACTAAGAGATGGTTCAGTTGAAAAGGTACAGTGTTTCTCAAAAGCCTTGAAGAAATTCCTGGGTGAATTCACAGGTCCTCACAGAGGAGGCAGAAGAGATCTTGGGCCATGGTGGTGCTAGGCAAGGGCAGAAAACGGTTTACACCCTAAAAGGGTGGTATTGGTTCAGATGTCGAGGGCTTTACAAGCTGATCGATAAACCCACTAGTGTTTACCATGTGCCGGATCCCATTCCAAGCCCTTGAATGTTTGCCTTCCCTTCTCTTTTTCCTTCATGGGCATAATTTAAGGTTATAACAAGACTCTGCATGCATACTAAATCGCTTCAGTCATGTCCGATTCTTTGTGACCCTATGGACTTTAGCCCGCCAGTCTCCTCGGTTCATGGGATTCTCCAGGCAAGAATACTGGAGTGGTTTGCCATGTTCTCCTCAGGGATTTTCCCATCCCAGGAATGGAATCTTTGTCTCTTACATGTCCTGCATTGGCAGGCGGATTCTTTACCACGAGCGCAATCTGAGAAGCCTCATAGCAAGACTCTAGTGAGATGTGAAATATAAAGCTTTTGAGCCATGTTGGTTGTGAGTAAGGGGAGGCCTGGCTGTTGCCCCCACCCCTAGGCTCACCCTACACTTTGGCTTTCCCCATCTTCCCCCACAGAGGCTGGTACAGTTCTGGTTTGCCACTGGGGGTGCTGGCTTCTGCATCAACCGCAAACTGGCTTTGAAGATGGCCCCCTGGGCCAGGTAAGCAGAGACCTACAGGCAGATGGGGGCGGTAGAGGTGTGCAGAGAGGAGGAATTGGCTGGTGTGTGGGTGGGGTGTTTGTAGCAGAAGGGGCTTGAGCATGAGCTCAGGAGACACTACCCCTCATTCCCACTGCATCAGAGTTACACAGCTAGTGGTGAGCAAGTCACCTGTTGCCTTGCCCTTGGGGGTACACTGCCTAGTGCACCCTACTACACACAGGCAAGCTGTGTAATCTCTAGGAGCCTCAGTGCCCTGTCTGTAAAATGGACCTGATAATACAGTGGCCAGTGGTCACTGTAAGGGTTAAATGAGAAAGTGCCTGGGCTGGCACCTGGTAGGAGCCCAGTCAATATTGTTTCTGTTTTCAGCCCTCTTCTGACCAATCACTGTCACAAGGGAGGTGAAGGCCAAGTGGAGGAACACTCAGAGGAGGGAGTAGGGCCTTCAACCTGGGGAGAGGAGGGAAGGCTTCCTGGAAGAGGTGGCATTTGAGCTGGAATGGTCCTAGAAGAGTGGTGCCAGACTGAGGGGGATTGTGAGAGTAGTGGAAGCCCTCAGTACTGGGTAGGAGTACTGGTATTCTAGAGAGGGCATGACAAAGGTCTCTTGAGGTCTGCTGGGCAGGTGTTACTGTTATTAACAGCCACATCAGTGTCACCACCTTGAACTGAGGGTTGACTCTGAGCCGGGCCTGTACTTTGCTAAGATTATCACAGCCCCCAGGGAGGAAGGGGCATTGGCCTTATTTCTACTTGGCTGAGAAAACTAAGTTGCTGAGAGGTTAAGTAAATGATTGGTTGGTTCAAGGTCACCCAGGCCCAAGTCTCCCAGCTGTCGGGTTTGGCTCTAGGGCCTGCGTGATTTGCCTCTGCAGCAACCTGCCCTGCCCTGCCCTGGATGGGGGTGCCCTGGAGGAAGCAGGAATGCTGTCCCAAGGTCTGTTGATAGCAGGTGTATACACATGACCAGGGGTCTCCCTGTGACCCGGATACCCCATCTAGGCTTCTTTCCCCCTCTATGGTACATTTGTGTGAATTAGAGAAAAGTACCTGCTCTGGGCAGTGCAGCCCCCAGGCACAGCCTGGAGAAGGTGACAAAGGATGGGATTCTGTACCCGCTCGACCCCTCTCTCAGGCATCTTGAGCAGCGGGGCAAGCTGCCCAGCCTGGTCTCTAGGGCGTTCGTGGGGTGCACAGTCAGGTGATGCCCTTGCCAGGAACACTGCTCCTCCCCGCTTGCACCTGGCTGACTGCAGATCATCCTGTAAGGCTCTGCTTAGAATCTGCTACTGCCATGATTAAATAAAGAGCAAAATGAAAGGCTGCCACCTCCTCTGGGAATGTGCTTTGCCCTCCCTGTGTCCCCAGGCCTCGTGCTTTCCTCTGACTTAGCACCAGTCCTCTGAAATGACCTGTTCATCTGTCTGTCTCCCTCCAGCACGGAGGCTGCTGCTGAGGGCAGGAAGCATTTCTTTCCCATCTCTGTGTCCTCAGCTTCTGTGTCGTCAGTGGCTGGCACCAGGTAGATGCTCAAACTCAAAAATAAATGAATGAGTGGATGAATGAATGAAAAGAAAGAAAGAAAAAGAAAGGAAACATTTATAAAAGGCTTCATGTCACCATTTCGCCACTTAATCCTCACAATAGCTCTGGCTATTATCATGCCCATTTTACAGAAGAGAAAACTGAGGCTCTCTGAGGTTTATAACTTGCATGAGGCTACACAGTATGCAGGGGGCAGATGCTAGAGCTGCACTCTTCTCTTCCAACTGGCTGTGGTGGAGGGAGGGTCTTCTGGGAGACAGGAAGGGCTCTAGGTATCAAGGGCCTTAGGCCACCGGCTGAAGCACATCTCTGTCCTTCAGTGGCTCCCACTTCATGGACACATCTGCCCTCATCCGGCTGCCTGATGACTGCACTGTGGGCTATATTGTTGAGTGCAAGCTGGGCGGCCACCTGCAGTCCTGCCCCCTCTTCCACTCCCACCTGGAGACCCTGCAGCTGCTGGAGGCTGCCCAGCTCCCAGAGCAGGTGAGCCAGCCATGGGGCAGGTGGCAACGGGGGAGGTGTGTGTGGGGGGGCTCTCTCCTTTAATGGGGAAACTGAGTCCCAGCATGGCAAAGGACCCCCTTAAGGGCACGTAGTGACTCAGTGCTCTCCACCTCTGACCCTTACGGGTTGGCGTTTGTGGTGCTAATACTCTTTGATCTGGTTCCCAAATGCCAGCTGGAGGGACTTACACAGATGAGAGGAAGGTCATCTTGAGATTCAGACCACTCAGGTCCCTGAAAGCTGCATTCTTCCTTCTCACCTCTCTTCAACCTCCCATCCTTAACCACACCCTCTGAAGGGGCCAGTCCTGCACTTTTCAACGGCCTCCTCCTTCATCAGAGCCTACCTGGCCACTGCTTACTGCTTTTCCTTCCCACACAGGTGTTACTGGGAAAGACCAGGTCTTCAGTAGGGATGACCCATGTGTAATGTTAGGCTGGGGGAGGGGTAGGTGCCCCTCCCATCACCTGGCAGGTAGTGACTCTGCTGAGATCCAGCTGGCTCTGCCTTGCAGATACTGCCCTTCAACTCATGGGTGTCCAGTCCCATAGGGGGTCCTGGCTGGGAAGACCCCCAGGGAGGTTCTGTCTCATGGTATGACTCAGAGCCCTTTTAGCTGCAAGGGGCAGAAAGGCAATAGACTAATTAAACAGAAAAGGACATTGATGGGTCCATGTACCTGAGAAGGTGAGGGTGTGGGTGACTTGCTAGATCTGGTGAGATCTGGGTGCTCAGATCCCGTCCCCTCTTTCGTGTGTCCTTCCCTATACTGGCCTTATTCTTAGGCAGGCTCGCTACTTGCGCTGGCAAGATGGCAGCCCTACCCCACCAGTGAGAAGAGAGCGCCTCCTTCTGTCAGACCGCACGGCTCGTGCTCACTGATCACATGGCTCATTTGGGTCACATGACCTGTTTCCTACCAGAGCCTAGAGCTAGTATTGATTGACCAGACCTACAACTGGGGTGCAGGTTGGTCCCATTAGGACCGCAGCCAGGAAAGAGGGGCAGATTTTGGACTGCCAAAACCAGGGTGTTCCCTAAAGTTTGGGATTTGAGCCCCTGCTGTGCCAGATACCACACGGGGGGCCCTATTTTTTTTAACTCTCTGGTTCCTCATAACATTCATAGGGGATGGATCTTAACATTATTCCCATTCTACAGATGGAGAAACAGGCCCAGAGAGTGGAACTAACTGTGGCTAGTTCAGGACAGAGAGGGACTTGAACCCTGGTGGGTGGCCCCCAAATCCACAGTCTTTAATCACTGTGCTTGACTGCCTTTTGACCAGAGTCATTATCCGCAGCCTCATTGCTTGTGGAATGACCTGAGGGATTGCTAAGGCCCTAGGTAGGTCTCAGGAAACCTCCATCCAGGTGCGCAACTTCTTGGAAAGGCACCTTCCCCTCTTGAGCCTCAGTTTCCCAATCTGTAGATAAGGGGATCATTCCAGCTTCTTTAGTAAATGAGACTGTTGGGGGCAGCAGTGGGATTATGGGAGAACGGGAGGAGATGGGCCCCCCAGTGAAACACCCATTACTGATGGTGGAATTTCAGGGGCAGAGACAGGCTTTCTGTGCCACTCAAAATGTCTTAGGCACCTTCTCCGTTTCTACTAAAATGCTGCCCCCTTGTGGGGTCCCTGGTGAGACACTCCTCCCTGCTGCCCCGCCCTGCTTCATTGCCTTCTCTGCTGCTCTCTGCGCAGGTCACCCTTAGCTACGGCGTCTTCGAGGGGAAACTCAATGTCATTAAGCTCCATGGCCCCTTCTCGCCTGAGGAGGACCCCTCCAGGTGGGTCTGCGGGCTGATACTGTAGGACGGGAGGACTGGGGCCTGAGGCCAGGGATAGAAAGAGGGGAACCAGGAGGGAGGGAAGTGAGAGAGGCTAGTAGCTGATGGCAGAGCTGGCAGTGATGCCAGTCCCTGCTCTGGCATTGCCTTACTGTGTGACCTTAGCCTTACTGTGTGACCTTAGCCTTACTGTGTGACCTGCCTTGCCTCTCTGTACCTTAGCCGCCCCATTTGTAGCACAAGGAGGCTGGGCATCAAGGATCTGAAGGGGATCTCCCAGGCCTGATCCTCTGGGATTCTTCAGGAACCTCTAGAAGACTTAACTGTGTTCACTGAGCAAAGGAGATGCTCTCATGGAGAAACTCCAGGCACCCACTGGAGAAACTCCACACCCAAGGAAATTAAAAAAATTTTTTCTTGGGCTCTTCATTTCTTGGATGATACTTTTCCATGGACAAAGGGTTGGAATGAGGGCTAAAATGCCACCTAGGCACCTCCAGTTCTCCCCCCAAACACACTCCGGGGAGATTAGGGCTGCTCAGCTCAGCCCCCGCCATCCCACTCCTAGCCTCAGTTGCTGTGGAGCCGTTTAGAGCCTGGCCTGTGACACATTGTGGCAGGGGAGTAGGACCTACTCAAGGCAGTAGAAGAAGCCAGTGTGACTGGAACATGGGAGAAAAGAGGAGGGTGGCACCAGATTCATTTGGGGAGGTGGCATTCCCCCATCCCCTGGGCCTTCTAGGCTCTGTCCAGACTCTGGACCTGCCTGAAGTGCGTAACCCATAAGGGAGCACGCACTCCCGCCCCTGAAATCCTGCAGAGCTGTCTGTTTGGAGGCAGAGGTCTCACCACTATCCCAAGGCTGCTGGGCCCAGGACTGTGTTGAACAAGTTGGACGTTACAAGGAGACAGAATCTGGCTCAATACGGGGGTTGAGGGGCGGGGGCTGGGAATTCAAGTTTCAAAAGGAAAAGAGCTGCTTTCTAATGGAGTGAGCTTCTCATCAGTAGAGGTGTGCAAGCTATGGCTGTATGTCAAGAGATTTAAAATTGGTGTTAAATTCTCTCAAAGCCTAAAGATTCTAGAATCCACAGGTTCCTGCTTGATGGGGATTCAGGTCACTCAGAGGCTATGGCCTCAGCTGTTCATGGTTTCTCTGGCTTTTGAAGTCTTTACCCATCAGTGATTCTCAACCAGGGGCCATTTTGCACCCCTGCCAAGGGACACTTGGTAGTGTGTGGGGACATTTTTGATTGTTAAGACTCAGCGGGAACTTCCCTGTGGATCCAGTGGCTAAGACTCTGTGCAGGGGGCCCAGGTTTGATCCCTGGTCAGAGATCTAGATCTCACATGCTGCTACTAAAGATCCTGCATGTTGCGATGAAGATAGAAGGTCCTGAGTGCCACAGCTGAGACCCAGCACAGCCAAATAAATAAATTAGATAAATAAATATTAAAAAAAAAAAAAAGCTCAGAGGATGCGGCTGGCATCTGGTGAGCGAAGTACAGGGCTGCTGCTAATGCCCAGGACAATCCCCACAACAGAATTATATCTGGCTCCTAATATTCATCATGTGCCAAGGTGGAAAAACCTTGCTCCAAACTATCTCTGTGACATGCTCCCCCGGGAGCTGTGGGGGTGACTGTCTTGTCCATTTCTGGTCTCTCCACAGGTTTCACTCCCTCCATTGTCTCCTCTACCCGGATACTCCCTGGTGCCCGCAGCTGGTGGCCTGATGAACCCTGAACCTCTGGGCAAAGACTGGGCTGAGGCTCTCTGGTTGTCCTTAGCCTCCCAGGCAGCCTTGAGGGCCCGTGGCAGGTCTTGTGTGTGTGTAGGGGGGCAGTCCCTGGCAGGGCCTCTAAGAGATGAGCAAGACCAGGATTGGATGATGATTGGTGCTGAATACATCTCAAGCCCCTGAGAGGTGTGTTGCACAGCCCAGGATTGGGGGCACCAAGTAAGGGCCAGAGAGGCCTCAACGGCTGGGCCTCCATGGGTCCTGGGTGGCTGAACTGAATGAGGATGGAGGGTCCTTAAGCTACTTGGGCTCAGGAATCCTAACCCTCCAGAGAATTACCTGGGCCCCTGGGTGTGCAGAGCCAGCAGCTCTGGTCTCTCGGTTCCTCTCCTGGGGTCAAGCACTGGGCACTTCCTCCTGGCTTCCTTGGCTGGATCCTCAAGCACTGAGGGGACCCAAGTGGAAGAAGGGCAGAATCCACAGAGTCTGTGGCAGATAATGTTGTTGCTGACCAGTCTGCAGTCCCTGCTCCCCACCTGATATTGTTCGGAGCATCAGCATGTCCAGACCCAGATGATGAATCAGAATGGGTCCCAGCCCATCATGATGTTCCTGTTGCTCACTTTCCCAGCTTCTCTTGCTATTAGGAGCTACTACGTGGCCCAGCTATGGCCAGAGCCAGATCTCTGTTAGTGCGAATTAGGCAAAGCCAATTGGGAGGCTTCTGGAGAAGGTTTTGTAGCCCTATACCCCATCTTCCTACTGCAAATGTGGGTGTGATGTCTGGGTCTAGGGCAGCCACCTTGCTGCCATGAAGGGAATGCCAAGACCAGATGCTTCTTCCAACATCTGGTTCTGTAAGAAGATTAAACCTTTATTTGTTTAAGCCTTGCTTGGTTCAGTTTTCTGTTACATGCAGTCAAAGTCATTCCTGAGCAGGCTGGGAGGATCTTTCATCTGTCTGTCTCAGTGATGTTGATTTTGGGTCCCCGACCTAGACAGCCCTGCCCTGCTCTTGCTGGCTATGTGACCTGGGGGAATCTGCTTGGCCTCTCTGGCTTGTTTGCTCATTTTATAGATGAGAAAAGCAGTACTTACTTCACGGGTTGTAGGTGAAATGATGCAGGGTTTGTAAAGGGCATAGCACAGAGTCTGGTATGGAGAAAGGAACGGCCTGTGAACAGTGATGGCTAGTAGTGTGTGCTGTCATTGTGCGCTAGGATGTGTAAGGGTGTGCCCGTGCACCCTTCTATGCTTGTCTGTGCCTAATGATGTGTGTGGGATGTATAGATGTGTGTGTGCCTCTGTCATGCCTCTGTGTGAGTGATACGCATGTGGGTGAATATATGTGTGCCATGAGGTGCTGGTTTACTGAGGACAACACTTCCTTTTATCTGCCTTCAGGGCCTGGGTTGAGGTGGCTAGAGAATCAGGGAAGGCAGAATGGAGCTGAGGGATTCAGCCTCTGCTATCAGATAAAGGGGCACTTTGACAGCCTAGGTAGCAGCTAGGTAAAGGTAAGTGCCCTTAAAATTTCACATCCCAAAGAATTTGCATGACTGAATGAAAGTGATCATGGTAAAATTTCAGGCCTGGTGGTGTCTGTGGGGAGGGCTAGGAAGAGGATGTGTCTGCTTGTAGCCCACATCATGCTCAGAGATGTTGGGGGGTTGGAGGTCACAGTGGAGCTCAGGGTAGAGTGGGAGGGAGCACAGGTCCAGAGGGACAGAGGGGCTTTGATCCAGGTAGCCAGGGCTGGGGGCTCCTTTGAGGCACGTCCTTCAGCCCTCGAAGGACCTTGTCCCTGCCGCAACTCTGGGCCAATGGAACAGCCGAACACTGAAGCCTTGGCCCCTTCTTTTCCAAGGAGGAGTCTGACCCCAGGAGGAGCCGCCCTGTGCTTGTCAGGTGTGGGGCTTCCTTTCTTTCTGAGTTGACCTAATGCTGGGTATGTGGGCTGCGAGCCGAGTGGGGCGGCCTCTGGGCTCACAGCCTGTAGGGATGGGATGGTGTACTCTACAGCCGCCGTCCTCTCCACCCCGTGCATGGAGGGCTGCCGGCTGGCCCGCTTTTAGAAGCAACAGCAGATTTACGGGTTGTTTCCAGATCCTGAGGGTCGGGTGGAGGGAACAGGACTCGGGCCATCTGCTGCCTCCATTGTCTCAGAATAGCTACATAGGGCGGGGAGCAGAGTCAGCAAGGATCAGAACTGGGATGGAGGAAGGAGGGAGCCTCAGATCAACCCCTTGTGAGTCTGTGTGGGAAGGGGGAAGCTGCCTGTAGGCTGTGCTAGGGTGACCTGCATGGGCCCCATAGGCAGGGGCTGGGAGTGTGGTGGGGAGGCAAGGTGGAACCACCTTGTCTTGGCCTTGCTGTACCCCTCAGGCAAGTATTACTCCCATTTTACAGGTTAGGAAACTGAGGCATGGAGAGGGAGAAGGCCCTTGGTCCAGGTCATGGGGCTTTTAGGAGCCAAGGCCAAGGTTTGAGACTCCACAGTGGTCATCAGTGCGGGACAACCGTGGAGGGTGGGAGAGCCTCAGGCTGGGCTCGACCCTTTCTTCTGCCTCTCAGCCCTTGGGCACCTGACTTCGCCATCCACTGGCCTCACCTGTGAAATAGAGTGACCTCTACGTAGCCTGCAGTTGTGGTTTTGAGACACTGCACAAAAAGCTCCTGGGGCAGGTAGTTCCTCAGTAACCACTGTTTCCCAGCTCTCCCCGAACTCAGTGTTCTCAGCTGTAAAAGGGAGTGAAAAGAGCGTTACCATAGCAGCCTCCTCGCTGGCCTCCCCTCAGACCCCCACTCCGCCTTGTTCCTCATTACTCCTCGTGGGTCCACAGTTTCTCTGTCTGCCCCAGCTCTCCCTGGAATGGTCCCCCAACTCTGCATGGCTGGATAGCTCTTGCCAAGCCCCAACATCCTCTCCTAGGGAGGCTTTCCTTGATCACCCACCACAAAGTGGCTGCCTGACTGCCATCACTTCGCCCGGGGGTAGCTCCCCAGGTGGCTCTGAACCTTGCAGGCACATCTCTTGTTGGTGCATCTGCTTGCTCGTGTATTTGTTGCTCGCCCCTGTCTGACTGTTATCTCTGCGATCCCAGGGATCGTGTTGGTTTTGCTCACTGCTACTTGCTACCTGGCACACACTCAACAAATATTTGTGGGATGAGTTGAAAAATGGGTGAGTGAGCTTCTCACAGCTCTTCCAGCTTGTCTGTTTTAAGATTCTATGAAAGGTGCTAAAATCCCTTGGGGACAAGATGATGGGGAAGCTTTATAATGGAAAGATCAAATTGGTAACATTGACCATTTTTTTTAGTGTTATGCACAAAGGAAAAAATTTGACCTTAAGCGCTCCTGATATGGTGCACTAGGAAGGACACAGCTTCACCCAGGAAGTGTGCTTGCCAAAGTAATTGACCCCGCATTTCAACCCTCTGGATCTAAATATCAGTCTCCAGGAAATGGCAGGAGGGCACAGTAGAACATGTTAAATGACACGGTGAGGGTTCAACCAAGCAAATCAACAATGGGGACAATTCTACAGACAAAGACCTGGTTTCTTCAACAACTAAAATACAATAAAGAAAGGAAGGAGGAAGGAATGTTAGACATTAAAAGAGATTTAGGAGTCATAGCAGCAAAATACAGTGCCTGGATCTTGTTAAGATCCTGGTTCAAATAAATGGATCCTAAAAAGACATTTTTTGAGAAAAATAAGGAAATTTGAAAATGGACTTCGTATTAGATAGTCTTAAGAAATTGTTAATTTTATTAGCTGTGATAATGAGGTTACTTTTGCAGAAATATTCTAATATGTGAGAGATGTATTCTGAAATATATTTGGGTGAAATGATATATTGTCCATAATTTTTTTAAAAGAGATGCTTAGGGGCAAGAAATGAAATAAGGATGTTAAACTGCGGATAGTTGTTGAAGTAGGGAGGTGGGCACAGGGGGGTTCACTCTTGCTCTTTCCTTTACTTGGGTGTGTGTTTGAAAATTTTCCATCATAAAAAGTAAAATTAAATAAATAAGAGTGCTGTGGATATTCTATTTTGCTGGCTATGGCCCTCCCTGTTCCCTTTTTTAACTTTCGCCCTCCCCTCCCCCTTCCTCCATGCCCCACATTCAGGCCCAGAGAACATCTGTTCTCATCAGACACTGCTGTCCTGACTCTACTTCCTGTTCTCCCCAAACACCAGAGAAAGGAGAGGCAGACCTTGACTGGAAGTTGGTCCCTTCCTGACTTGCATTTTGCGTGTTTCCTGGTTTCTCTGGGGCCCATCCTGATTTTTTTTTTTTGGTTCTGAGCACTGGTCCCAGCTTCTTCATAACCCAGCAGCACTTTCCTTGGGCAGCCACAGTGACAGTCACAGCCATCGCTTACCACTTCCCCTACTCATCCATCCAAAAAGAGTTTACTGCTCAACTCCTCTGGTGGGGGTGTCTGGAATCCCTGTGTTAGAGATTACACCAGAGAGCCAGGTGTAAGCCCTACTCTCAAAAGGGAGCTCAAATCCCATTTGGAGCAGTATTAAAAACATGGCTTATCATGTAATTGATGATGAAATGTGACCATAGGGCAGAAGAAGGAGGACTCAATTCTAGGGGCAGCAGGAATCAGGAAGGTCTCCGTCTGGAGCCAGGAAGACGTCAGACTGAATGAAATGTGTCACATCCTGCCTTTCATTTAAGTCTAGGGAGACCCGAAGGAAAGTGAAAATGTTAGTTGTGGCTGTGAGTACTACTGTCTTCATGTGCCTACTTACCTCGCCTTGCAGGGTAAAGGTGAAGTATGTATGTACCTAGCACCGTGTCCACATGAAACACAGGGAGTTCTCACCCTCGTTCCCTTCCTGTATCTCCTCCTGAATGACTGTGTAAATTCTCCTAGGGCAGAGACCCGGCACAATGAATCTCTGTGCCTCATATTATCTGGCACAGTGCTGGACACAGAGCAGGCACTTCATGCAGACCAAAGACTAGGTGAGTGAGTCAACCTCAGGCTAGTATCAAACTGGTTGAATTAGAAACACAGGTACTTGGTAAAAACAGATTCCAAGGCCCCATCTTAGATCCTCAGAACTCACGTCTCCAAAGAAGGGGCCAAGGAATCTGTGTTTTTACCTGGTTCCCAAGAGGGTCTAAGTAGTTCCTGGCTTAGCAAACAAGGTGGGGTTTGAGGTGAGTTCAGCACCATGGACAGAACCTCACACAGCTGCCCCTGTCTCCTCTCTTTCCTGGGACCAGCTGGGGCAAGGACATTCTATGTTATGTGACAGGAGTTAATGGTGTAACCCTGATGGGGGCCATGAGACATCTGTGGCCTTGGCCCTCATGTGACACGGCCCTCGTCTGTGCTTCAGGAGAGAGTTTTGGGGTGGGCACTGGTCCTGCTGTGGGAGACAGCTCTGACTGCACAGGGAGAGGCAGGATAATGAATATCCCCTCTATTTCTTTTACAAGTTATAAGCGACCCTCATACTGTGCAAGCAGCAAAGCATGAAGCTTGAGCCAGTGTGAACAAATTAATCCCCCAAAGGTGGTTTGAGCACCTACTGTGTTCAAGGGCTGTGCTGGTAGCCAGGGGGCACCTAAGGATGAGCGAGATACAGCTGCCTCCCCAAGGGACCCACAGCTTGTCAAATATGGTACATTGACTGTTAGAAGAGAGAGCAGCCTTGAAGATAACCAGACCCAGAGTCAGCGAGTGTGCTTACTGGAGAGGCAGCCTGGGGAGTGGAGAGACCAGACGTGGCAGAAAAGGCTTTTGAGATTTGGGACCTTGTTCTAGCACTGACTAGATGTGTGGCCTTGTGCCTGCTGTTTAGCTTTCAGAGCTTTAGTTTCCTAATCTGAGAAGTGGGAGTGATTACATCCTTCCATCAGCCCGGTTCCAGGGGCACAGCCCCAGCACCATTCATTCACTCATAGGTTCACATTCATTAATTCACATTACATTTATGCCAGGTGGGCTGACAGTCGCTGTGAAGGTGCTTGAGAGTAAAGGTGCTTGAGAGACGACACGCAAGGGGTGTAAACTGGGGTGGAGGGTAATATTCCTGGCCTCCAGTGAGATGACATTTCCAGCCTCCCTTATAGTGAGAGGCCGGCCATATGACTGAGTTTTGGCTGATGGATGTGTCCCATTTGCAGGCCTGGCCCATAAAATTCTCCCCTATAAGATGATCTCTCTCTGTCCTCATCGCTGGCTGGATGGAGAGGACTTCGGGTTATAGGAGCCTGGAGATGGGAGGAGCCCAGGTCCCAGAATCTCTTTGTGGAAGTCTGTCCACCAAAGAGCTGCACTGAATTGTTAGAAGAACCAGAAACAAACTGGTGTTGAGTTGGGGTGTTTGTCACCACACTTAGCCTGTCTGTGCTCTCTGTCTGTGCTCAGTCATGTCTGACTCTTTGTGGCCTGCCAGGCTCCTTTGTCCATGGGGTTTTTTTCAGGCAAGAATACTGGATCCTCCCCCAGAGGATCTTCCCAACCCAGGGATCGAAACCATGTCTCTCACATCTCCTGCATTACAGGTGAAGACATCCAGGAAGACCCAGCCTACCCTGACTAATACTAATACAGGGAGATACAGCAGGCAGGTAAACGAATAAACAGGAGTTCTAGAAACCGATGGAGTGATGAGGGCCACATGCAGGAAGGAGCCAGTGGGGGATCTTTGGAGAACGCATTATGGATTTATTTTGAAATTCTTCTAAGCTTAACAAGTAAACTTTTAGCCTCTCAATGGTCCTGATCTCTAGCTTTGTCTGGATAACCTCCTTCTCAAGCCTTCTGAAACCCCGTCTTGCGTGATCTATGCCACTCTTAACTCTGCCTTCTGGATTTTATTTCAAGGACCTGCTGTTTGTTTGTCTTTAATTTTTATCTTTAATTTGGCCCTGCTGGGTCAGAAACCTGTCCCTTCATGCTACATAGCTCCAGTGACATTGCTCTCTCCCACCCATATCCTAGCCTTCTTGGAAAAGTCTCCAGATGGATCTGTGTTTCCCTCTCTCCAGCCCATTGCCCTCCCCAACCCCAGCTTTGTTCAGTGTTTGGGTGTGAGCAGATCTGCATCTTTAATGACTTTATAGAAGCAGGATACAGACCATGAGACTGAAAACATCCAATTTACCAGTTGGTTTGGAAGACACATTTATGAGGTTCAAATCTGTTTTATTTATATCTGGTTACTTTTAAATTAAATCAAAATAAATTCTAATGCATTAGTATGTTTACTGTGCTATTTACCCATTGCTGCATAACAAACTACCCCAAAATGTAGTGGCTTAAAGCAGTGACACCACTTATTTTGCTCATACATCTGTGATTTGGGCGGGTTTGGTAGGAAAGTTCATCCCTGCTCTGCTTGGTGTCCACTGCGGTGGCTCCGTCTGGGGATGATCATCTGAAGGCTCTGACATCTGATGCCTGGGTGGGGAAGACTCAAATTGCTATTGTTATTCTCTCTATGAGGTCTCTCTGTTATGATGTTGCAGGGTACCTGGACTTCTTACATGCTGGCTCAGGGCTTCCAGCCAAGAGAGTAAGCTGGGTTGCCTCTTATGATCTGTCTTAGGAAGTCTAGCAACATCAACCATGGCCAGCTCATATTCAACGAGAGGGCTGGCCCCACCCTTGCCTTTAAGAAATCACATTATTAATTTTAAAAAATGTGTTAAAATATACAACATGAAATTTCCATTGTAACCATGTAAGTGTACTTCAGTGATATTAATTACATTTACAATGTACAAACACCACCAAAAACTTTTTTGTAATGGTCATCCATGTTGTAGCGTGTACCAGAACTCCATTCCTTTTCACAGCTGCATACTATTCCATTGCCTATGTATGTCACGTTTTGTTTATCCCTTCATCCATCCACGGACAATTGGGTTGCTTCCGTCTTTTGACTATTGTGAACAATGCTGCTGTGAATGATGGTGTACAAATATCTGTTTGCATGTCTGCTTTGAATTCTTTGGGGAATATACCCAGGAGGGCAATTCCTGAATCACATGGTCATTTTGTGTACCTTTTTTTTCTGAAGAACTGACATACTGTTTTCCACAGCAGCCACCCCATTTTACATTCCCACCAGCAAAGTGCAAGGGTTTAAATTTCTCCTTATCCTCACTAGCATATTTTCTGTGTGTGTGTGTGTGTGTGTGTGTGTGTGTGTGTGTGTGTTTAAGTAACAGTCACCCTAATGAGTATGAAGTCTCGTCAATGGGTATGAACCATCTCCCTGTGGTTTTGATTTACATTTCCCTAATGGCTAGTGATTTTAAGCATCTTTTAATATGCCTATTGCCATTTGTATATCTTCTTTGGGGAAATGTCTTTTCAAGTCCTTTGCCCACTTTTTAATTGGGTTGTTTTTTGTTGTTGTTCTTGTTGATGAGATCTCATTCTTTTTTGCAGTCATGTAGTATTTCAAAGAAGAGTTATACAGTTCTTTTACTAAGCAGTCCTCTATTGATGGCTATTCAGGTTGTTTCCAATCATATGTTGTTCAAGCAATGCAATAACCAATTTTCTCCTACACATGTTATCATGCTCAGGTGTGAGTATACTGGAAGAGAAATCCTTGCAGTAGGATTGGTGAATTAAAGAAAAGTTGCATGTGTCAGTTTGGTGGATGCTGTCCAATTGCCCTTGAGAGAGTATGCACCAGTTTATACTCCCTGTAGCTATGTAAGAGAGCAAGGTGCAGCTTTAAAACTAACACGTAAGTTTTCAGCATTATGCCAAAGGTTTCTTCTTCCTTGGGGATGCTAATCTGACATTTCCTAATACCGATTAAAATGTTGGCCTAACACTGCTCTCTGTTAAGGGATTTGCAACTTAATTGCATTTGTTCATAAAATGGAATTAATATCAAATAACTTGCCATCAACAGTGATTTTTGAACCTGTGCTATGACAAATCTATTCATGTTTTATGTTTTTAAAATCTATTCAAAGTTAAAAAGGTGCTTCTTAATACTATTAAATGATATTTAAAAAATCAGACTCAGTCTCAATATGTATGCCAATCTTTCCAAATAGGATACAATTTATTTTTATCCATTTTCTCCCCAGAGGTACAGCCATGAAAATTCATGCCTGGAAACTCTTTTCTGTTATCAGTGGTATCTAACAAGATCATGGAACAACTTGCACATCAAATATTAACTCAACCTGCACTTTTTAGATGACATGTGGATTTAGAAGCAAACAGCACACTTTCCATAGCCAATGCCAAACCCCTCACTCCTCTGGATTCTAATTAAGAAAGTAACTGAAAGTTGTTGTGATCAATTAAAACAGATAAACAGACTGTGGCCACATTAACATATATTAATTATATATATTAATATATATTTATAACTAACTAGACACAGTTTTCAAGAAGAAGGGGAATTTTCTCAGAGGCATAAACTCTTGTAAATGAAGAACTAACATGTATTAACTCAGGACACAAATTCTATATGCTCTTATGGCAACTAATGTAATATTTATATTAACTGATAATAAAGATATATGTCAAATAAGACTTGATGTGCAGGGTGAGTAAATGAGAAACACTTAGTATGTTAAAACCATAGTAAACACACAATTCACTTTGTACTGTGTGTTAATGTAGAAACTAGGTTACGTAAATAATAACTCCCTTCTCTTTCCTTGCATGATGCCTTCAAGTTCATCCAGTCCAACCTCTTACCCAACAAAGGAACCCCGGATCACCCAAGCACTGCTGATTCCTCCAGTGATGACAGTTGCATTATCTCAAATGGCAGCGAAGCCATGATGCATCTCAGAAGTCACCTAAACTGGGTGCTTTGGGGCTTTCCCCTCCTCTGGGAGCTGTCCAGAACTCACTGGCTTCCTCCGCAGCCACCTGAGATTCAGACACATAACTGCCCAGAGATTAAAAAAAAAACAAAAAACAAAAAACCTCCCCAGGCGATTTCAGTTTGAAGCAAAGTTTGGGATCATCTGTTTCTACTTTACAAAGACCTGCTGGTCATCTCCTCATTCATGTGTCATGCGAATTTTTATTGAAACTTTTTTGAACTTTTACTGAACCTTCTATGCTAGGTCCTGAGGATACCCATATGTTGCCTAATTTTTTTTGCACCTAAAGACATTTTGGGGTAAATTAAAAAAAAAATTTTTAATGTGGACCATTTTAAAAGTACTTATTGAATTTGTTACAATATTGCTTCTGTTTTATGTTTTGGTTTTTTGGCCACAAGGCATGTGGGATCTCAGCTCCCAGACCAGGGATTGAACCTTCACCCCTGCATTGGAAGGGGAAATCCCAGACCATTGGACTGCCAGGGAAGTCCCAAGACACTTGTTTTAAACAGAAAGTTTATATAATGGATTTGATGGGCCAGATCTATTAAATCTAACTTCAACATAGGCACATAATTCTTAAAATAAATAAGAATTACCTAAAAGGTACACTACTATCTAAGAAGTAAACTACTGACTAAAAGGTCCGTTGTATATTACTTGTGATATTCATACCACCTTTTCGGAAACAGTTCACTTCTGTATCTGTTCACTCATTCTTTCATCCATCCATCCCATATTTCCTGAGCTCCTCTGATGGACCATGCTTGATACTGGGCATCCTCCCCTGCCTTCTTGCTTGACTATGGCTAGTCCATCAGTCACCCAGGAGCCTCCCACACACCCTGCTGCTGGAACCAGAATGGAGCTGTCCTCACCCGAAGCAGTCAAGCCCTGACTGCTGACCTGGGGGTGGAGTTCCAGTGGGTAGTGTAGTCTGTCACCACCAGGGGGCACTCCTGCCTCACTGCTGGCTTCTCACCCAGGCCAGGGCCAGGGCAAGGTGGGCCTGGCTGGAAGGGGAGGATGGCTGGCATGCTGCTGAGGGGCACCAGGCTAGGTTTTTGAAGAGCCTCAGGGGGCTGAGCGACTTCACTTTCACCTTTCACTTTCATGCATTAGAGAAGGAAATGGCAACCCACTCCAGTATTCTTGCCTGGAGAATCCCAGGGACGGGGGAGCCTGGTGGCCTGCTGTCTATGGGGTCGCACAGAGTCAGACACGACTGAAGAGACTTAGCAGCAGCAGCAGCATGGGATAAGGAGGCATGGAAATAGGGCCCCTGCACTCAGATTCTAGGAAATTTTCCCTCTTCCCTGACAGGGGAAAAGAGCACACAGTACATCTATTTACACAGGAGCAGCTGGCGACAGCAGCCCTCGATGAAACCATCCTGCCATTTGGTGAAAGGCAAGGCCACCCCGTGTGCAGATACTGAGCCCATCATAAGCACCAGACAGTGTACCTACAGCTGATCCAGAACCTGTCCTCTACCTCAACCCTCTGCTGATTCTTTCCAGGGTGAGGAGAGGGCTGATGGGGGCCAAGGGGGCCTCTCCTGGGGACTGGGGCCACCCCGATCCCCACCTACAGCCAGGAAGACCAGTCCAGGTGGATGGGGCCTTCTACAACTGCTCTTCCCCTGGGCCTCAGTTTTCCCTTCTATAAAATGGAGCTGAAATAATTTCTGCCCCACCTGCCTCTCTTGGGAGCGTGGCTGTGAAAACTGCTACAAACAGCAAATAATAGATTTGAAGAGAAACAGGAGAATCTAAAATGGAACTTGGAGACCCTCCTCTCTGCTCCTTCCTGCTTTGGAATTTGCTCCAATTTGTAACCTGTGTGAGTAAGTCAGTGCTTCACCACGCCTTGCTGGAGCTGGCAATCAGGTGCGGTGGTGGCTTCTACCTTGCCCTGCAATGACTTTTCTCTAATTGCTCTAATCTGTGTTTTCACGCACTCGCTGGAAAAAGAAGAGCCGCCAGCTCCACGGAGGAGGGGAGCTGAGGCGTGAACCCCAGGCAAGGGGGAGGGGGAGGCGTGAAGCCGAGCACCTACTGTCTGCAGCCCCTGGCAGCAGAGGTGTGCGCGAGGGTGACAATTCCTGGGGAGCCCGCGTACCTGGGAAAGGGGATGGGGGAGGACAGGGAACCCTGATTAAGTCTCTCCCAAGGAGAAGAAGACCGAGGGCAGAACGCCAGCTGGGCACAGGGCAGAGAGACCCCAGGGAGCAGTCTGTGGGTGAGTGTTTTCTCCGTGTGTGAGTCCCCCTTGTTTCTGGGAGTGTGCAGCTGTGGCCTTCTCTGAGACAGGACGATTCCGTGTGGTCTCACCTGATTTGTCTTGCCTTGGGGAGGACAGCTCAGTATGCGTCTGTGTCTAGTGTTTTGTCTCCAACTGTGTGTCTGCATGTGAGTGTGTGTGACAGAGAGAACCGGTTGCATGTTACCCCCGCTAGCAGCTGGCTCTGTGGGACTTAGCTTCCAGTTGCAGGGCTTTCTTGCTGAGCCTCTGGGAACCCCACCTTGGGCAGAGGTGCTGGGGCAGCTGGGGGCGGGATGGTGCTAGCCCAGATAGCCGCTTAAGCCCCTCCTGCTGGGGTAAAGCGATTATCTGTGTGTGTGTGTGTGTGTGTACTTGTATAGGCGGGTGAGACTGAGCTCACAACCTTTAGGGGTTGCAGAATCCTCAACTACCCCCCAAAAAAGGTCCAAAAATTTGCCCATGGTGTTTCCTTCCCTCCCTTCCCTTGCCAGGATTCGCTCCCCCTGGCTGACCTGGATATGTGCATTTACACAAAGACGAAGATGCTCTGTTCCTAAATTGCTTCTCCTCCTAGGGGTTCTCCTGTGCTAATGGTGGCATTTCAGTCAGTGTCAGAGGGGAGATGGCTTGGGATGTAGGGCGCTTCCTGGTGCTGCCTTGGTGACATGGGACAAATTGAGATTCTTGACCTTGTGTTTGACAAATGAATTGCGTATAATCACCAGTTAGTTTTACCTGTGTAAACCTAAGCAAGAGGAAAAGCTTTGGGTTGCTCCTCCTGGTGCCAGGAGACTCTACACAAGATTAATTATGATCAGAAGCAGCAAGTGTGAAGTCCACGGATGAAATGTTCCAAAACTGGTGAGTAAATTCAGTTTCCTATAACAAACACGTGATAAAGAAAGAGAGTTCTCAGCAGAAACATGTCAACAGTGGCTAATACTTAATATCTCCTCCTACATATCAGGCACCAAGCTCTTCCCAGGTCAGCTTTTGAAACCCTCAAAGCCACCGTATGATGCCCATTTTATTTTTTGGTTGTGCTGCATGGCCTGTGGAATCTTAGTTCCCTGACTAAGGATAGAACCCTCACTCCCTGCATTGGAAGCATGGAGTCTTAACCACTGGACTTCCAGGGTGCCCATTTTAGAGATGAAGAAAGTAAGGTACAAAGAGGGTAAAGAATCTGCCTTGAGATCACACAGTTCATGGAACGGGAATTTGAACCCAGGCTGGCTGGTACCCTTGCCTACTACCCAGCCACTAGGTCATGAGTTGTAGGACAGCCCTATAGGGTGGGCTCAGTGTGGGTTTAATGCTGTTCCTTCTTGCATGGTGGCCTAGATGGTGAAGAATCTGAACGCAATGTGGGAGACCCGGGTTTGATCCCTGGGTCAGGAAGATCCATTGGAGTAGGAAATGGCAACCCACCTCGATATTCTTGCCTGGAGAATTCTGTGGACAGAGGAGCCCGATGGGCTACACTCCATGGGGTCGCAAGGAGTCAGACAAGACTGAGCTACTAACACTTTCTTTCCTCTTGCGGGAGACCCACACACCTCAGTTTTCACATGGCAAAGACAGGGGAAGACAAGTCTGAAAGAGACTTACCCCATGTGGCTAGTATTCGTTTCATGTATTTTCTCTCTCAAATACCAAAGCTTTTCCTTTACTCCTGCGACAGGTAGGATGTTCAGCCCAGCACCTTGCTGTCTCACCTGTGCCTGTGTCAACAGCTCCAGCCGCCGTGATCAGATGGAGCGCTGCTGACGCTGGCTGGTGAGGCCCCCTCCAGTTCAGGCCAAGGCTGATTCAGTGTCTGGGAGCTGGGCTTTGAGTGCTGGTGTCTTAGAAAATCTGACAGGAGGTGGGGGTGCACCTGGAAAATGGGGGTGTAAGAGGTGGAGGTTGCACTGTAAAGTCTGCCTCATAAGGCTTTCGTGTTTTAGTTAGGGATAGCTTCGTATTGCCCATCACAGAGACTGGAAATGACAGTGGCTTACACCAGATTGAGGCTTATCTCTCTCTTACATAAAGGATATCAGGAGATAGGCATCCAGGATTGTGGGGAGGGAGGCTCAACTGTGTCTTGAAAGCACCACGTACTAATTTCCTCATTTCTTTTAACTTAAGAGAAAATGGAGGTATGATTTACATACAGGAAAGGAAATTAAACGCATGGATTCTAAATGTATAGTTTGACGGATGTATATATGTGTATCAGACATGCCCAGCATCCCAGAAGGCTCCCTCGTATGTTCTCTCCCAGTCACCAACCCTTTCTCCCCCAAGGCAATCACTACCCTGACTTCTGTCACTAGAGACTGGTTTTGCCTGTTTTTACCCTTCATTTGGACAGGGTCGGAGAGCATGTTTTCTTGCTTTTGGCCTCTTGGACTTTGTGTAATGCCTGTGAGATTCATCCAAGTTGTGGCCCATATATCAGCAGCCGATTCGTTTTTATTGCTAAGGAATGTCCTGTGGTGGGGAAACACACCACCGTTTGCTTATTCTTTCACTTGTTGATGGACATTTGTGCTGTTTTCTGTTCATAGTATAACGAATAAAGCTGCAGTGGGAATTTCTGTCAAGTCTCTGTGTGGACATGTGCTTTCACTTCTCTTGGGTAAATCCCTTGGAGTGGAATGGCTGAATGAGAAGAGCCTTGTGAGAAATTGCCGAACAGTTTTTCAAACAGGGTGAACCACGGACAGTCCCATTGGCTATGTGAGAGAGTCGATCCTCATCCTTCTGTGCAATATTTGATACTATCAGTCTTTCACATTTTGGCCATTCCTTTGGGTGTGAGTGACAGTTTACTGTGGTTTCCTTTTGCATATATCTCTGACAGCTGCTAATATAGAGTATCTTTTTGTGCATATTGGTCATTTTGATGTTCCCTTTTGTGAACTGCCTCATCACATCTTTGCCTAAAAAATTGTGATTTTTTTCTTATTGATTTGTAGAAGTTCTTTATATGTGCTGGATACTAGTCCTTTGTCAGATATAGGTATTGAATTATCTTCTCTGCATCTTCGTATTGGCTTTTCTTTCTCTTAATGGTGTCTTTGGCTGAATATAAATTCTTAATTATTACAAAGCCCAATTTACAAATTTTTCCTTTATGGTTAATGTTTTTGTGTTATGTTTAAAAACACTTTTCCTCCCCAAGGAGTCTTTCTTCTTAATTTATTTTGTTTATTGAAGGATAATTTCTTTAAAAAATTTTATTGTTTTCTGTCAAACCTCAACATGAATCAGCCATAGGTATACATATATCCCCTCCCTTTTGAACCTCCCTCCCATATCCCTCCCCATCCCACCCCTCTAGGTTGATACAGAGCCCCTGTTTGAGTTTCCTGAGCCATATAGCAAATTCTCATTGGTTATCTATTTTACATATGGTAATGTAACTTTCCATATTACTCTTTCCATACATCTCACCCTCTCCTCCCATCTTCCCATGTCCATAAGTCTATTCTCTATGTCTGCTTCTCCACTGATGCCCTGTAAATAAGTTCTTCAGTATCCTTCTTCTAGATTCCATATATATGTGTTAGAATATGATATTTCTCTTTCTCTTTCTGACACATTTCACTCTGTGTAATAGGTTCTAGGCTCAACCACCTCATCAGAATGTGTTCTTTTTTATGGTTGAGTAATATTCTATTGTGTATATGTACCACAACTTCTTTATCCATTCATCTGTTGATGGATATCTAGGTTGCTTCCATGTTCTAGCTATTGTAAATAGTGCTGCAATGAACAGTGGGATACGTGTGTCTTTTTCAACTTTGGTTTTCTCAGGGTATATGCCTAGGAGTAGGATTGCTGGGTCATATGGTGGTTTTATTCCTAGTTTTTTAAGGAATCTCCATACTGTCTTCCATAGTGGCTGTATCAATTTACATTCTCACCAACAGTGCAAGAGTGTTCCCTTTTCTCCACACCCTCTCCAGCATTTATTGTTTGTAGACTTTTTGATGGCCATTCTGAATGGTGTGAGGTGATAGCTCATTGTAGTTTTGATTTGCATTTCTCTAATAATGAGTGATGTTGAGCATCTTTTCATGTGTTTGTTAGCCATCTGTATGTCTTCTTTGGAGAAACGTCTGTTTAGGTCTTTTTCCCACTGTTTGATTGGGTTGTTTGTTTTCCTGGCATTGAGTTGTATGAGCTGCTTGTATATTTTGGAAATTAATCCTTTGTCAGTAGTTTTATTTGCTATTATTTTCTCCCTTTCTGAGGGTTGTCTTTTCACCTTGCTTATAGTTTCCTTTGCTGTGCAAAAGCTTTTAGTTTATCAGGTCCCACTTGTTTACTTTTATTTTTATTTCCATTACTCTAGGACGTGGGTCATGGAGGATCTTGCTTTGATTTATATCATCGAGTGTTCTGCCTATGTTTGCTTCTAAGTTTTATAGTTTCTGGTCTTACATTTAGGTCTTTAATCCATTTTGAGTTTATCTTTGTGTATGGTGTTAGGACAGGGAGGCCTGGTGTGCTGCAATTCATGGGGTCGCAAAGAGTCAGATACGACTGAGCGACTGAACTGAACTGAACTGATGGTGTTAGGAAGTGTTCTAATTTCATTCTTTTACATGTAGCTGTCCAGTTTTCCCACACCATTATGGAAGAAGCATCTTTGCCCCATTGTATAGTCTTGCCTCCTTTGTCAAAAATAAGGTACTCATAGGTGCAAGGGTTTATTTCTGGACTTTCTATCTTGTTCCATTGGTCTATATTTCTGTTTTTGTACCAGAACCATACTGTCTTGATGACTATAGCTTTGTAATATAATCTGAAGTCAGGAGGGTTGATTCCTCCAGCTCCTTTCTTCTTTCTCAAGAATGCTTTGGCTATTCAGCTTTTCCTCACCAAGGAATCTTTTAACACATGACTCCATCTGGCCTCACCCCACCTGGCTGCTCTCTCTGCCTCCCCATCCTCTATTAGAAGTGCCTCCCAGGAGCAAGGGGTGAGGAAGGCAGAAATGGGATGGCAGATCTGTGGGGAAGAGCAGGGTTAAAGCTTCCCTAGAATACGAGATCTGTGTCCCCTACCCCCTTCCTTCCCTGCGCGGATTTGGGTTTATGCTGGGCTGCAAGATTAAAGCCAAAGAGATTAAAAGATTACCTCTGACAGGGAAGGCAAATTCTGCCTCTTTGCTCCTAGAGCTATGAGGGGGAGGAGTGAGAGTGTTACTGGGGTGCAGGTTGGGGAGTGATACTGATGGAGCCATCTCCACTAGCAGGGCCCTCCCCTTCCTGCTGAGAACTCTGCCTCCTGGAATGCTGAAGCCTGGGCCACTAGCTCATCTCTCTGAACCTCTGATCCCAAGTTATAAAGGGCATGGGGGGCTGAGCTGGATACTGAGCACCAACATAGGCTTTAGTGGGTCCTCAAAGTATGACCCCCAGACCAGGCGTCCCCATATCAGAAATACAACCTTCAGGCCCCTTCCCAGACCTATTGAGGCAGAAACTTGGGGGATGGAGTGGGGAGAGCAATCTATGTTTTAAAAGCCCTCCAGGGGATTCTGATGCGCACGAATATCTGAGCACCAGTGCCTTTAATTATGGTAACAATTGCTAATTTTTAAAGCATTTAACTGTGCTCACCAGTGACTCTTCTAAAGAGTATGCACCCACTCACTTATGGTGCTATTACTCACCTTACTTTACACATGAGGAACTGAGATGCAGAGAGGTGAAGCGTTTGCTCAGGGTCACACAGCTACTAGATGACTGAGCCCAGACTTAGACTCCAGGGGGCTGGCTCCAGAGGCTGAGTCACTAACCATTGCTCGAAACCGATTTGAATTCCCAGTGCTGTGCATCCTGGCCTTCTCAGAAGCCCACAGCTTTTGTCAGTGGCTCCAGGGAGTGGTGACTCCAAGAGGCTGACTGCTTCAGGGGTCCCTGGCTTGCAAGGTCCTCTCCCAGCTTCCTCAGGGCTTGCTGACCACACATCTTCCTGCTTCCTTTCCCAGCCTCCTGGGGCGGATGGGAGCCCCCTTGGCCAAGGCTGAGGGAAGCAGATGCTGAGAGCTGACCTCAGCTGCATAGTAAGCCAGAACCACAGACAGAGACCCGCCGCTCCACGTCTCAGAAATTCATTTATGTCTCAGTTCATCCCCTCATTTCAGTGTCCCCTCATTCCAGAGGCAGAGAGAGGAAGGGGGAAGAGGAAACCTGTCCGTTAATTTTACGATTCTCCCTGCTAGTCCCCTCCTGTCACCAAGGATGCTGAAAAAGCCCAACCCCCAAAGCTGGAAAGTGATCAAGGAACAGTCAAGGCTGAGATGAGGAGGCTGATTTATGGGGCCAGCGCTGGGGAGCCAGAGTGAGGGCACCAGCCACGGGAGAGAGCAATTCATCACAGCTCCTGGGGAGAGCGGAGGGCCTTCACAGGTCTAGCCCCCACTGGGCTCCCTGGCCTGCTCTGCTCTCAGGAGGACGGAACTTATCTTTGGAGCTCCCAGTACCTCTCACTTCTCTCCCGCAGTTCTCCTGGGTCTGTAGCCTCTTTGAACCTTTGAGTTGGGGGTGGGATGGGAAGGAACAAAGAATACAGCCCCAGGCAAGTCCCTTCTCTGAGCTTCAGTTTCCCCATCTGTTAAACCAGAGCCTTGGCCTAGCTGGTCAGCCTCACAGGGAGGTTGTGAAAGAAAAAGGCCACGGCCATGAGTTGCAAAGCCCTGTCCCACCCAAGAGACGACAAATGTGAGGTGGGAGTGAGGACCTTGCCCCCTACTGCTGCGGTCCTGGGTTCTTCATGTGGAGGTGTGGGCCGGGCACACAGGGCTGCTGCAGCTGAGGTTCTGTCTGTGCAGGTGCGTCCACCTGTGCATAAACACAATGTGTCCAAAGCCACAGCTGAGTGTACGGAGCATGCGCGAGTATGCATGTGCGTGTGCAGACACGCATGTGTACGCGTGTGCAGCTGCACCAACACTGTGAACTCCAGCTCTCATGTAATCTCTCTACCCTCACTAGCCTGGGAGGACTGCTCTGGAGAGGTGGTGGGGGTGTGGCTGGGTGCTTATTCACGGGCCCCATCCAGCTGGTTATTTATTGATTAATTCTGCTGCCAGCTGATAGATGCCAAGCCTGTGCCAGACGCAGGCCCCGGGCTGATTTACATAATTAAAAACCATCAGTAACGGAGCGGGGCCTCACCCGCCAACTGTTTCCTCTAGCATGACAGGCCGAGCCTCTCTCCTACCCCCGCCCCTGTCCTCTGCATCCTCCCGGCTCCCTCTCCTTCCAGACCCCCTCACCCTCCTGGCCTGCTCTGTGTCAGTATGCTGGCCTGGGCCCCTTCATGACGTCAGCCGCTCAGTCAGTGATGGAGAGCTCGTAGTGTTCTGGGATTCTCCAGTCACTGACTCCGAGATGCTATTAGTGGACGGTACTAAGGTTCTTCGATGGAAAGCCTCAGATTATAAGATTCAGCTCTGATCCTCGGAGTTGTGATTTTTCAAGAGTCTATTACTCTATGTGACAATGGGGAAATGATGTTTGCTCTCAGCAGCTCCGCCTGCGCTTGGGGAGGTGGGGCTGCTCTCGGGAGGGCCTGGCTTTCTGTGGAGGCTGCCATGGTGGATGGGGTGGGTCAGGCCCTGCTTTCCAGGAGAAGAGCATCCTGGCAGAGGGCTGGGGTGGGATGGGGGCTGGGCACCGCAGGAATCTGTCAGAAGGAAGGAGGACCCAGGGATACCCAAGGAGGGCTGGAGGGAGAAATCCTTGCTGATGTCCTAGGCGCCAAGAGGGATTTGGAATATTTGGGATCCTGTGGAGTGTGTGACATTGGTCCCTTTGCTGGTGTCACCTTCGATGTCTTCAGAGAAGACTCTGGCATCAAGAGAGACAGTCTGTGGGGAGGAGTGTGGATTATTCTATTTTCCAGCTGTGTGATCCTGAGGAAGCTACTCAGCCTTTCTGAGCTTCAGCTACCTTCTCACCTGTGACATGGGGTTTGTTGTAAGGATTAAGTATTAACTTCTGGGGACTTACCTCATGATCCAGTTGCTAAGACTCTGTGGTCCCAGTGCAGGCAGCCCTGGTGCGATTCTTGGTTGGGGAACTAGATCCCACATGCCTTAGCTAAGAGTTCACATGTCGCAACTAAAGATCTTGCATGCCTCAACTAAAAGACCTGGCGCAGCCAAATAGATAAATAAAATAAGTAAAAAATAATTAACTTCTCTAAAGTGCTTGGAATGCAGTTGGTACCTGCTGAACCGCTAATAACTGGTGGCTATAATTGTGTGGGTCCTTGGGGAAGATGAGTAGAAGGCTGGTCAGATATGGTGAAAGTCCAGACACACAGAGGGGTTGGGTTTTCCCATTTTTGCAGGCCAGCTCCCAGTGGGGCTGGTGCTTGGAGGATGTTGGAGAATGAGTGATTCTTCTCTCAGCTCTTCCCAAACACAATGCCAGCCCCAGCCAGCCCTCAGCCAACTTAGGCAGGGTATCTGGGTGCATGGCTTCTCTCGGCGGGTCCCCAGGACTTGGGCTCTCCTCCTCCATCTGTCCCATCTCTGCCTCTTCGGCTCCATTTGCACAGCCCAGCTCTGATCCTCAGCAGTAAGGTCTGCCCCTCCCCCAACCACCTCCAAGACTGGTCATAATTTTAAAAATTGAAATAAAGTATGTTTAAAATTAACAATAGAATGTAAGAGGGTGCAGCCACTGTGGAACACAGTTTGGCAGGTCTTCAAAAAGTTAAACAGAATTACCATATGATCTAGCAATTCCACTCCTAGGTAACACCCAGAGGAATTTTAAAGTACATCCTCTGAAAAAGCAAAAGCTCAAACAGCTTGTACCCCAGTGTTCATGGTAACATTATTCACAATAGTCAAAAGATAGAAACAACCCAAATGCTTATCTGCAGATGAATGGATAAATAAAGTACAAAACCTTTGAGCTTAGTTGCTTCAGTCATGTCTAACTCTTTGTAACCCAATGAACTGTAGTCTGCCAGGTTCATTTGTCCATGGGATTTTCCTAGCAAGAATACTGGAGTGGGTTGCCATGCCCTCCTCCAGGGGGTCTTCTGGACCCAAGGATTGAACACTCATCTTCTGTGTCTCCTGCACTGCAGGTTCCTTGCCACTGGGCCACTGGGGAAGCCCACAAAACATATATAAAGGTATAAAAAATACAAGTACATAGAATGGAATATTAGCCTTAACAAAAGAATAAAATTCTGATACATGCCACCACATGGATGAACCTTGAAGACATTGTGCTAAGTGAAGAAAACCAGATGCAAAATGACAGATTTGATTTACATTCTTTTTTCAATCAAACTTCCAAATTTGATTCCAGTCAAATTCAATTTTCCATATTATACACTCATGGAAGTGTATGATTCTACTTATATGAGGTACATAGAATAGTCAGATTTATAGAGACAGGAGAAGAGGTTGTCAGAGGCTGGTGGAGGGAGAAATGAGAAGTTAGTGTTTAATGGGTATAGAGTTCCAGTTTGAGAAGATAAAAATATTCAGGGAGTGGATAGCGGTGATGAATGTACTTAATATGATGGAGCATACTTTTTTAAATGGTCAACTTTTTAATGTATGTTTTAGCACAATAAAAGGCTTCTTTGCAACTGAGGGAGATGATTTTGTTTGTAATCCTTCTTTTTAATGTTTATTTTTTAATGGCCACCATTGATCCTCCAGGCTCCTCTCCTTGTCCTCAGCTCATAATAGGACCCTACTCATCCTTTGCTGAATGGATGAACCGGGCCTCCCATCTGGCCCCATGAGGAGCTTCCTTGACCCGCTACTTGGCCAAGCAGCTGGTTCTCTTTTCTCTCTTTATTTCACCAAACCTGACAGCACATGAGCCAGCCACAGGTTGTCTGGGCTGGGGACCAGTGCCTGGTAGTGATTAGGTGGTTCTGGGCTTTGAGGATTAGACACAGCCCCGAGGTGACCAAGAAGCGATTTCTCACGGCGGCCTCTTTTAGCACCCATCAGAAGAGAAGGCACCACCCTCGAAAGCCAGCAAGCGTGGGAACAAACAGCTTGGCCTGGGCTTTGGTTGCATTTCACACTGGAGAGGATTCCTTCTTGTTCAGCATGAGCTCCTGGATGTGGCTTTTAATATGTTTGTTGCTGTGTCATCGATTTCTCCCCATGAGCAAGTGGAGAAAATCGTCAAGAGCTGGGGCAGAGTCAGGCTCTTGGGGATCAAGAAATGTGCCCCACATCAGGTCTTACAAAACCCTGGTATCTTTCATCAAATGTGAACATTATCACATAGCCCCCAGGTGACAGAGTCAGATTATTCAATGCTGACTGTTTAGCCAGGTCATGTTTCTAAAATCAAAGGAGTAGTTTTTATTGGCATCATCATGTTGTAGAGAAAGACGTTCAACCTTGCCTCTCATTTTAAAAAACTTGATGAGTACCTTTATTCAACAGTGAGTGTTGCTCAGGTTGCAAAAGCTGAGTTTTGCCCGGCCCATCCCTTTTAACTGCTGCTGAAAAGACAACTGCTCAGTGGCCTTGGTTTGATTGTGCTTGCTATTTTCTCTATTTCTCTCAATGCTGAATGAAGATCAGGGGGTACATTGTTGCCTGCCAGCTGCTTGGCGAACAAGTGTAAGGGCTGGCACTCCTGAGCTAGTGCCTCCATCCATGGAGCTGTGCCCTTCCCTGCTGCCCATAGGGTAGCTGAGTTTCAGTTCTGATCCCGTGTCCCTTTCCAGTCCACATCGTGACTTACAAAGTTACCATCAACTTAACCCCCGAAGTTCTCTCTTGCAGCATCAATGCTGAGTGATGAACAGGACCCAAATAAATCACAGAGCACATTTCCCTCCTATATGTACAATAATCAGGCTTCAGGTGATAGAAGAAAATCCAGCTGTAAGTACTTTAATAAATAAGGTGCATTCCTGGAAATATAGGAAAAAACCAAAGCTTTTTATTTTATTACCTGCCTTCGTCATCCCACAGGTAGCTTCACTATATGGTTTAAGATGGCTGCTCCAGCTCCTGCCACTGCATCTGCATTCCAGCCTATGAGAAGTATAGAAAAACAAGAGAGGTTTTACATCTTTCCTTTTGAGGGCATGAGTGGGAAATTGCACAGTTCCTCTCTGTTCTCATTTCATTGGCCAGAATCCAGTCACAAGGCCATTGTCACCCTGCTTATTTAACTTCTATGCAGAGTACATCATGAGAAATGCTGGACTGGATGAAACACAGGCTTGAATCAAGACTATCAGGAGAAGTATCAATAACCTCAGATATGCAGATGACACCACCCTTATGGCAGAAAGTGAAAAAGAACTAAAGAGCCTCTTGAGAAAGTGAAAGAGGAGAGTGAAAAAGTTGGCTTAAAACTCAACATTCAGAAAACAAAGATCAGGGCATCTGGTCCCAAAACTTCATGGCAAATAGATGGGGAGACAGTGAAAACAGTGACAGATTTTATTTTGGAGGGTCTCCAAAATCACTGCAGATGGTGACTGCAGCCATGAAATTAAAAGACACTTGCTTCTTGGAAGAAAAGTTATAACCAACCTAGATGGCATATTAAAAAGCAGAGACATTACTTTGCCAACAAATGTCCATCTAGTCAAAGCTATGGTTTTTCCAGTAGTCATGTATGGATGTGAGAGTTGAACCATAAAGAAAGCTGAGCTCTGAAGAATTGATGCTTTTGGACTGTGGTGTTGGAGAAGACTCTTGAGAGTCCCTTGGACAGCAAGGAGATCCAACCAGTCCATCCTAAAGGAGATCAGTCCTGAATATTCACTGGAAGGACTGATGCTGAAACTGAAACTGCAATACTTTGGCCACCGATGGGAAGAACTGACTCATTGTAAAAGACCCTGATGCTGGGTAAGATTGAAGGCAGGAGGAGAAGGGGACGGCAGAGGATGAGATGGTTGGATGGCATCACCGACATGATGGACATGAGTTTGAGTAGGCTCCTGGAGTTGGTGATGAACAGGGAAGCCTGGTGTGTTGCAGTCCATGGGGTCTCAAGGAGTCAGACATGACTGAGTAACTGAACTGAAGTGGTTTATTTAAAAAATGAAGAGACCACTAGTTGTCCCCCAGTATCCCCTCTCCTCTTCTTCTATAGTACTAATAGAAGTTTTGCTGAATATGATATACATAGCTGCCCAGATAAAGACTACATTTCCCGGTTTCAGTTAAGTTCAGAGTCTTCTCCAACACCACAGTTCAAAAGCATTGATTCTTTGGTGCTCAGCTTTCTTTATAGTCCAGCTCTCACATCCATACATGATTACTGGAAAAACCATACCTTTGACTAGACAGACCTTTGTTGGTAAAGTAATGTCTTTGCTTTTTAATATGCCGTCTGGGTTGGTCATAGCTTTTCTTCCAAGGAGCAAGCGTCTTAGCTATACGCTTTAGTCTACTTTATTTTTTTGGTTTTACTGCACAGCATACAAGATGTTAGTTCCCCAACCAGGGATCGAACCCACGCCATCCATAGTGGAAGCATGGAGACTTACAGCCAGACCACCAGGGAAGTCCAGGCAGTCTCTTCATCAATTCAGTGAATAGCATTGACTGCCCATGGGGGTGAAGATGGGACAGTGAACAAAGCAGCAAATATTCTGTTTCTTCCGGAGCTCACACAAGAGAGGGTCTCAAGGAGGGCGTGGTCAGCTGTGCCTAAGGTGGCTGATGGGACAAATCAGAGGTGAGTTAAGGGGCTGGTGACCTAGACAAGGAGTGGAGAGGAGGGGCAGAGACTGACTGAAGGGGCCTCCTGGACAGGAACTGAATCGGGGTGAGTGAAATCAGACAGTTCTTTGGGTATTTTTACTTTCTGTAAAAAAAAAAAAAAAAGTGGGAGTGTGAAGTCAAGACAGGTTTTTCAAAGATGGAGAAATACAGTATGTGTGTAGTAGTGGGAATGATTTCAGGGGAAAATGAAAAATGAAGATGAAAGAGAAAGATGTGGGAAATGCTGGAGGAAGATCCTTGAGGAGATGAGAGGGATTGGGATGAGGGCACAATGGAACTCTGGTCTTAGAGAGAGGGACATAGGTGTTGGTGGAGTCTCTTCTGATTACTCCTGAATCCTCAGTAAAAAAAAGGAAACAAAGTCAACATGTGACAAGAAGCCTCCAAGAGGGACAAGATGGCTGCCACCGTTGTCTCCAGCATCATGCCAGCATTCCAGGCAGGAGGAAAGGGGAAGAAACGTGAAAGAAAAGAGATATGCTTCCTAGAAACTCACCTGCTGCTTTCTGCTTAGATCTTATTGGTCAGAACTGAATCACATGGCCACCCCAGCTGCAAGGGAGGCTGGGAAATCAGGACCAGGATTCTCAAGACCAGTTGACAGGAGGGCACGCTGCCTCATCAAATGCAGCCAGAGTTTAGCTAAGAGAAGGAAGGGGGCTTGCCTGCCATGCCCTTCCATGCCTGTGCCAAGGTCTGCTGTGCCCTGCCCCCCAGGGGTTTGTGCATCTCTAAAGAATGCCCAGGCAGCCACCATGCCCGTGTGATCATTACAAGTCTTCTGCATCACTGGCCATTAATTTCATGGACCACGGCTCCCAACTCCAATAGTGTTATTTGACAAAAGATAAAATAATTTTGCCAATAGCTTAACCTGTTTGATCTGACTTGTCACTCACTGTGCGGCTGCCTTTATAAGGGTCCTGGTGATAGAGTGGTTTGTACCTGGCTTTTCTATGGGGCCAGCCACTTTGAATAATGCCTCTGTGCTTCTGGTCTCTACTCTGCCGTTAGTGATGGGAGCCATCAATTTTGTACTGGAAAGCTTTATTTCGTGCTTGTTCTAGAAACACTCCAGTGGTTTCCCAGAGTGATGCTATGATTGTTTTCTAGGGAAACATGTGAAAACTTCAAAGGCTCCTACCGACCACTAGACAACCTGACATAAGAGACCCCGCACTGGTTGGAGCTATGACACAGATCCACAGGCAGGTACATGGGACTGTACTTTCTATTTTTACTCTTGTCTTTGCTGGTGCAAAAATCATACCTCTTCAAACCAGAGCATTCAAGTAAAAAATCCTAGTCACTGATTATGGTTATGCCTTACCCTAAATTATAGAATTTTTAAAATATTTTCATCCCTAGTTTCATGTTTCAACAAACCATTTTCCATGATCAATCCATTTTGTTCTTTGAAGCTGTAATATGACACAAACATGTTTGAGAGCTTCCTACATGCCAGCCACTATACTAAGTGCTTTATATAGATTGTGGCAGTTTTAATAGATGCTTCCTTTTTTTTTTTTTTTGACACTCCTGTGAAGAGCTGGAATTTACATCCCTTTCCTTTTAATCTGAGCTGGACTTACTGATTCGTTTATCACCAGTACTAGGCAGTGAAAGTAACGCTTTCTGATTTCCAAATTCAGGTGCAAAAATGCCATGCGGTTTCTGCCTGGTTCTCCTGGGACACTTGTTCTAGAGGAATCCAGGCACCAGTTCCCCTGATTCTGCCATGCTAGACGTGGGCACCAGCTCCAGCAGAGCTGCCAGACTCCAGTGGGCACCAGATGCCAGCCATGTGAGTGAGCGATCTTGGACGTCCAAGGCAGCCCAGATGATGCATCAGATGATGGCAGCCGCAGCGAGCATCTGACTGCACCTGCGCGAGAACCCCCAGTGAGAACTGCCCAGCTGAGCCCTTCCAGAATTCCTGACCCACAAAAGTGTGAACAGAATAAAATGGTTGGGTGTGCATTTTTTTTTCCCACCGCTAGAGATTTTCAGCAGCAATAGTAACCAGAAGACATAGAATTCATTTCATCTTGATTTTTCAGATAAAGCAATTGAGCCCCAGAGAGATTAAGCAACTTGCATCTGTTTTCATGGCAAAGATAAGAGATGAGTGCAGGCAGCCTGATTCTAACATTCTGCCTCTTGACAATAAGAGAGGAGAGGAAGCAAAATTAACCAATAAGCAGGAATACACAAAATGTTAAAGTGTGCCAGCCAGGCTATAGCACCTGCAAAAAGTCACAATATTCCACTTCAGAATTGCAAAATGGAAGCGAATGACATTCCTCCAACTTTTCCTCTTTCATCCGAAAACTCACAACTGCCCAGGGAGGTCAGGGTTTTGAGACCACACAAGGGAGGTTCAGACCCCTTGATTCTTAGTATCAGGCACGGGAGTGCTGGAGCTTCCTGACAAAAAAATATTAGAGCCATAAAATTAAAGGAAATCAAATTGAACTGTTGGAAGCACCTTGGAGTTCATCTCATTCAACCTTCCACCCAGAGCAAAGCAAGGAAAAGCCATGGGAGAGCAAAGCTCAATACAGTGGCCTGAGTAGCGTCAATAGGAGGCTTATGATTAATGCGCAAGGAACCGTAGAGGAAATATGCCAGGGTCAGATCACGGGGTTAGGATGGTCACTGGGGTCTGGGGACTGGGTCAGCTTCATGGGCATGTAACTTGTGCAGTCACCCTGTGCCCCGTGCCATAAAGGATCAGTTCCATATTTCACTGAATGCTCTGCATTGCTGTCTTGAAATTCTTAATACTTTTTGAAAAGAGGGTTCTGCCTTTTCATTTTTTACCAGGTCTCACAAATTATAGAGTTTGTCCAGGCTGTGGAGGTCTGAGAGCTGGCTCAGGAATGAGCATTTCAGCAGGGAGAGTGGGACAGGCAAAGCGTGGGGGCTAAAAAGCCCAGAATCAGCTTGGGAAGCAGTCACTTGCCCATGCCCATAGTCAGGAAGAGGCAGACAAGGAAGTGGACCTGGTCTCGTCAGACTCCAAGGCTCGTGGTCATAAACACTTTGCCTTCTGTTTCCTTGGACACCTGAGCTGCCCTCCTGACTATTCCTACAGTGGTAGTCTTCTCTTCCAGGGAGCCTTCCTGGATTGTCTGGCCCATCATCCTTGCCATTCCCCCTTTCCTTCATCTTTCTTACCTGGCTGAGTCTGTGCCAATCCCAACAGGGCTTTGTCTTCCAAGAAGCCCTGGGCCCAGTGCTCTTGCTACAGACTTCATGTAGAGTTCATGGTGCAACCTTTCTCACTTTCCCATTCCTAGAGCTGGGCTAAAACTCCAAAGAACTGATAATGCGAGTCAGATCTGGTTCGCATTCCTCCCACCACTGACTCTGGCACAAGCAGCTTAGCTTCTCCCAGCCTCAGTTTACCAATTTGTTAAGTGGGTGTAGACCTCACATTAACCACTGGTCATGTACTTCCTAACACACGGCCATGTCAAGAACATCAAACCTCTGGGCTCTTCTTCCCTGCTCATGGCCCAGATCAATCATGAGAAAACTTTAGGCACACCTGAATTGAGGGACATCCTCCAAAATACCTGAGTGAAAGTGAAAGTGTCAGTCGCTCAGTTGTGTCTGACTCTTTGTGTCACCAAGGACTGTACCCACCAGGTTCCTCTGTCCTTGGGATTCTCCAGGCAAGAATATTCGATTAGTTTGCCATTTCCCTTCTCCAGGGGATTTTCTTGATCCAGGGATTGAACCTGAGTCTCCTGCATTGCATGCAGATTCTTTACCATTTGAGTCCCAAATACCTGAGAAATATCCTTTAATTAAAATTGTCAAGGTTTAGAAAAGGAAGGAAAGAATGAGATACTGTCATGGACTAGAGGGGACTAAGGAGAAACATGAATGAATGCAATGTGGGATCCTGGATAGGATCCTGGAACATCAGTGGGAAATGGGGGAAACCGAATGCAATCTGGAGTTTAGCGCTGGGAAAGATTGAAGGTGGGAGGAGAAGGGGACGACAGAGGACAAGATGGTTGGATGGAATCACCGACTCAATGGACATGAGTTTGAGCAAGCTCTGGGCGATGGTGAAGCACAGGGAAGGAAGCCTGGTGTGCTGCAGTTCACGGGGTCGCAAAGAGTTGGACACAACTGAGCGACTGAACAACAACAGCAATATATCTGTGCTAATATCGACAAATGTATGGTGGTGATGTGAGATGTTACCATCAGGGGAATTTGTGTGAGGGGTATACAGCTATTCTCTGTGCTATATTTGGAGCTTTTTTTAGAAATCTAAAATTGTTCCAAAATAAGATGTTTATATACATAAGAAGAAAAAAAAAAACAAACAACCTCAAGGAACCTGTACTGCTGCTCTTCCTTTGTCTGCTCTGAGTCCCTCCCCCTTTCTCCTGCTGACAGGTCCTCCTCTGGCTACCGGGGTGGGGGCACCTGACCCAGCCTGGGCCATTAATCTGCCCTCATCACCCTGGCCACCATGGTTGGTTCAAGGAGTAAACATGTGACCTACAGTGGACCAATCAGAGTCCTCCCCTAGAACTGTGCTGCTTGGAATTGAAGGACCTTCCCATTCTTGCCATGAATCTGTCCGGCTGTTAGTCTGGGGTCTCCTGCTTGCACTGAATGGAGACTGTGGCTCAGAAGAATTAGTTGCCAAGAGAGAGAGACAGGCAGAGAATGTAGATGGCACTCAAGATGGCCTCCTCCTTCTCACTCTTCCTCAGGGAGGCCTTTCCTGCCCTATCCTCTTATGAGAGCCGGTATATCCTCCTTTGAGTTTGTCAGTTCAAACTGGGCTCGGGTTGGGTTTGTCACTTGCATCCAGCGAGTCCTAATATAACATCCTATCCAGTCATTGTGGAGATTTGATGGGATTTGTATATAATCTGGCTCATGGCAGTCATCCTATAAATGGCAAGGGATGTTTTTTCTTCTCCAGGGAGTCTGGGGCCTGCTGTGAACTTCGGCCTGTTTGGTTACGGCCCTGACACTTGCCTTGCTCCCCTCCTGCCTTGGGCGTACTGCTTAATACCAGCCCAGCTAATACCACACGACTTCTCACCTCTGGCCCTGCTCCTAGCCTCCTCCTCTTGGTGCTGTGAGCTGTTTTTTTATTTCTTTTTTTTTTTTTTTAATTTTTGGTTGTGCTGGGTCTTCATTGCAATGTGTGGGCTCTCTGGTTGTGGCATGCAAGTTCAGTTGCCCTGCTGCATGTGAGATCTTAGTTCCCCAACCAGGAATTGAACCCACATCCCCTGCATTGGAAGGCAGATTCTCAGCCACTGGATCATCAGAGAAGTTCCTGGGAGCTGAGTTTGAAGCTGAGTTTAGGCTCTGCTCTGGGAAGGGTATCAGGGAGAAGGAAATGGAACTTAACCTCTGGTAGCAAATTTCCTCCTCAGAATTGGACGGGGGGAAATCCTAACACTGGCCTGGCCAGACAGTGAAACCGAGGTGAAGCTGGGTGTTTGAAAGCCACAGTTTGTCTAGTACTTGTTCTGAGAATGAACTGGAGGAACTGTGGAGACTGGAGTTCCACGGGCCCCAAGTGAGAGGTGGGCGGGGGAGCAGGAGATGTGAGGGGAGGTTTCAGAGAAACCGCAGGCAGAGCAATCAGAAGGATTTGAGTGAGAAAGGGCAGAAGTCGCTCTTTTATCTCAGGTCTGGGCTGTGGGCCAGAAAGGCAGAGACACCACCAGGGAAATCCAGGGCAGAGTGACTGAGGGCATGCAGCCACCTTGCCCTGGAGCTGGGCTGGGAAGGACCTTGCTCAGCCCGAGGAGGGAGGAGGCAGGTCCTGGCTTGCCGTCCTGAGCCTCAGTTGCCCCTAAGTCCTGTTCTGGCCATTTCATGCCTCTCTGGCTTGTTCCTTCCAGGGGCTCTGCCTGCATGTACCTCCCCACCTGTCGGGGCTGACAGCTAGAGCATCTCTCTCTCTCTCTTTTGTTTTGCGGTAATTAAAATTGTTTATGCAGTTTAAAGTGGTTACTTTTGATTTACAGTTATTACAAAATATTGGCTTTATTCCCCATGTTGAACACCACATCCTCAAGCCTCTCTTATTCCCAGTAGTTGTACTTCCCACTCTCACACGTCTCTCTCGCTCCCCCGACCCCCCACTGGTAACCGCTAGGTTGTTGTCTATACCTGTGAGTTTGCTTCTTTTGTTATAGTCACTAGCTTGTTGTGTTTTTAAGGTCAGAGCATCTTTTCTTTTGTGAAGTTTGCTTTTTGCCCACCTCCCTGCCACCTCCGGCCCTGTGTCCAGGGCAGTACTGACTGTACTTGCCTTTCTGTTCCCATGCATTTTCTTTCCCTATCTGCTTACTCTTCCTTCCTTCATCTGTTCACTCAGGCATAAGCTTGATCATTTTATTGAATAAATATTTTTGGAGTGCCGGCTGCATGCCAGATCCTGAGCAAACCGAGGTGAATAGCGAGGACCCTGCCCTTGCATCTGTGGCAGCAACGGGGAGAGAAGGGGCTGGATTTAGGTATATTTTGGAGGCAGAGCTGATAGGAGTTGTTGATGCATCAGTTCTGCAGGGAGCTCAGAAGGTATCAAGGTGGCATCTGGGTTTGGGGCCTGAGTAACATACATCAGCCATTCTGCACAGAACTTGGGGAACACACAGTTACCCTAACCCTCATACCTGGGTTCTAGACTGATAGAACTCTGGGTATAAAGGCAAGGTGCTAGGAAGGATGAGCTACGTGGGGGCTAAGAGTAGAGCTACCAGCCTAGACTGTCCTAAGAAACCCTTAGTCACAGCACTGTTCCATCAGCAGGAAGAACTGGATGAGCTGCAGTGTTGCCTCTTGCTTGCTGTGTGATCTTGGTCAAATCACTCAGCATCTCTGAGCCACATCAGTAAAACGGGAATAACAACGTAAATACCTTGTAAGATTGCTGTCATTTTTCACTGAGACTTTAATTCATGGGGAACACTTGGGATCCGACCTGAAAGAGATAGTAAATGCTTCTGTTTCGAGCTATTCTTATGATTCTAGGGAGAGTGTGGCCAGGTTGCAGAAAACTCCAGATGCCAGTGTAAGGAGCTGGCACTTTACCCCGTGGAGTCAGAGCCTGGACATTTTTGAGCAGAGGAAGAACACAAGGAAAGCAGCCAGTTAGTGCCTCTCCAGTCCCTGCAGCATCCAAAGCCTTGGAGTCGGCCTCGAGCCAGCGGTGACAGCCCAGCCACAAGGCCAGTGACCTCCAGCTCCCAGGGCCCTCCAGCTGCCCCAGTTCTGGACCCAGGCAGTAGAAGCCAGTTTGACCCCAACCCCCAGCATCCCTCTGGGCAGAGCCAGATAGATGGTTTAATAATGCAGCTGCCTGGCTGGCCTCGTGGCCGCTGAGCCAGCTGAGATTCATGCTTGCACCCCCCTCGTAAGGGTGCATGTATGCTCAGTTGCTTCAGTCATGTCTGACTCTTTGGGCCCTGTGGACTGTAGCCTGCCAGGCTCCTGTCTTTGGGATTCTCCAGGCAAGAATATTGGAGTGCGCTGCCATGCCCACCTCCATGGGAATCTTCCTAACACAGGGATCAAACCTGTATCTCCGGTGGTTCCTGCATTGCAGGTGATTCTTTACCACTGAGCCACCCGGGAAGCCCCCACATCAGGATGCTTAGTCCCCCCATGGTGCACAGCTCAGAGGCCTTTGGCTAGTGGGCAGCAGACAGCAGAAAGGTATACAGAGGCCCAAGCATTCCCACCACCCCCTCCAGCTTTCCCTGGTAGGTCTCAGAGGAGACCTCTGGCTCAGAAGACTGGAGGAGGTGGTCTGCCACAGGGCCGCAGTGCCTGTGGACTATGCCTGTGTTGGAGCGGTCTTCTGAGTCTGACCCTTCACCAGTGGATGGGGCCACTTATAAGGACCCTCCTCAGCACATGTTGTATCTTGCGAGGGCCTGGGCACCCAGGGCACAGAACAGGTCAGATATTGCGGGGTCTGGGAGTTGTTCACATTCTGGTGGAGGCATCTGGTGTCTAAACAGGGGTACTCACGTTCCTTCCCTGCCCCGGGGTATGCTCCAGGCCTGTTCTACCAAGACTGGCAGGGAGGCAGGCTGGCCAAGCTCACCCCCCAGCTCCAAGCCATGCATGCTATCAGCAGCCCTAATGAGGTTCGCTGGGGCCCCTCCCATAACTGGATTTCTGGATCAAAAGGTATCCACCTGGACATTTCAAAATATCCCCCAGGGTCTGGTCTTAGCCTCTGGCCCTCACAGACACCCTCTCATGGGGGCCACACACCAAGCCACCCTTCATTCTTGCCTGGCTTCATCAGGAATTTTATGTACATTCTTCAAGCCCCATTGACCTTGAGTTGCCCTTGATTCTTGGAGGATGATAGACCCAGACCTAATCTTATGAAATTAGATTCTCCAGCTCCTTTATCCACATCCCCAGTTCTGTTTTCACTCTTGCTAGTCTGAATGCGGAACATGGAACCGCCTCAATTTTCCTAAATACAACTGATCTACCTCAAGCCCACTGGCCTGCCAAGATGGCTCCTGACGCTACCTTCCTCCTAAAATTCACACCTGGGTCGTCCCCTCCCACAGTGAACAGGGCAGACCTGTGTACCCAATAGGAAATGGCCTAAACGACAGCGTGTACCTTCTGGGGATAGGTCATGTGAGAATGAAGGCTTCCTCCCTGTTCTCACTCTGAGGGAAGCAGCCGCCATGCTGTGAGGACACTCTAGCGTCCTATTGAGACGGCCATGTGACTAGGAACTGAAGCCTCTGGCCAACAGTTGGCACAAACTTGTCAGCCAAATGAATGAACCATCTGGGAAACAGGCCCTCCGGGGCAGTCTTCGGATGAGTGCAGCCCAGGCCAGACACCTTGACTGCAATCTCATGAGAGATCTCAGGCCAGAATCATACATGCATGCTAAATTGATTCAGTCGTGTTCAACTCTTTGCAACCGTATGGACTGTAGACCACCAGGCTCCTCTGTCCATGGGATTCTCCAGGCAAGAATACTGCAGTAGGTTGCCATGCCCTCCCCCAGGGGATCTTCCCAGGCCAGGGATCGAACTCGAGCCTCCTGTGGCTCCTGCATTGCAGGCGGGTTCTCTACCACCAAGCCACCAGGAAGCTGAAGCTGAAATCACTCGCTCCCAAATTCCTGACCAGAGGAGTTGTGAAATAATAACTATTCTTTTGCTAGCTGAAGCCACTGAGCTTCGAGGTAATCTGTCCCACAGCCATAGATGACTTATATGATGAACGTGTAGATGTTCCTGAGGAAGTGGTGGGGAGAGGTGGTGGGGGAGACTGAAGCTGGAGGAGGGACTCATATTGCTAAAGCTTGTGTGCTCAGTCCCTTAGTCATGGCTGACTCTTTGCAACCCTATGGACTGTAGCCTGGCAGGTTCCTCTGCCCATGGGTTTTCCCAGGCAAGAATACTGGAGTGGGTTGACTCCTCCAGGGAATCTTCCTGACCCAGGGATTGAACCCATGTCTCCTGTATTGGCAGGTGGATTCTTAACCACTGAACCCCATCGAGAAGTCCTTATATTGCCAACCTTCCTTCAATTCCCAGCTCCAAATCCTCTCATCCTTTTTATACCCAGCAATATTTGCTCCCTAACCTCTACCTTTAACCTGGCACATCCTTACTTGTCACAGTGCTCAGCAAAACAAAATGCCCTCAGCTATATGGCCCCACTTTCCCAAGAAGACAGCCCACATCTGTCTCTTTATATTCAGTCTGGGACGGTTCCATGGTGAACAAGAGGCGGGGGTTTTAGTAGGGGAATTTTCATTATTTGTCCTCTGGATTCTGAGTCTCATCCCTGGTTCCTGTTCTGAGTGATCATAGCCCTTGGTTCTAGCATTGGAAGCACGGCAGAAAATCTGATTTTTGATCTGGATCCAAAATAGGAATATGACACCCCATACACGGTCAGTGTGTGTGTTTCTCTAAAACGATCACTTAGCCTAATTTTCTTAGCATCAACTCGAAATGCCATGTAGACTGAATGAAAAAAAAAATTCACCTAAGTATAAAGGGTAGATCTTGTTATTCACCTTAAACAGCCCATGAAGCTTTTTTAGCAATTTATGGGTTCTTCACACTCTTACTCCTCTTTTCTCTAAGCCTGCAGAAAGTAAGATCTTCCAGAAACAGGTTCTCGTGGTGATATGGCCTGGGCAGTGGGGTCATTCAGGTGTGAGCCACATCTGGTCAATTTAGGGCTCTTGCAGGTGGGCTGAGAGGGGCAACTCCCAGGCAGTATGGGAAGATCCCAGGGTCTGGGGCCAGGCAGCTGGAAATGCCTGCACCTCATCTGGCACTGAGGCTTCTGGGATGATTCTGCTGTGGCTGCTTTTCCTGTCCATACATCTCTCTAGTCACAACTCAGTTAGCCCAGCCTGGGGCTGGGGGAGGCACCTTGACCCAAATTCCACCAAGACTGTACATGGCAGTGGGGAGAGAAGAACTTGGGAGTCTCGTGGGAAGGGGGAGAGGTGCTGGGTTCCCAGAACGAAAAATCCCTAATGTTCACTTTATGACTTTTTGTTTTAACTTTGTGACTTTTTAATGAGAATCGTTTATGTTAAGGGCCTTGCACAGTGCCTGGCTCTGAGCCCAATACAAGGTAGCTACTATGAGAGAGGTGTCGGCGTGAGAAATAATTTGGGGGAGGACACACGCAAGAATGAATAATAATAGGATGTGATGTGTGCTGTCATTAAGGCCTGCACAGACTGTTCTGGGAGCCAGTGGAGGAAGGAGTACCTTGGTCAGCTCAGCTCAGGGGTGGTCAGGGAAGGCTTCACTGAGGAGGCAGGCTTTGAGCAGTCCCTGATGACAGACTAGAAGTAGACTGGTGGGGAAGGAATGGGAAAGGAGGAAAATCTTCCAAGTTGAGGGAACAACATGCTCAAAAGCACAAAAGTGTGGAGAGGTGAGAGATTCATGGTATGTTCTGGAAAGGGCAGGCACTGGTATCTGGGATCGGGTATGTGCAGGATGATACGAGATGATGCTGGAAAGGTAAGTAAGGGCTTGACTGCTGAGGGTCTTATTTGGGCAAGGCAGGAAGTTTGGGGTTTACTCCTTAGCAGGGAGGGTGTACCATTCATCTCTGTGTCTGCATCCAAGGCAGACATCACCAATCGATCATGACACTGCAAAGGAAGCACCCAGGTAGCTGCTGTCAATCACTCGGCCTCATCATGAAAGAAGGAGCACACTTCATTTCTGCATGGGCTACTGGAGGGTTGAAATAGGTGGGTGATGAGGGAGGTTGTTGCAGGTGTTCAAGTGAGTGATGGTAAGTCCTAACCTAGGACAAGGACCATGGGGATGGATTTGTTGCTGCCTGCGTTTGTCTCAACCTTACCTGTCCAGCTAGAGATTGCAAGCAGTGGATTCATCTCTACCCCCAGGCCCAGTCAGGGAGCTCAGGGTCCTGTGTGTGTGTGTGTGTGTGTGTGTGTATTAGCTCTGTCTGGGCTCCATTGTAGGGAGAAAGGTGCTCTACTTCTGGACCTGTGCTAACCCACAGGGTTGCCACTAGCCACATATGGCCATTTAAATCTAAATTAATAAAATAAAAATTAAAGACGCAGTTCCTGAGTCCCACTAGCCACAATTTCAAGCACTCAGTAGCCACATGTGGTTAGTGATTCCTGTATTGGATGATGCAGGTATATAATCTTTCCACCGCCACAGAAAGTTCTATTGGATGGCGCTGGTCTAGAGAAAGCTTAGTTGGGTGTCCAGATCATGTGAACCACTATGACCCTAGTTAGCCTAGGTCAATTCCATCTTCTACCTGGTGGCAGTGACTAAGTTAAGAGTCTGGAAGTCTTGCCAATTTATGTCTGCCTGCTAAGGACAAAGCCTCTGAAGGGAGAATCTTAGAATGGATTCAGAGCTTAAAGTAATCTCAGAGCTAATCCACCAGACTTGGAGGTTCCAAGGGAAAGGGAGTGCCCTCGTGGTGACTCCCAGCACTGTGCAGGAGACAGGTCTGCTTCTGTTATTCTCATATCTCAGAGGAGGAAACTGAGGCTCAGAGGGGCTTCGCAGGTGGCGCTAGTGGTAAAGAACCTGCCTGCCGTTGCAGGAGACCTGAGATACGGATTCGATCCCTCGGTGGGGAAGATCCTCTGGAGGGAGGCATGGCAACCCGTTTCAGTATTCTTGCGTGGAGAATCCCATGGACAGAGGGGCCTGGTGGGCTACAGTCCACAGGCTCTCACAGTCAGACAACGACCAAAGCCACTTAGCACACATGGGGGTACGAGGCTGAGAGACAGGTGTGACTTGTTCTTTGGCAGAGGGACAGGAAAGTCACGCAGACTGAACCAGAACAGACTGTTTTGCTGCCTTGTATTCCTTGGAATCATTGCTGAGGTTCTTGGGCCGGGGCAGAATCGGTGGACCTCCTCCAGTGCCCGCCTCTGGCAGGCCTTTGCACCGCAGATCCTCAGCCATAGGGGTAGATTGAGGAGCTTTCTGCTGTTGCCCCCTAGATCCACCAGAGGGCGCAGAGACTGTTGTGCGTCCGCCTGAGGTGGGCGGTGCGGTGCGCGAGTCCTTCCTTCTAGCAAGGACTCTGGGCTAGGACCCTGCTTCTCGCCCGGCCCTGTGCAGGGCCATATGGTCCATATGGTCCCTGACCTCTAGGAGAGCTCAGTTTAGAGGGCAGAGACAACGTAATGGCTTGTTTGGGTCTGCAGCAAGGGGCCTTGAAGGGTGGATAGGAGTGTGCCAGCCAGCTTGGAGTGCAGTTGTGGAGGGCAGAAGTGGGACACCCAACAGTTTTGCTCCTACTCAGAGAAACCGTGACCTCGGTGGGCTAATTCTCAGAGCTTGTCTGCCCTCCTTGCCTCATCCTGGACCTGCTTTTCGGTTCTCAGTTGACAGAATAGAGGAATTTCTTAACAGATTCTTTATGCTCTAGTAATACCTAAACTCCGAGGAGTTCCCCGCACGCACCAGGTGGTCTCATGCCTCTGTGCCCTTGCACATGATGTTCCTGCAGTCTGAGACACCCTCCTCCACCTTCTTCAGTTGACTAGCTCCTACTCATCCATTGATTTAGCTCAGGCAATGGCTTTTTCCAGAGAGTCTCTTCCATTCCTGGCCCTCAGGAGATGCTTCTTCTGGGAGTTCCTGCAGCCCATTTTGCTGTGCACGAC
The DNA here is from genome assembly GCA_006410935.1 of Redunca redunca. NCBI lineage: Eukaryota > Metazoa > Chordata > Mammalia > Artiodactyla > Bovidae > Redunca > Redunca redunca. The sequence goes on from SJYQ01003269.1 coordinate 49,628, forward strand.
TTGAGGACTGGCATTGGTGCATGCGGCCCCATAAAAGTGATTGAGACGCCTAAGGCCTGTCCCGAGCAGGGCTTCAGCCAGTAGGTTTGCGGGCCCAGGGGCCAAGGAGGGGCCTGTTTCTTTCTGCACGGGAGGGACATAAGCCAAATCTTCTCACTGGGTGCTTGTGTGCCGTGTGTGTGTGTGTGTGTGTGTGTGTGTGTGTGTGTGTGTGTTGTGTGTGTAGGGTGGGGGGTTATAGGACCCGCATGCCAGAGCTTTTTCCTGCATCTCCTCCCTCTGTGTTTATGTGGGGGACGGTGGCTAGGAAGAGGCTAGGGCTCGAAGGCCTTAGGAAGCATCTCTGGGCTGCAGCAGAGCCCAGTGCGCCCCTGGCCATACTTCACGAGGGCTGGGGAAAGGTAGTGAGCACCGCCCAGAGTCCTGGTCCAAGGACAGAGAGACCTGGAGTCTAGTAGTACTGTCTCTGCCACCAAGCTGGCTTCTGACCTTGGGGGATTCCCTGCGCTCCTCAAGCCTCAGTTGTCTTGCCTGTAAAATGGGAACGCACCAGCCACACTCCTCCAGTTGCCAGGGGTTGAGCACAGGACTGGCGATCGGGGAGCGGGCTGCTGGGGATGGGGTGTGGGGAGGGGGGTTCCACTGCTGGGGAAGGGGGAGTCCAGGGGCTGCAGGCGTCTTAGGGCGGGCGCTGGGGGGCGCCGCGCACCTAGGGCGGCTCGCCACTCTGTAAGTTTGCCTACAGCTGTTGAATGCGCCCGGGGCGGCGGTGGGACCGGGTCCCCGCAGGGTCAGCGGGGCCGGGGGCCAGGGCGTGCTCGGGACAGTCGTCTGCGGGGCCTCGGCTGGCAGCGGCGGAGCCCGGCGCGGCCACGGCCCGGCGGGCGTGTGTCTGTGAGCGTGCGTGTGTCCGCGGCGGCATCGAGCCTGGAGAGGGGGCGGGAGGGGTCTTGCTGCGGCGAGGCCTGCGGAGGGCGCGGGCGCGGGCGCGGGTGGCGAGGGCGGCGGACAGCCCTCGGCCGCGGTCCCTGACGCACGCTGCGCTCCAGCCCCCTCCCGGGCGCGGGCCCCGGCGGGGCAGAGGCGCGAGGCGGGCGGTGGGGTCTGCGCGCACCCGGCGGCGGCTCGCAGACACACCGGCCGCGCCACAGACACACGCCACGCACCGAGCCCGCCGGGCGCCGAGCGCATCGCCCCGCGCCCGCACTCGCACTCACACTCACACTCGTGCGCAGGCCCCGCAGCCGCCGCGATCGGAGGCGGTGCTCGGCCGGGAGCCCGGCAGGGGCCGGAGGTGAGTGAATTCCTTCGGATCTGAGAGCCCGCGGCCGGCCCAGACGGTGGGAGTGGGCGCTGGGACCGGAGGACACCCGCTCCGCCATGGGGGTGGGGCTTGGAGGAGAACTCAGCTGGGGGAGGTTGAGACGGGGAAAGCCACCCCCGGCGTCTCCTGGGTCGGGGGATCCCCGTGAGACGCCCCCCCCTCCTCCGAGAGGACCACCCTGTGCAGGGCTGGGGGTGGTGGACGGAGGCGGGGTGGGAGGACAAGGAGGACGGTCGGTGAGGTGAGCAGTTTCGGGGGGTGGTGCAGAGGTTTGATGGTGGACGGTCGTGCCAGCCAGTACAACAGCGCTCCTCTCTGCCCCCATCTTTGCGATTCGGGGGCCCTCACACCCCTCTTTCAGGGAGTGGTGCGGGGGTCAAGGAATTCATCTTCTAGCTGGTAAGGGGGAGTTGATTGGTGCGGGATGACAGCTGAGGTGGGGGGGTGGGAGCTAGGGTGGGGCTTTACTCCCCTTCCCCGCAGGAGGGCGATGGTTTGGTAAGAGGACCAGAATTAGGGAGTGGGGGCTCCCAGGGGGTGGGGACCTTTGCGAAGGCTTTGCCCCTTCCTGTGATGGCGCTGGTGTGGGGCAAGCAGGGAGGCAGCAGAAATCGGCAGACTGCAGCTCTGGCAGGGCCAGGGCCAATGCTGGGGTGTGTGTGTGTGTGTGTGTGTCTTCCAACAACTGGCAGAAGAGGGGGGCAAGGGGTGGGTGTGTTGGTTGGTAAGATGATGTGTGCACGTGGGGAAGGATGTGTGTTCTGTGTGTGCACACAAGGCTGTGTGCAGGGATGGACTCCACTCTGTACACACACACACACGCGTGCGCGCGCACGCGCGCGCACACACACACACACACAATCACTCTCTCTCTCTGTCCGTGGTCCAGCAGAATATTTGAAGGGGAGAAGGCTGTGTGTTTTTCTGTGTGTGCACTGGGGGAGCTTGTGTCCAGGACAGAGGTGGCCAGATTGTGGTGTGTCAGGCGTGCCCAAGAAGGGAGATGACTGGGCTGGTGGTGCTGATCCTCGAGGGGTTCAGCTCCGGAGCAACGTGGTACGTGGTACTTGAAGGCACTTTCTGCAGCTCTGGGCTCCCTGCTGTGTCCCTTCCACCTGGACCCCTCCCACCCCAGTGCCTGCCTTCGGAGGGCGCTTGGATCCCCTTGCCGAGACACAGGTGTTGGACTGGAGAGTGTGTGTGTGTGTGTGTGTGTGTGTGTGTCTGGGCTGCGGCTGTTGCTGTCAGCAGGCCAGGCTGTCGGAGGAGAGAAGGGGGGAGGAGGGGGTGCTGGCAGCACCTGGAGGGATGTGGTGGAAGCTGCAGGCCCCAGGCTACCAGATTTAGTTACCGAGGAGGGACATTTTCATCTGGGGAGTGGCCTGGGGGAGTATTTGCATGTGCCTATGTGTGTGTGCCTGGCTCACACATCTGTTCTCAGAGCCTGTGGGACCTGTCGTGTCTAGGCCATCAGCAGGGCATGTGGGTCCACATATACGTGTAAACATGTGTCCGGGGAGAGTAAAGTCTGTGCCTGCACACACGCACACGCACAGGTGCTGTCTGTAAATGCCTGTCCTGAGTGAGCTGTGTACACCAGCGGGAACTCTGGGCCATCAAACCCGGGCCAGGAAGGAAGCAGAGTAATTGAAGGGGGTCTCAGGGAGAAGTGTGTTTGTGTGACGTCAGTGAGGATCTCTGGGTGTGACGTCAGCTCCAGGTTGCCAGTGACGTCACTGGGACAGCGGTGTGAGAGGTCACCCCCAAGGACCGGGATGATATCAATGGGCAGGTGAGGGAGGTGTCACCGTGAGGGTGTGTGGTTCATTGGGGTCACGTCCCTGTGTTTTGAGAGATGAGAAGGGGAGAGGGGTGGAGCTTTGGAGTGAGCAGTCCCTCCCAAGAAGCCCCATTTCCTGAGTGGATGTGGGACCCATTTCCATAAGGCCTGCCCCCACCAATGGCACATCTCTGCTGCCTCCCCCTACCCATGTCCCCTCTCTTCCCTCTGCCTGGGACCCCACCAATCCCTTTTCTCCACTCCATCCTAGTCAGGCCGCACAGACCCTCAGGTGAGTGTGTTCTGGTGGGTGAACATGTGTGTATATGTGTGTGTGTCAGTGCAGATGACAACAGAAAACAGCCACAGTGAGGGAACCAGAGGCCTTTGGCTCTCACTCCATGTTGCCGCTCTGTGTTTTGTGATATAGACATTCCTGTCATCTCTCTGGGCCTCCAGTTCTCATCTGTCACCTGGGAGATGGTTAGGGACTTGAGGGGGGAATTATAGGAGGCAGTGGGCTTCTGGGGGGCCAGATGTCCAGCACATGGTAGAAGTGAGCCCCGTCCCTTGGCCTTCTGTCCCCACCCCCCGCCCCACCTAGAGCAGCTGTTCCCCTGTTTTGCTTTAAGTCGAACTTTGTCAAGAGCTTTCTTTTCTCTCCTTGGATGCTACGGCAGTCCTGTGAGGCTGGCAGGCTGGCTATTATGTGGCCATTTGCCAGATGAGCAAACTGAGGTCCAGAGGGTAGAGTAAGCTATTGTTGTTTCACTCCTTAGTAAGAACTCCCCTGCTGGTAGGTGTGGGGAGACCCCCATTGGATGGGCAGGGCACCTGCATTTAACAGAGGGACAGAGCTCTCTGCAGTGGGGCGAGGAGTGGGAAGTGTCAGGGTGAGGAGCCCAAGGCCGGGAGCTCGGTGGCGGAAGTGGAGGCCTCCTGACTCCAGTCCAGCACCCGCTTGTTCTGGCCCCCCAGGAGATTCCGAGGTGGCCCAACCGATAGGAACGGCTGCATCCAGCGCTAAGCCTCTTGTAGTGGGGTCAGCCTGGGGTGCTCATCGAGGGCTCTGAGCCTGCTCCCCAGGCTGGTTCCCTGTCCCCTGAGGTCTGGCAGGGTGCCTGCTGTGGACGCAGTCCTCGTTCCAGTGACACCTCTGCTGTGTCCTGGCCGTGTGTGACGCAGGGATCAGCCTCCCCGTCTGTCTCCAAGGTGGTGGCTGCTTGCTTCCCAGGCTTACTGCTGAGCGGGAGAGAGTGGAACCTCCCCGGGCAGTCGGGATAGTACCCATCATAGCTACTCTCACCACTTCAGCTCCAGTGCCCCCAAGCCAGGTCCTCCATCCTGCCACCCCCTCCCCATGTCCCCCACTCCAAAACTGCTGTGACAGCGCGCTGTGCAGACCCGACAGCCAGGAAGCAGATTGCCTTGAACCCCAAGTCTCCTTAACAAGTCAGGCCTCTTTGGGGAAAGCTTTAATAGTCCAGGTTAACTCAGTCCTCTGCCTCCTGCTGTCTCAGCCCAATCCCCTATTAAATTTACCTTCTCCTGGCTCAGTGAGCACCTGGGGCAGAGGCGCTATCACTAGTGCTGGGGATGGTGTCTGGGAGGGATGGAATAATAGAATCCCCTCCTCCCCACCACCCCCAGCTCTGCAGACACCCCCCAGGGAGGCCCTAGGTAGCCCCTGAGGACTGGGGAGCCACCTGGGAAAGCTTACACCCGGGGTGCCAGGGGAAGGGCGCTGGCTGCACGGTGCTGCTGACAGCAATAATTATAGTGATAATAATAATGATATTAGCTGATATTCATCGAGCCTGTACTGAGAGCCAGCCCTGGTGGGAAGCTCTTTATAGGCATACTCGTTTAATCCCACTAAGCCTTCTGCAGTACAATTACTATTATTCCTCATTTCCCAGGCAAGAAACAGAGAGGTTACTGACCAGCTCTGGGCCACACAGCAGCAGAACCAGGACTGGAAGACCCATGGGTGTACTCTTTGCATTGTTAACCATTAACTGATGAAGCCTTTTGCTAGGGACCTGGGGCATCTCGGGGTTCCCCTCTCTCCAAGGGACCTCTCAGGGCCTCACTTTGCTTGTCTGGAAATGGGGGCAGTGAACCTGCTACGTAGGGAAGCAGGGGGTGTGGCTGCAGGGACAGAAGCGCAATAAGGCTCCTGGGTCTCAGACCCTGCTCCCCCTCCCTCTGTATTGACCTGTGACATTCTGGAAGGCAGATTCTCCCACAGTGCCTAGCACAGTGCTGGCTGTACAGTGGGTGCTCCGTAGGGGCTCCCCTGGGTAGTGGAGGGGACGCTGTTCTAGGATTATCATCTTCCTTAGGCCTGAGGCTGTCGAAGCCTCAGCTGGGTCCCCTTGGACCACTCCTCCTCCCTCTCCCTATCTGACTTGTGGAAGAGCAGGAACTCAGGGTCCCCATTCTGCCTCTTTGTCTCCTTGATGTGTGTCCTGGGAAAGAGAATTCACTTCCAGAAGGTTCTGTCTCTCAATGTAAAGTGGGGGTAGTGGTACTGAATTCCTAACTCGGGTTGGTTACATAAGGGAATGACAAGCATGTAGCATTGTGTCTGGCACATAGTAGGTGTCAATTAGATGATTTCCCTCCCCCTTCCCATCTGTCTCCTTTATTCATTCCTGGTTCCCTGGAATGGGGCTTGGGCTATGTGTGTGTGTGTGTCCATCCTTCTCTCTCTCAGCCTGTAGTTTCATTCCCTGAAATGCATAGAGATTGTTTTCTGGAGCCAGGCTGGGGTGGCCCGAGGAAGCACGAGAAGAGCCTGGGAGCAGCATGCCTCCCAGTGGCGTGTATGGAGGGGCTGGGAGGGGAGCAGGCATGTTTCTGTGGGTGTGTCTGTGTGTGTGTGCACACGGGTCAGCACCTCTCTTGGGCAAGCAGGGAGCCGTTCCCAAGGGCCCAGCCTCAAGGCTGACTTAGTTTCCCTCCTTGGCCGGTCGCTATTGCCTTTCTTCCCCTACAGTTATTGGGTCTGGGGGGAGACTCAGGCTGTGGGGTCAGCCTGCCTGCCACCCTCCCTTCCCTGCCCTTGTCATTACCTGGAGCGGGTGCGGGAGGAGGTCTCCTGCTCCCACAGTGTGTCAGCTCCAAACAGGCAGAGACTAGCAGGCCCTCAAAAGGTACTTGTTGAACAACTTTCTTTCATCTACCAGCTACTGAGAATGGGCTGATGTATTTTGTATTCAGTTCACACACACACACACACACACACACACAATATTACAAGGATGTCTCACCAGGTATAACTGCTGTGCCTGGGACTCAGACAGGAACTCCCAGAGATGAGTTCCTGTCCTGAGGAGACACGAGACACCCAGATTGTCTGCCAGGCGCCTGGCATGAGGCCTGCACACAGTAGGGCTTGCTTGACGGGCTGTCCCTGTTAGTCTGTGACCCGGCAGACCAGGGACTGGTGCTGAGCCTGCCTTGCAAGCAGAGCTGGAGAGGTGCTGATAGCTTCCGCTTCGGGTGCTGCAGAGTCCCCAGGATTGCACGCCCACTACGAGCCAACAGGGCAAAACACTGTCTATTATCTTGTTTAATTTTGGCTGGAGGATTGTGGAAGAGGTCCAGCTGGCCTCTGGGGTGGGGGCATGCCAGGTGGAGACCATGTGAGCTGAGGTCTGGAGGTAGGAAAGCCCGGAGTGGAATTGGGACAATGAGTCTGGACATGAGGTTTGGAGATCAACCACATAACAACCTAAATAACCCTAAAATCAGAGCTAAGAAATCCAGCATTATCCTTTCTGTCAGAGAGGATCAGAGTCTGTGGGTACTTATTTAGATGCAGATCCTCAGGCCCTGCTGGCAGAGATTTGGATTCAGTAGCGTTGATGGGGAGCCCAGGAACCTGCATTTTTTAGTGCATTTCCAGAAGATGAATTCACCCTGTTTGTGGGGTGGATGGCAGCTGAAGGGGCTGCTGCCTATTCCAGGGGATCTTCCGGACTCCTCCCACGGCAACCTGGTAGGCATCAAAGCCATATCCGATTTCCAAAGGGGGCCTGAACACAGAGAAGCTAGGCGCCCTCCCTTGGGTGACACAACATTAAGACCCAGGCAGATACTAACACTGACTAATAACCTTCGTGTTCACTGACTGCTGTTCTAATAACCTTCGTGTTCACTTACTGCTGTTCTAAGCCTGCTCAAGGAGTCCTTCGTCAAACCCTCAGAACGACCCTCCGCATCCTCGCTGTTGCACAGGGGAGAGATGGAGGCAGAGTGTGGGTCACGGTCCTCACTGCTGGTAAAGAACTGAAGTGCGGTGGGGTGGGGAGGGGAGGAAGTGAGGCTGGAGAGGGCCTGCCCCAGCATATTGTAAGGAGCGATGCCCTCCCGTCTTCTGCCTTTGGTGCGAGGACGCGGGTGGAGCTGAGCCTGCGGCTGTGCCGGTGAGCAGAGGCCAGAGGCGGGGGTGGAGTGCGGAGCGGAGCAGGCGGGAGGAGGAGGGTGGAGAGTCCGGAAGGCGTCCAGGAGGAGGCGGCGACGCAGAGCCGCGTAGCGGCGGCCGGAGGCTGTTTATCCGGTGGGCACTCTGGCAGAGGCAGGTCCGGGGCCTGGCGGGCGGCAGGGTGTCTCCGCCCAGGGGACGAGTCCCAGGCTGGCCCGCGCGGTGTACCCGAGCCCCCTACTGGGCACGTGCGTGGCGGCGCGGCCGGAGCCAAAGCCGGTGGGGCGGGGGAGGAGGACGGAGGGGGCAGGAGAGCCCACACTGCCTCCGCCGCCCCGCCGCCGCGGGGTCCCATCCCGGCCGCCCGCCGCTCAGCGGAGCCCCAGCCCCGCGCCGCCGGCTCGGCCGCGTTGGCCGGGTTTCCACCTTACTTCCCTGTGCTTAGAATTTGCAGCCGCATCTCCCGGCGCTCGAAGCCAATTTCACGGCCTCTGGGCTCGGCGCGATGCGCGCAATCGGAAACCGGCCCTCGCCCACGGAAACCGGGCCGAGGGGGTCGACCGAAACGCGGACCCGCCGAGGCCCCGTGTTTCCGATGGGGTGTGTGGGTCAGGTGGGTGTGGGCCGGATGGGGTGCGCCTCTGAACTGCCCTGGGAGAGATGGGTGGGATGCAGGCGTGGCTATGCGTGTGCAGAGTGGCCCCCCAGCGTGAGCCAGCTTGGGGATACTCGTATGTGTTGGCCTGTGTGTGCCTACAGGGGCCCCCGTGGGCTTGTTTGGGTGTGTATGGGCTATGGTCCGCAGTGAGCAGGGGCCGGTGTGTTTCTGTGAGTGTGTTGACCTGTGTCTGTGCAGGGTCTCATGTGTTGAAACATGTGCCAGCCGCCAAGTTAGGGCAGATGCCCCAGTGTCTGGTTCTGTGGGCAGCTGGGTCCAATACCTCCGGGTCTGTGTGTACACGTGTGTCTGAGGGAGAGTGAAATTCTGGGGGGTTGGTTGCTGTCTGGGTGTGCCCCGTGGGTGCCGGTGTATGTGTGAGGTTATAGTATGTAGCCTATGCCTGCAGGGTGCGTCCCATCCCTGCTGGCCACTGGGTGCAGGGTCGTGTGAGCCCGGTAGCTGGGGGAAGAGTGTCCCTCCGGACCTGGAGCTGGAGCTAGCTGGCTGCTTCCTTATCCGCTCTGGCTGGGGGTGGTGGATTTGAGGCATCGCCGGGAGGGCGGATGGGAGGGGGGTGGCCGAGTGTGTGTTTCTGTTTCATTGCTGCCGCTGGCTGTCAGCACGCGGTGGGTCTACAATATGTTTGTGAATGGCTGTGTCGAGGGGGCCGAGGTGTGAGCCCCTGCCTGCGGGGGAGGGCCAGGAGTACCATCTGGGCTGATGAGGTGTAGGGCCAGGCAGAGAGGGGCCTCGGCGGGACGGGNGAAGGACGGTTCTTTGGGGGAGGGAGTGAGGCACCCTGGGTGGGTCTGAGCTGTGCTCCCCACTCCCATTGCTCGTCCTGTCCTGTCCAGACCAGACTGCGGCCCCTGCTATACCCCTGGCCTCCCTTCTCCCGTGGCCTCCTCTTGCCAGGCCTCCTGCCCACCTCGTGGCCCAGTGCTCCTGCCTCTGCTCCTTGAGCCCTCTCCCTCTTCAGGGCCTCACTCATCCCTCATCTGGACACATCCTCCCTGCTTGTCTCCAGATGACTTTGTCCCTATCCTTCGTGTTTGCTGAGCTCTGGGAAGCCCAGCACTGATGCTTGCCTTTGAGGTATCAGAGAGGGGAAGAGACTCGCCCAAGGTCATACAGCACAGATGCCTTGGAACTGGGGTTTGATCCTGGGTGCCTACTTCCCCAAAGGTCCAACTTTTCAGGCCTAACTCCTTCCTCCAGAGCCTCCCTACCCCATTCAGAGTTGTCTCTCTTCCCTCAGTCCCCAGATATTCTCCAGAAGCACGCATTCCATTTAAATGTCACTAAGAGGCAACATGAAAGAGCACGGAGTTTAAATCCTGACTCTGTGGCTTACAGCTGTTTGAGTCTGTCCTCAGTTTCCCCTTCTGTAAGATGGAGATGATGCATATGCCTCTCAGGGTTGCTGTCACTTGAGATAACTTCTGGGATGCCCTGGTTCCTGGCATGCAGTAGACCCTCAGAAAGTAGTAGCTACCACCATTATCATAATTCCTTTAAAGAATGACTTTTAAATGGTTTTCTTACTTGCCTGGGGTGGACAGGGTGACTTCTCACCAGAGATCTGCCTCATTTTGTCCTTGTCCATGCTCCTTGAGCAGCAGAGGTGCTGACCTGACATCAAGGAAGCAGGAGGCGGGGCCCGGTTGTCAAGTCAGGATGGAGGCTGACTCCCTGTCCGGTGCTCCAGGCTGACTCCCTGTCTGGTGCTCCCTGCCAGGTACTCCCTGCCTGCTCGCTCCAGGGGCCTGGGCGTGCACTTTACCCTAGCTGTGCTGGGGTACCGCAGCCCCTTGGCTTCCTCCCCAGGGCCTGGGGTTCTGAGCCAGCTCAGCCACCCCTGGCTGGTGGTACCCTGGAAGTATCGGGGGAAAGCTGTCCTGTTAACCTTCTTGGCACCACCAGAGGACAAGCCAGTCAAGGGACTGAAAAAGATATACAAAGAGGGACATCTGAGGGGTCTGGGAAGTGACCAGCAGGATGTCTCTCCAGTGACAGAGATCTGAGTTCAGATCCTGCCTCTGCCACTGTCTAGGTGGGTGGGCCTGGCAACTTTTCTCTGCCTTTCTGGACCTCAGTTTCTTCATCTGTGTAATGGGCATAGTGAGAATCGTTAGATCACCTTGACGATGTGAGGCAGGGGAATGAAGTTAAAACATACAGGGAGGTGTTTCCTGGAGTGGCAGCTGCTCTTTCTAGAACATGTCAGCCTTCTTCGCCTTTCAGGCTGAGTTGGGTAAGAGGGGAGAGAGTGGTCCTGGGTGGCCCCAAATGACAGAAGTGGGCCCAACCAGGTACAGAACTCTGTTAGTCACAAGAGACTTTGTAACAGTCAGAACTGCCTTCGGATGGGGTGGAGGAGGAACCGAATGCTCTAAGTGCAGTGGGACCACAGAAGACTGGCAGGGGCAAGGGCTGAGGATTACAAGACCCAGGTTCATGTCCTAATGTTGCCCTTTATGGGCTGTGGGATCTCGGGAGCCTCAGTTTCCCCACCTGCAAGATGGGAGGAATAATAATGGAACAAGGGTTCTGTTAAATGAGTTCATTCAGATACGTGGAAGAGATCGAGGTGTCCCTTGACTCCTCACGGCATTTCATTTTCCAGAAGCAGAAAGAAAGCAAGGTTCAAGAAGCTTAGAGTTCACAGCAGTAATACTGACATCTGCTCTCTACCGATTTTCTGCTCTGTGCCAGGAGTTTTCCCACATGCTCCAGGTCTCATTGAACTCCCCAGCCTTTGCGCTTGCTGTTCCTTCTACAGGAGTGACTGTTCCTTCTGTGCCATTGCTGCTCCTCAGGCTTGTGGTATGGCCGTCTCCTGTTCTGGCTCATTGTCGACTCTTCAGGGAGCTCCCCCACCCCCTACCCCCTGTTCATTGCTCTGGTTCTTTCTCTCTGTTTCCTTGTAACCCCTAATGCAGCCTATGCTATTTTGTTTATTTGCTTGTTTATTATCCTTGGGGCTTCTCCAATGGCTCAGTGGTAAAGAATCCTCCTGCAGGGCAGGAGACACAGGAGATGTGAGTTCAATCGCTGGGTCTGGAAGACCGCCTGAAGGAAGGCATGGCAACCCACTCCAGTATTCTTGCTTGAAAAATCCCATGGATAGAGGAGCCTGGCAGGCTACAGTCCAAAGGGTCGCAGAGTCTGATGTGACTGAGCTACTGAGCACTTATTATCTATCCTCCTACTGTCGCAGAGTGTCAGCTCCATGAAGGTAGGAGCTTTTTCTGTCTTGTTCCCTGCTCTGTCCTCAGGGCCTTGAATGGGGCCTGGCACATAGTAGATAGATGTTCGATAAATACTTGATGACAGCATGGATGGGTAACCTGCCAGCTATCCTGGAGGGTCATCTCATCATCCCCATTTTACACATGAGGAAAGTGGCTCTAGGGAAGGTTGGTAGTTGCCCATGGACACACAACTGGAAGTAGGTGGCAGACCTGGCACTTGACCCCACATTGGGCTGATTCTGGGTCAAGTCCTTTTCCTGCTATACCACACCTCCTTGCTGTGGGGAGCTTTGCATTTTTTAGGGTATAGAGTTTAGACTTTACTCCGAACACAGAGGCAGAATCACAGAAAGGCCTTTAAGTAGGGAAGGCTCCTGCCGGAAGGAAAAGATTTTGGTAGCAGCCAGAATTGTCAAAAGAGATCAGTTCATCTGCCCGCGAGCTGTGTGGCCTTAGGCAAATTAATCACTTTGTGTCTCAGTTTACTTGTCCATAAAATGGGGATACTATCTTGGCTGATCTCAGCTAGTTTCTGGGAGGCAGTGGGCTTTGAGCTTTGGTTTGCAGACTTGCCTCCACGGTCCCCTCCCCAGGGTCGGTAAACAGCATCTTATGAATCACCCCAGTCCCTAGAGGCCCCACTGCCAGCCCTGAGAGGTTTGAGGTTTTAAGTTCCGAACAGAGAACTTTTTCTGTTCTTGGGACAGGCCATTTTCTGCCCTAGCAGCCTGGTCTCTCTAGTCCCACTCCACCCCTACTGCCCTTAGAAAAAGAGAGAGATCAGAGAGGAGAGAGAAGTTTTTGACTGAGCACCTTCTATTCGTCAGGGCCATTCCTGTGTGTATCCCCGTTCACAGTCGCAGCAGCCCATGCAGAACAGGTTTGTCATACCCATTTTCCAAATGTCCAGACTCAGGCTTGGGGAAGTCTTCCACAGGGCAAGGGCAGGGATTTGAACCTAGGCTTGGAGGCTTCTGTCTCCTCCGTGTTGGAGGAGGGGAGAGAGTGATAAAAGTGTCTGGGGTGGGTCTGCTCTGGGATTCCCTGGGGAGGGCTGTTGGTATCAGCCCTCCAGGATGGGAGCTTAGCGTGGCCCTGATTCCAGAGGCTGAACCTCAAAGAGTTGTGAATGGGTAGACCGCTCCCACCAACCCAACTCCCCCACCCCGCCGAGTGCTGGCAGCCTCACTCACCCCGAGAATAGATCTAGCCTTGTGTGTGGTTATCCCAGTGTCTCACTCAAGACCCCATTTGTTTGGGGAGGAGAAAGGGGGGTCTGTGGTACCCAACAGAGGTGGGATTCATGGACAAGACAGGGGAGGGGGTAGCCTGCCTGGTACGGGCCAGGCCTGAATGCGTGCCAGGAGGGAGTGAGAGGAGGGGGCGTGGGTGTGGTCTGAGGTCCTGCTTGGGGCAGAGCCTTGGGCCGGGGGCTCTGTGGATGGAGGTGCAGGAGGAGGGGCTGAGAGTCCCACTCTCATGACTCCTGGTCTGAAGGAAGGAGAGTGTGGTGGCCCTGTCCTCTGGGAGCCTCAGGTCTTAGGGGAGGTCGGGAGAGGCCAAGCCACCAGGATCCTTGTCTAAGGGAGACACAGCCCCAGTCTGAGGGTGGAAGCACTGTGGGTGTTTCTGGAACCATCTGCTTTCTGAGTGCAGGAAGAGAGGATGGTCCAACTGAGTGGAGTTTCCCTGAATTCTGGGAAGACTTCCTGGAAGAGGCAGTCCCTGAGGACCGAGAAGGGGTTGGATTCAAGGCGGGGCCTAGAAGAGGGCCTGTTTTGTGGTTGGAAGCAAGGCCTGGTGGGTTAGGTCCTGATTCTGAGTGGTCATGTGTGCCTGAGTCTCAGTTTGCTTGTCTGTGAAATGAGGACACTGCCGGGCTCCTGGAGGGGATGGAATGAAATGGGGCTGGAGGGAGGAGCACAGAGTAGGCCCACAGGGCTGTTGGGAGTTGAGTGAAGAGTTCCAGAAGCTGCCAAAAGCCCATTCCCCCACCCTCTGCCTGCACCCGTAGTCATAGCTCCGCTAACACGGCTTCGATCTTTACAGGCATAAGAGGGAGGGCAGAGTCTAGGCTCAGCTCTTAGGTGGAGACAGGGTCCCTTCCTGCCTCTGACTTGCTGTGTGACTCTGCCTGGTCCTTCACTCTTTCTGGACCTCGAGGGTAGAGTTGGGGCCAGCCGAGGACCCTGAGCATCCTAACAGGAGACAGACCACAGAAAAGGGTTGGCAGAACAGAGCAGGTACCCCAGGCCTTGGTGGCTCAGGGGCCCTGGAGCTCAGCAGAGCCTGGGGGAGCAAGGCCTTCCTTGCATTTGCCAGACACTCTGGGGTTCTGGCTTAGGGACAGCAGATCAGAACAGAGAAACTCCTGGGGCTGTAAAAGGGGGTGACACAGTGGTTGAGCATGTGGCTTCAGGTTTTAGGTCTCCCCCCGATTCTACCCATAAGTGCCTCAGTATTCTCACCTATAGAATGGAAATAAATATAGTAACCACCTCATAAGGCTGATGCTATAAAGTGCTTAGCCCTGTGCCTGGCATACAGTGAGTACTCAATAAATGCTAACGCTGCTTCTTGGTTTCCTGGGAGCAGGCAGGCAAGGGCTTCGTGGCCGTTCCAGCCACCTTTGCGGCTGTTGAGGACAGGCAGCGGCTTGTGGACCCCCAAGCCTGGGGTGCCAGGGCAAGAAATGTGGGGGCATCTGCCACTGCAGCCCCTCCCTCTCTCCCCAGTGCCTGCCGAGCGCGACGCCGTGGAAAGAGATAATGAGTTTTGGAGTAGGCAGCATGGGTTCCATCCCAGCTCATTCATCTGCTTGCTGGCTGCCTAGCTCTGGGCAGATCATTTTCTGAACCTTAGTGTCTCCATCTGTAAAATGGGATCAAAGGCTTTTATGAGGATTAAAAGGCAGCACCTATCCAGTCCCGTGCCGACGCTGTTGATACCTACTGCCTCTCATCCTCCTCCTCCTCTTCTGCTTACTGATTTGGTGCTGAGGTTCTTGGCAGACGAGGGGTTTTGGAGATGGAACTCCCATCTTGGTTGAGATGTCATCTGACCCAGAAATTCTGTCCTGAACTCGGGAGGGAGCTTGAGGTGGGAGCTGTCCTTGGAGACCATCTGGGTCTCTAAGGCAGCTGCAGATGCTGAGGGCCCTGGGGACAGTGGGGAGGTGGGACTTGATGGGAAATCAGGATGCTACAACTCTGAAGGTTTCCAGCTAGAGGATCTGCACGAACACCTGCACCCACGGGCAGGCTGATGACCACAGAGGTACTGGCTCAGGGTCACCCTGCCCTGAGTGGCCAGGCTTGAAGTTAGAACATGGTCTGGCAACTTCTAGCTTGGGCACTTTTATTTTCCACGGCATCTCTGGGCCAGGCTGAAATGGCTGCCAGTGGAACAGGGTCACCCAGGGCCTGGGCTGAGCTTTCTTAGCTCGGCCCCTGTCTCCTCTGTCAGTATCTGCCCACCCTCTGGCCTGCAGCAACCCCCAACAGCCTAACCTTCCCTGTCTGTTTGGGGCAGCCTTCGTATCCTTTCCTCAGCCACCTGAGGGAGATGGATCAACTAGAGCCGAGCGTGCGTGGGTGTGAGCACACGCACCCGGAGTGGTTTCGTGTGTTTGCAATGTGTTGGAGTGTGTGCATGTAAAAGGGCATGTGAGTGTGTGCACCCTCTTTCTAACTAGGGGCCTGACACGTGCTCTGGGACAGCTGCTGCCCCTGCATCACTGGGGGGCCTTGCCCATGTTTCCGGGTACTACAGATACTTGAACACCAGCCTTCTGCCCATGGGGTTTGACTTGCCATCTCTACTCAGGAGGCTGTGACTGCTCACTCCAGGCATCTCCCCTCGGGCACAGCGGGACCCATCCTGATCCACCTTGGCCTGGGGTCCCCTCACATGGCTGTCCATGTTATGGGTGACTGGGTCAATTACAGTTTTTTCACTTTCAGTAATAGTGGGTGACTTCAAATCCTCACCTCTCTCACCCAGCCGGCTGCCCTGTGACAGCTGACTTCCTTGTGCCCTCGTTCGTGGGGGTCTGCTGCCAGGGCTGAGTGTGGCCAGCTGTGCTCCACTGTGGGCTGAGGGTTTTAGGCAGGACCCCCATCCTGAATGGGTTTCCTTCCTGCAGGGCCCACTGGAGCCTGGGGAGCAGTGGGGTGTGGGGGTCCCAAGCCAGGAAGTCCCCGGCTGTCCCCAGAGCAGGATGCCCGGATCAAGATGGCTGAAGCAGTGCTGGGGGCCAAGCTACCCCTTGCCATCCCCACCTGCTGGGTCCCAGGACCAAGGGAAGCTGCTTTATGACCTGGCTGCCCAGGTCCCCTGAGTGGTCACAAGAGTGCCTGAAGCCTTCTGGAGCTGGGGGAGGGGCAGGTGGGTGAGTCCCAGCCCCCAAAAGGAGGACATTCAGGAGGTGGGTACAGGGTCTAGAGGCTTGACCCCCAGGCTGCACTCTCACCCCCAGGGACCTGAGTCTGGTCAGTCCCAGAACTTCTTTGTTCTCTTGACTGAGCTGGAGACACCTCAGTGCTGTCAGGAGAGAGCTGGGCTCAAGGTTTGAGTGTCGTCTCTACCCCAACCCTCAGTGGGACCCAGTTCTCAGGCTGCCCATGGAATCAAAGCAAGTCATTTATTCCTTTTATTTAACAACATCCATTTGGAGCTTCCCAGGTAGCACTAGTGGTAAAGAACTCATTTGCAGGAGACAGAAGATCCCTGGGTTGGGAAAATCCCCTGGAGGAGGAAATGGCAACCCACCCCAGGATTCTTGCCTGGGAAATCTCATGGACAGAGGAGCCTCGTGAGCTACAGTCCATGGGACCGCAAAGAGCCAGACAGGACTGCGTGACTGAGCACACACACAGACACATGTGTAACATTTACCTTGTGCAGGCACTGTTTGAAGAATTTTATAAAAATTAAAAACTCACAATAATCCAGCAAAATACCATTATCCCCATTTTACAGATGGGGAAATCAAGGCCCCGAGAGGTTAAGGATTCTGCCCACGGTCACACAGGGAGTCAGCGGTGCGACTGGGATTGAGCCTGGGCCATCCGGCTTCCGGGGCTGTCCCAACTGCTTTGCTGTGTGGCGTGCCCATGGTGGTCTATAGAGGGCAGTGCTTGGTCCCCTGGTCTGAGCATTGACAGTGGTCCAGGAAGCTGGTCTTGGCACCCAGTAGTTGTGGCAGCTTGGGATCAGGGCAGATTTGAGTGTCTACTGTATCATTTACTGAGTAAGGCGCTTGCCCTAGCCAAACCTCAGTTGCCCCATATGTAAAACAGGGTAACAGTATCTACTTGGCAGGGCTGTTATAAGAATTTGGTGCAATGCGGCGTAGGGGGTACTCAGCACGTGGTGGCAGCTGTGATGGCCCAGTGACAGGATGAGAGGGAGGCAGCTTAAGGGGTGCCTTGTGCCAGGAGAGGGGAGTATGTGCCCTTGGGAGCCTGTGATTAGGAGAGGATGGGTCTGAGGGGATGTGCCGCCAGTCCTTCTCATCACTGGGGACACCTCCCACCTGGTGCAGCCAGCCCACCCAGGGCTGGGACACACACAGACACACCCACCGTGGAGAAACAATGGAGCACCCTCTCCTGTGAGGGCTGGGGTGAACCCCGAAGACCCTGTGGTCCTGCTCCCTCGGTGTTGCAAATGGGAAACTGAGGCCCAGAACGGAGAAGGGATTTGTACTGGGACCCACAGACAGTTCAGATTATCTGAAGTCATTGCTGAGCAGGGCCTTTTCTAAGGAATGCAGCAGCAACCTTTCTGACAGTAGCCCTGTCCCGGCCACACTGGTTCACATTCTGTAGGGTCTATGCCCTGCAGGGGACTTTTCTCCAGCCTGCGCTCTGTGGATCTGCTTACATCTGACTCCCCGGCCCGTCCACCACAGCGGGAGCCCTGAGCACAGGGACCTTGTCGGTCTGTTCACAGCTGAGCCTGTATCCCCAGCACATTGGTGCATACGCAGTAGATGCTCAGTAAGCAATGGTTGGGGAATAAGCGACCTTAGGAGTGATCCCTCCAGCACTGTCTCCTGGGAGAGTCTGAATTTCAGCGGCCGGCAGAGAGTTGCCCAGGGCCAAGCTGGGAACTGCAGCCAGGCCTCCTGGCTCCCATCCTGAGCCCTCTGTGCATTCGTAAACAGATGCAACAGACACACACACACACACACACTGCAAAATGCACACATACTCTATGCCATGATTCAAAAGCTTCACGCTGATCATTGCTCAATTTTCTAGCTTTTTAGCTTTAAAGTGTCCATCTGTCCATCTCTCTGCCAAGGCCATGGGCTGGACACCTACTGAGGCACCTGCTCTGGGGCCTCCCCTACAGCCTGAGGCTGTCCCAGGAAGGAGCAGGGGTCCTGGAAGGGGGCCCTGGGAGGGTGTGATCTGTCCAAGTCACAGCCCCGCCAAGGTACATTCCCTGCTGTGAACCCAGTGAATTCTCTGTGTCCCCTGCTTCCAGTCCCACCTTGAAGGCCCACCTGCCCAAGTCTTCTGGTCCCCGCACCCCAACACTGAGCTGTCTTAGGCTTTGGGGGAAGGGGTGTCATTCCTGGGGACCACACTCCCCCTCTGCCTCCCCCGGGAAGTCTGCCCTAATGCCCGGGAGGATGGTAATTAGTATGAGGCAGGCTGATTAGCTCAGAAATTAAGTCTTTGTTTTCTTCACTCCCCAGTTTCCCTAATTGAGCAGATGCAGAGCGGGGGAGGGGGAGGGACTGCCGGGTTGGTCACGGGGCTGGATGGGAGCACGCGTGGCTATGTGCTCGCTACAGAGGTGCCAGGGGTGGGGGTGGGTGTGGTTGGGGGACACGGTCGACTGGGGTGGCCTGGTGGAGGAATGCCAGGGCAGGTGTGCCTGTGGATGGGTGCCCAGGCTGCAACCCCCTGGTGGCTGCATGGCCCTGGGAGGGCATAACACCTGGGACCCCCTCTGTCAGAGTTCATCTATATTCATTCCTTCCTTCAGGTCTTCACATCCAAAAATTAATCATAACTGCTGCTTTTATTGAGCACCTACTGTGTACATTCCCTCGGCTAGATGCCTTTTGTGTATTTCCTTGCTCTATCCTCAGATGATGGTGCAGGTAGGGGACCCTCATTTCTTCAGTCTCAGAATCCAAGGCTCAGGGAGGTGAGGTGAATAATCTAAGGTCACACAGCTCAGAGAAGCCAGGGCAGGGTTCATACCCAGGTGGTCTCATGTGGCCCTGCCCTGGGCTGGGGGAGAGAGGATCCTCTGACCAGATGATGGCCAGTCCAGGTCCTGGACACTATGGTGGGTGAGGCCTTTGTCCTTCTCAGTTAGATGGGGGCCAGTCCATCTACCTTCTTGGGTTGTGGGGAAGAGCAGTAACAGCAGCTGTAGTGATGACAACTAAGTGATGATTTATGTAGTGCTTTCTGGGCGCCAGGCAGGTGACATATGCTTTACATGTTTTCACGTTCCATGCTTACAGTGATCCCAGGAACCATGGTAGACACCCTAATTACCCCATTTCACAGTCTCAACAGCCAAAGTCCAGGGAAGCGAGGGCCCTCTCCTGGTCCCAGTTAGTAAGTAGAGGACCCAGGATTTAGCCAGGTGCCATCTGACTCCAGGCCCTTCCTCCTTGATTGTGGCTGTGTGTGGTCTAAAACCCCTGTGAGGTGCCCTGTGCCTGGCAGGTGCTCAGCAAAGGTCAGTGGCTTCTACCCTCCCTGAAAGGGCTGGTTCCTGGAGAGCCTGTGTCTCTGGGGCTCAGCCTAAGGGTCCAGGGGGATGGCCTTCCTCATAATATCCTACAGGGTAGGTATTACTTTTATTTCCATTTTACAGATGGGGAAATTGAGGCTCAGAGAGGTAAAATGACTTTCCCAGGCTCTCACAGCTGGTGAGGTTGGTCTGGGTCCTGGTGCAGCTCGGTGGCAGGCTCCCGAGCATGAGTGTCAGCTCCCAGCTGTGTCCATCCTGGAGGGCTGATCCTGCCTGCCTGGTCTCTGGGCGATCCCTCTGCTTCCCTGGTTCCTCTTAGCAGCCGTGTACAGGGGATGCCCAGTTCTCATCCTTCTCTCTGCCCTGCCTCTGGCTGTTGGGCAATGGGTGTGGCTACCTGCTGACTAGACATGTCTTTTGGGGTGTCCCTCTGGCCCCCAAAACTCAGCTTGTCTGATGCAGGCTCTTCCTCTCTCCTCCTGCATTCTGGCCCGTTAGCTCCTTCTCTGAAGTTCCCTGTTCCAGTGTGGGCATTGCCATCATTCAGCCAGCCACTTCAGCTAGCCACCTGGACCTGGAAGTCGTCTCTGAACTTCACTCCTGGCCTCCCAGCCTGTAGGTCACCAAGTCCTGTGCTCCGATCATCCCATTGCCTGTCCTCCCTGCTACCCTTATCTGCGTTGAGTCACCATCATGAGTCTAGACTATCGCAGCAGGCTCCTCAAAGGCCAGCTCTCATTTCCCCCAGTTTATCCTGCACTGTTGGCCTGGGCTCCCTAGCATGTCACTGGTTCCCTGTTGTCCTGGGGCTTAAGTCTAGGTTCCTCAGCCTAGCTTCTGAGACCTGCTGGACTTGGCCCAGCCACAGGGCTCCTGCCTCTGGGCTCCCTCTCCCTCTCCTATGCCATGATCTTGTCTCCTGGCTTCATTCCAGTTTCTCAGAAGTGCTACCGTAGCACTTCCTACAAACTGGGTAGGCAGTTTGATCACCAGGATCACCCTCAGCACCATTCCCTCCCCTGCACTGGGGACATCCTTCTAATTCTAAGAGCCCTTTTCAGGGAGCAGTGTTGCCCATTTTGCAGATGGGAAAGCTGAGACTCAGAAAGCTAAGCTGGCATCTGAACCCAAGTCTCTTGCTGTGGAGCCTGTGTTCTCCCCATCTGTGTCCATGTGTGTGCACGTGTGTGCATACAGCAGGCACTGCTGTCTGCCCTTTGAGCCAGGCAGTGTTTGGGCTAGGATGAGCGCTGCCTCCCTGGGAGGAGGTCTGAGATTATCTCTAGAGGCCAGAACCTGTCTCTTCCTGTTGGGGGTGGAGATGCTATATGTGAGTATAGCGGGGGTGTCAGCCCCTGCTAGCCCCTGGGACCACAACCTCCCAGCTCCTCCCACTTCTCTCCCCTTCCTTCAAAATAAACACCCGCAAGCCCAAACCACCCATCCAGCCAAGGCACAGATGGAACCAGAGTTGGAATTAATTAGTTCTGTTGCCAAGGTAACTGGGATCCAGTCTTCTCTCTCCGGCCTGCCCCTACCTCCTAGGCCCCGCCCCTGCCTCTCTTGGCCCCACCCCTCAAGGCCCTGGTCCCACCCTCCTCCCCAGCAGCAGCTGGTGGTGCCCTTGTGCCCTTGGAGAATCGAGGAGGGAGAGGATAGGTGTATCGAAGAGCTGGGTTCACGTCCCCACTCGGTCGCTCTTGGCTTGGTGGGAGCTCGGACAAGGTCCTGAACCACTGGGAACCACGCTATGACTCAACCTACTTGGGGAGGGGTACCCAGGAATGGATTGGAGAGACTGGTAAGAAAGGAAGAATGAAAGTGGCCTGAACTGGTGATGCCATTGAGACTAGCAGTGGGCATGTGGACTGCAGCAGCCGGTGTCCAGGGCCGGGAGCTGTTAGAGCTACAGCTGGCAGCAGCTATGGGGCCCCCTACCCTGGCCACAGGTTCTGACTCAGCTCTGCCTCCTCCATCCGGACCTTCCTGGCATCCTCTAAGCCTGCATCTTGCTGACTGGGCACCAACAGCCAGGGTTGTGGTCTCCATCTTTTCTCTGTTGGTCTGTCCACCAGTCCACTCTGCACTGTCTCTTCCTGGGTGACCCTGAGCAAGTTACTTAGCTTCTCTGTGCTTCCACTTGTCTGGAAAATGGGCATAACAGCATCCACCTAGTGAGTATGGAAAGCCCCCAGGGTGGTATTAATATTTAGTCTGTGCTAACCACTCGTTGCTTCTGTGCCTCTGCTGGCTGCGGGCCAAGGGGGTGCCCTGTGAGAGGGGTTGTGAGGAACACAGGGGACAGTGGTCCCACCTACTTCTTGGGGAAGTTGAGGATGGTGATCACATCCACACTGTTGAGTTGTTGAGGCTCCCAGCCTTACCTCTCTGCTTTCTAGGATGGGCTCACTGTGTCTCGTCGCATTGCAGATGGGAATATCAAGGCCAGCAGGGGTGGGGGACGGTGGTGGCAGTTGTAGCTGGTGCCTCAGGGGCTATCCCTTCCAGTGTTGGCCCTGCTTCCTGGATCTTGCTAGTTGATGCTGGCTGGAGGGTGGGACAAGCCAGGTCTTCAAAAGCCACGGCTTCATTCTCCCTCATTGCAGCCATAGGGAATGTTCTGCTCCTGCCTGGGCCTCAGTTTTCTCCTCCGCAAAATGAGAGCTCATGGGGCTGTAGCTGGTGGTAACTGATTGGAGCTGGCTGGGGCCATGGCTATTTAGGCTTTGTGCCAGCAGAAGGGGGCCAGTGTGGGCAAACGAGGTGCACTGTCTGGCTAGGGCCGTTGCTGGAAGTGCACTCAAGGTAGATGTTATAGAGGGGACCTGGGAAGAAAGGGCAGCTCTGACACCCAAGCCCCATCTTTTGGAGGCCCCAGTGCTGGGCTCTGTTAGGCTTGCCATCGTCTGGCTAATAGGCCATTTGCTCTTCCAGGGATGCCACCAGGGAGGTGGCTTTTAAGCTGGGGTGGTGAGGCAGGGGCTCTGGAGAGAAAACAGGCCAGGATTGGGGAAGAACTCTCCTTGGTTCTGCAGTCCCTCCCTCAGGGACTTTGGGTAAGCTGCTACCCATCTGTGAGCCTGTTTCCTCATCTGTGAGTTGCGCCTTAGGATGTGATCAATGACCCACTGGAAAAGCTTTTGAGAGGCATAAACTAGGGGTAGCTAACTCAGATGCCCATGGGGGCTTCGTCACAAAATGTGAGCATCCGGGCTGAGGAAGGCAGTAGGGTATGGTAGAGCCTGTGGTAAAGGCTCTGCCTCATAGTATCAAACCCAGATTTACATCAGCTCTGAGCCCACCAACAAAACCTATCCATGGGCAGCCAGCTGGCCCAGAAGGCAAACCCTACAGATGGATTAACTGGAAGGGAGCTATTTAACTCTTCTTTACATAATAACAAGGTCTGACATTTATTGAGGGCTTGTTCTGTGCCTGGAGTAGACTCAGCACTTCACTAGGATTACCATGTTTGATCCTTACGCTGACCCAGAGGCCAGCTGCGTACAAGCGTGCTTCCTACTTGGTAACTGAGCCAATTAAACCAGAGAGGTTAAGTCAGAGCCCAAGATCACACAGATGTGGGGGAGAGAGCAGAGCCCATTCCTGGGACTTTAGTTTCCTATCTGGGGGGCACAATGGGGGAGGGGGAAGGGCAGACCCACTTGGCAGGGAAAGCCCCAAAGATGTGGCTTTTCGTTTCTGTTGGAGAGGAGGCTGGGAGAAGGACGAAAAACAAAATTAAACAAACGCAGGGTGTTGTGGAGCTGAGGAAGAATAATTTATTTTTTATGAGCTTGTTAGCATTTGTGAAGTTAAGTAAGTAGAAATTGATGCCATTCATTTGCATGCATTCAAGGAAGGGCTTCCTGGGCCCAGTATGGTACCTAGACCCTCAACAGCCCCCCAGGGCAGCTGCCCCTCAGCTCACAGGAAGCAGCTGTTTCCTGGGGTTTCTTCAGATCCGTTTCCTGATGGCCCACTGTGTGCGTGGCACCAACAGCTGTGTCTGTCCTTGCTGCATCTGGAAGCAGCTGACCTGGATGCCATCAGAGTGGCGTGGCCCTTGGTTCAGAGGTTGAATGTTCTAAACATGGTTTCTAGTCTCTCCAGGGGCCTCAGAAGGTGCAGGAGGCCCAGAGACCATCAGCTTGGCTGCCCAAGAGCTGGAGGACCTGAGACATGTGGTTTTAGCTCTCCAGGCCTCAATTTTTCTCACCTGTAAAATGGGGACAGTAGTAGTAGTACATGCTCATCTGAGATGACATTGGCTTGTGGGGCTGGCCTGCCCGTATTAACCTGGCTGTTTGGGTCCCTTTCTTTCTGGTGGAGATGGATGATCTGAGAACTGGCAGGCTCCTTTTCTAGGAGGCCTTTCTGGAACCCCTACTGGGCCTCAGCCACTTTGTCTTGAAGCCCCATGGCTCTCTGACCTTCTCCCTGAGATGCCTGGTCTCCTGCACTCCTGCCTTTGAGCTGTGAATGCCTCAGGGCAGAACCACTGTGTCCAGGGCACTGGGAGGCCCTGCTCCTGGCCCAGGGCTTGAGAAATGGCACTGAATGAATGAGTCTGTGAAATACTTGACCTCAGCCTCGTTTCTACTGCTTTGGAACGAACAGTCCCTTCCAGGCGTGCAGTGATGTGTGGTTTCACAGCTCTTCCAGCTGTCATTTGATCTCCACCTTTTGACCCCACATCCCCTGTGCTCCCCTTACCCCCCAGCCTTGGAGAAGGGAGGTCAAGGACTGCAATGAGGAGACAGGCCCAGGCAGGAGTGTCAGGATCTGAATCCAGTACTCATTCATTTGTTTTTGTTGCTGGGAAAGATTGAGGGCAGGAGAAGAAGGGGGTGACAGAAGATGAGATGGCTGGATGGCATCACTGACTCAATGGACATGAGTTTGAGCAAGCTTTGGGAGTTGGTGATGGACAGGGAAGCCTGGAGTGCTGCAGTCCTTGGGGTCGCAGAGAGTCAGACACGACTGAGTGATTAAACAGCCAGAGCTTGTTTATTTGGCTGTGTCAGGTCTTAGTTGCAATCACGTGGCATCTTCGTTGTGATGCACAGACTCTCTAGTTGTGGCGCATGGGCTCCAGGGTGCATGGGCTTCAGGCTTTAGTAGTTGCTGTGCGTGGATTTAGTTGCTTGTGGGCATGTGGATCTTAGTTCCCTGACCAGGGATCGAAACCTAGGCCCCTGAATCACAAGGCGAATTCTTAACCACTGGACCACCAAGGAAGTCCCTCATTTATTTGTTCATGGAAACTTTTGAACTCCTGCTCTGTGCTGGGTATTGGGGATCTTGGGATGAGTAAGCCACGTCCTGCCCTTTAGAGGCTTAGAGGCTGCACTCAAAAAACAGGTGCAATGAGGGTCCAGGGTTAGGAAGCTGCAAACTCTTTCTTTCATTCACCCAGAGGAGCAAGGCAGCCTTCCCTGGGGCTGGAGCACACAACTCAGGAGAGAGGTGAAGACAGGAAGTCAGGGAGGGCTGTGGAGGTTCTTCAGGCCTGACGGGAGTAATCAGGCAGGTGGGGGTGGTGGCAGGGAGGAAGGTGAAGGCCACAGGAGTAGTTCATGTGAGCCACTGGAGGCTGGTGGAGGTGGGGAGAACGAGTGGATTCACATTGGTCATGGTTGGCTAATGGAACTTGTTCCCTCTGCCTCTGGGAGCTCAAGAGGGAAGCAGCGTGTTTATTCGGCAGACAGTTCTCCAGCGTCTGGTGTGGGCTGAGCATCGTGCAGGGTTCTGGGGAACTGGGGAGTGAATGAGAACAGTCCCTGCCGTTAGGAATCCCACAGCCAAGCGGAAGGCAGATGAGGCTGACTGATGCCTGGGTGGGCTGGAGGGCTTCCTGTGGGAAGTGGCTTTGAGTCTGAGGTGGGAGTGGGACATGCCAGGTTGTGGCCATTTCAAGGGGAAAGGCCAAGAGGTGTTGGGTGAGAAGGGTAAGAAGCTCCCAGGTGAGGACCTTGGAGCGGGAAGGGGGTACAGGAGTCTTGGCAGGCCCTGTGAGCTCCAGGCAGGCCAGAGGAGTCCAGACTGCGTAGTCTTCCAGCAAGAGGGAGCCCACCACCGGCTTTGAGAAGCGGTTTTGGGGATCGTGCAGATCAGGACGGAAGGAGCGGGAAGAGCTGAGGAGTTAGGGAGGGGAGTTCTCCAAGGTGCTCTTCTGGGCTCAGGCTGAGGAGTGGGAGGCTGGTGTGGTAGAGAGGGGCTCAAGGGAGAGTCCCAAGTAGGAGGAGTCAGGCAGGTTGTGGCGGAGGCACATATGTGCAGGCATGTGTGTGTGCAGGTATGTGTGGGGGAGGCACGTGTGCACAGGCATGTGTGTGCACAAGCATGTGCGTGGGAGGCACGGGTGTGTAGGCATGTGTCTGCACAGGCATGAGTGTGTGGAGGCATTTGTGTGCAGAGTGGAGTGCCATGTCTGGACAGTAGCCTCATTGCAGGAGGGGTGTCAGAGGGCAGAGTTGCAGAGATGGGACCAAGCCCGATCTTGCCTGTGGGGATAAGGGCCTGGAAGGCCCCAGAGGCTTCCGAGCAGAGAGGCGCTCCCTGAACCTGGCTATGCTTCAAGAAGTTTCTTCAGGCAGATGGGCAGGGACTGGGCAGAGGCAAGGTCTTCTAGGTGTCTGTTTGCCAGACCGCGGGACCCGTCCAGGTAACTTTAGCAGGTGGCGATGGAGAGGACAGAGGGTGGTGGAGCTCAGGAAAGGCTCAGGGGAGAAGTGGTATTTGATCCGGGCCACTGAGGGCGAGAGGGTTCACTCTGTGAAGGTGGAAGGAGGACCCAGCAGGTGGTTTCAGTGGAGGTGGGAGAGGCCAGCTTATTCAGGATGCCTTTGAAGGATTAAAGGGAAGGTCTGAGCTGGAAAGGAATATCATTAGTGAGGACCCATCCCGTGCTGATCATTCTCTGCTGGGCAGCAGCACTGCATGCCCAGGTCCACACTTATAGCTGCAAGGCTTTGGGAAGATCCTTTGCGCCTTCATTTTGTTGTCTGTAAAATAGGGATATTGTAAGAATTTGCCTCTTTTGGGGCCACTTAAGGGAGTTAACCTACCTGTAGCCCAGCCCAGGAGAGTCTCTGTAGTTACTGGCTGTGGTCATTTCTGTCTCCTTTAGCACTCACGGCAGGCCTGCAGGGCAGCCTCCCATCCTCAGGCCTGCAGGGCAGCCTCCCATCCTCAGGGACAGGTGAGGAATCAGCTCAGAGAAGCTGTTCAGGCTCCCTGAGACCACACAGCTGGCAGGGGTACAGAGCAAGTGTCTGAACTGAGGGTGTGCAGGACCCCAGTCTTAGCGCTCTGTCCTCAGTGCCTGTGGCCTCCTGGAATGCCTGGACTCGTGGCGAACCAGTCCCCTCCTTTGACTTTGAAAGCTTCCAGATCTAGTGCAAGGAGAGTGGGCAGGAATCTGGTGGGCAGGTTTGAATCCCTGGCTTGGCCCTCACTGGCCATGAGGCTTCAGATTAGCTGCTTGCCCTTGATCAGAGCCTCAGTCTCCTCTTCTGTAAACAGAGGCCCTGTGTGCCCAGATAAGAGCTGCTGGGTCTTCTTCAAGGTCAGCTACATCAGCCCCCCGGCCCAGGTGAGGCTCCCAGGAGGGGCTCTGCCCACCTTCTCTCCATTCCTCTGTTCCTCTGCCCCTGCCTGACCATGCTGCCCCAAGCAGGCTGGGACCATGGTGGACACAGGAGCCGCAGCGCTGGTTGAGGCCTGAGTGGTCATAATAATAATGACAAGGAGCTGGGAGGCCATGTTGTCAGTAGTAAAAGCAGGTCCACTCAGCGAGTGGGGAGGTGGGCAGGTGGATAGGGACATAGGCAGGCTGGGAAGGACATGCCTGGGGGCCGTGTGGTTCTTGTGCTTTAGTTCTCTGTAGTCCCCATGCCCCAGGTACTTCCTCCATGCCAGGCCCCTTGATGGCACCGAAGGGACACGCTGTGTTGCCTTGGCTTTCAGGAAGGGAAATAGTGACTGTCCTGTGGGGATACCGCCTGGAGCTTGGGAGCCCAGGGATGCTGTGGAATGGTGAGGCCAGGCTTAGGGTTCAGGGCAGGCTTCCTGGAGGAGGTGGTGCCTGAGCTGAAGCTGGTAGGTGTTCACAGTACTGGTGGCAAGTGGCAGGGAGAGGAAAGGGTCTTTGTCAGTCAGGGAGGTGGGCCAGGAAAGTGAGTAGGGGCTGGGGCAGGAGGTGGGCAAGGTATGAATTCCCCTCATGGAAGCTTCACATGCCAGGAAGGAACTTGGCCTCTGTCCTCAGGGCTGCAGGGAACTCCCAGAAAGATTCTGAGGAAGAGAGACAGTGTCAGGGCTGCCCTGTGCAAGACTCCCCCTGGCCGCCATGAGGGAGGGATTGGAGAAAAACGGGGCCATGATGGGCAAGGGGGTGAGTGATGATGGCGGCAGGTCCTGGTGAGGTGGGGAGCAGAGGACACATAGGGGAGATGTTTCGAGGATGGAGCTGGTGGCTGGTCTCATTATTCTTTTCCGGCAGGGGCAGGAGGAGTTTGTGATGGTGAGATCTGTGGTCCAAGCAGGCAAGCAGGCAGGGTGTTGGTGACCTTGACTAAGAAGAGAGGTGCGCAGAAGTGGCTTGGGTGAGATGACCTGGGGCTGAGCCTGGGGCCTTTCAGGGCACCTGGGGAGACATCCAACAAGCTAAAATCCAGGATCTGGGGGACCAAAGGCATGCCCAAGGTCACCCTGGAGGGGGGGCCACACATAGGTGGGTGGAGACAGAGCCTGGAGGGGCAGGCAGCAGCCTTTGGGGAGCTGAGGCAGGAAGCAGGGGCCTGAAGGAGAAAGGACGTGGCTGCCAGTCTTGCGCAAGACTCTCACCCACTCTGGACTCAGTTTCCTCACCTGTTACATGTCAGGAGCCCAAATGTGCTGAGGGGGCTGCCAGCTCTGACCTTCTCTCAAGTACCCCAGAGGGCCTGAAAGTGGATGAGGGAGTTGACTGGGGCAGGGGCGGGGGTTCCCCACACACAGTAGTTTTGATACAGAGCCCTGGAAATGATGCACTAACAGTTTGGCCAGAATTACTGAGCACCTTTTGTGTGCTGAACCCCCAAGTTGGGGCCTGGGGCTGAAAGGGGACCTGTCCATGGTCCCCACCCTCAGCACTCACACTGGGAGTGCAGTGAGGAAGTACCCAGAAATCCACTGGTGTTATCCCACTTTTAGCAACCCCAATCTGTGAAAATTCAGATTCTCTCTTAAGAGAAATTAGAGGCTGTTTCACCTCCTGGAGGCTCAGATGGTAAAGCATCTGACTACAATGCAGAAGACCCGGGTTTGATCCCTGGGTCAGGAAGATCCCCTGGAGAAAGGAATGGCAAACCCACTCCAGTATCCTTGCCTGGAGAATTACGTAGATAGAGGAGCCTGGTGTGCTACAGTCCATGGAGTCACAGAGTTGGACATGACTGAGGGACTAACACTTTCTCTATTGTACAAATGGAAATAGAAAACCATAATGGAAACCCTGAATGAACATTTTGGCCAGCCCAATAACCTGCAGGAGGGTTTTCCTAAATAGCCAAGATCCCAGGGCCTGAGTGCCGGGTCTCCTCTTGCCCGAATTCCCTCCTGGCCAGAGACTTCCTTGCCCATCTTTGTTTCCTCTGCTCTGTGCCGGGAGTCTTGGTCCAGCCCCGCGGCAGGGGCTCATTAGCTGTAGACTGTCTAGTTGGCAGGGTGCAGTCCCTCCTGGGGATGCCCGGCCCCCTCGGGCCCTGGGCAGCAGGTCTTCAGAGGTGCTAAGCCCCCCAGTTAACCATCGTCTTCTCTTCTGCCCTCCTGCTGGCTTCATGTTGCTCTTGATGACAGCAGGCAGGCACCTGAACCCTGTTGCTCCCAAACCCTGAATAAGACCCCTGGCCCTTCCCACCCAGGGTCCCTCTCCCCCTGATGATCCCCTGGACCAGAGGCTTGTTTTGCCAGTCCGGGGCCCAGTGTGTTGCAAGCTTTAGGTGTGGGGATCATACGCTGCTGGTGAAGGGCCCCTGGTCGGTCTGTCACCCTCTTCCAGATGATGGATCTGGGGCTCGAAAGGAAGGGCGTGGCTCCAGTCCTTGGTGCCATGGAGCAGGGGCTGATGAGGGAGCCACAGTGGAGATGCTTCTCACCCAGGGCAGCCCTGGCAGCAGAGGCCTGGGGAGATTTGAGCAGAGCTGCGGGGGCAAACTAGCTCCACAACTACAACTCGGTGTGTCCCGGGCTATTTCACTTCTTTGCTGTGTGCCCTTGGATGAGTGGCTTCACTGCTCTGGGTCTCAGTTTCTTTACCTCTCAAATAAGTGTAATAGTTGTGCCCATCTCCCAGGGCTATGCAGAGGCTTGAATGAGTTAATGTAAAACCTCACTGAGGTCTGGCATGTAGTTAGTGCTCAGTGCCTGGAGCCCAGGCAGTAAGGCTTGTTCTCAGCCCCACCACTGACTAGTGGTGACCTGGGAACCCACTTTATCTTTCTGAACCTCTCATTTGAGAAATAAGTCTGATGACCTTTACCTTGTCACCTTGTTGACAAGGTAACAGGGGGGCTGTGTAAGCGGGGGCTGTGTCTGCATGCAGATGAAGAGTGGCAAGGCCTTCGCCGAGTCTGCTGGGTTCCTTGTTGGCACAATGTAGCCCTGTGGGTTTGCTCTCTGGACTTGACAGAGGCATTGGTACAGGCCGCAGTACTGCCAGGCTGACTGTCTGTGCCAGGGGCTGGAGCTGCAGTGGAGAACACCCTGTGCTCGATGGCTGGGCAATGTGGGAGGGACAGATGCCATCAGGGGTCAGACAAGAGCCCGGAGAGTCTCCATGGGAGAGGGGAGAGCTGCCTGGAGGGAGGATGCAGGAGAGGGGTTGGAGTGGGTGGTCGGGCCAGGCCTCATAGGGCCTTGACCTTTAGAAGGACTTCTAGCTTCAGCCTGGAGCCACAGAAGATTCTGGAAGGGCTTTAAGAGAGGGGTCCTCAGCGGGTCCACAATAAACAGGCTATTTTGAGAGGCTCTCTGGCATCTGAGCTAAGGGTTTAGGGGAGGCACCCACGGGACACCTGGAGTTGCTGGGAGCCAGTGCTGCCTTCCAGACAAAGGCCATCAATGACTTGAACACTCAGGTGTGTGGCCTGAGCAGGTGTCAGGATGGATTGGCGATGAGGGATGAGGCAGGAGGTAGAGTCAGGTGTGATTCAGATAATGCGGCCGAGGCACAGAGAGGTTTGGTAATGGGTCCATAGTCACACAGCCAGAGAATGAAGCCTCAGGCCCAGCACCGGTACGAGGCGGCAGCCTGGCCCTTCTGCAGCCCGGCAGCCCTGGGAGCAGCCCCACACAGAGGTGCCCGAGGAGCGGAGCGGGAGGGCAGCGGAGCCAGCGGGGGTGACATAGGAAGCAGCAGCCTCACGCTTTGTTCACGGGCTCTGCTCTGTGCCAGACAGAAGAGGATCGATCGGTGTATGCCAGGGAGTGGGGGCCCATTCCGTGTTGCCTGAAACCCCCGATTAGGTAGGGTTGGTGTACAGAGGACCCAGTCAGAAAAGGATGGAGCCAGGGCAAGGTGCTGGCCGAGGGTCGCACCTCCAACCGAAGTGTGTGATGGTGATGAGCTGGGGATCCCAAGTGAGACAGGGAAATGGCCTTGACCTCACTGGGCTTGGTTTCCCCATCTGTAAAGTGGACATGGTTCTGAGAAGGCTGAGACAATGCAGGACTTTTCCCAAGGCCTGGGGCCTGGTATGTGCTCAGGAAATGCTGGGCGCACTTATGATTATTGTTGTTCTCGTCATCGTTGTTGTTGTGTGGCAGACGGAGTCCACCCTTGCTGGCCACGGGAGTCAGTTGGCCTCTGTGATCTGGGATATGTTCTGGTCTGCCAAGCCAGCTTAGCTCAGGATACATGATGCTGGCTGCAAAGCCCAGGCTCAGGCCCAGGTGTGAATGGAGGCCACTGGTGGGAGAGGATCAGGAAAACAGCAGGGACAACTGGCTCCTGTTTTATGGAGAACAAAGGATCATGTGAGCACAAGAAAGACTAGTAAGTGCAGGGAAGGGTTGAAGGAGCCTGCAGAAGGATGGGTCAGGGCCAATCTTGACAAGCCCAGGCAGTGTTTAGAGACTGTCCTTTGCCTCATTTTATCAGGGAAACATGCGGGAGGCCCAGAGAAGGTGAGGGCCTGGCTCAAGGTCACACAGCAGCTGGTGCAGACCTACTAGCTTGGGGGCCTGGGCGCTGCCCCACTCTGTGAAGGACGGATGTGATCATTTATCAGAGCAGTTTAATAATGAATGAAGTCGAAGTATCTTTAATGCAGGCAGCAGGCCCGAAGTAATAAGGGGCCCTGTATTAATTCGTAAGTTAATGAATATGCAGGTGTGTCTGAATGATTAATGGGGCTCCCAAAGGCCTCAGAGAAGGG
Organism: Redunca redunca; assembly: GCA_006410935.1. NCBI lineage: Eukaryota > Metazoa > Chordata > Mammalia > Artiodactyla > Bovidae > Redunca > Redunca redunca. The sequence continues at coordinate 81,229 of SJYQ01003269.1, forward strand.
TGTGTGAGCTGCTGATGATGGAAATATGAATATTGCATACATCTGGGAACTTGGATAAACCAGGGAACAGGTGGGCATTAATGAACTGGAGGACTCTAGTGGCCCCAAAGGGCTGAATATACAGATACTTGAAAGCAGACATACAGGGTCATGGCTAAGTGCTCTCATTTCTTGCTGTGTGATCTTGAGAAAGTCACATCACTTCTCTGAACCTCCATGTCCTCATCTGCAGAATGGGCATAAAAATAGTAAATGATTCCTAAGATCCCGGGGATGAAATTCATGACAACCCCTTAGCACCAGAGGCAGGTGTAGTGGGCATCTGATAAAAACTGTCATAGCCTTGTTAGAAAGGAGGGCAGAGGAGTGGTTGAAGAAGGAAAGTATAACAGTAATGATTAAATTCCCTTCAATATCACTAGCACTTTACAGTTTGTAAGGAGGTTGATCTTTCTTCTGTGGCTTCCCAGGTAGCACTAGTGGTAAAGAACCTGCTTTCTAATGCAGGAGATATAAGAGATGAGGGTTCGATCCCTGGGTCGGGAAGATCCCCTGAAGGAGGGCATGGCAATTCACTCCAGTATTCTTGCCTGGAGAATCCCATGGACAGAGGAGCCTGGCGGGTACAGTCCACAGGGCTGCAAAGAGTCAGAGACGACTGAAGTGACTGATTGTGCATGCATGCTCTTTCCTCTGCTCCTTGAAGCAGCTGCGTGGGGCAGAGGAGATGGCTCTTGGGAAAGCTGAGGCTCAAAGAGGGCTGGTCCCTGCCTGAGTCACCCAGTCAGCAGAGACAGATTCAGGCCCAGGCCCAGGTCTGCACCCCTTGCTGGTGAATTTCGGAGGGGATGGAGGTGGAACTGCCAGTCAGCAGGAGAGTCCCACTGAGGTACTGACCAAGAAGGGCCTGGGGTTGGGGAATCCTACACCCTCTCCCAGAGCCCCGGTTTTTCTGTCTGTGGTATGAGGGGCTGTCTGCCACCCAGAGCTCTTTTGAGGCTTTGGAGAGAAGATGCGATACTGCACCCTCACCTGTTCTCAGCGTGTCGGGGAGTCTCAGACTCTGCAAACATTACCCCTCTGATGCTTGAAGCAGCTGTACCTGGAATTTATGTGCGCCAGCCTATCCCTATCTTATATCTGGGGAGCTGCAGGTCCTGGGCCATTCTTGTAGCTTTGAGGTCCTTGGGCACATCCCCTAGCCTCTTTCAGTCTATTTCTCCATCCTTCAAGTGGGCAAATTGTGTACTAATTGTGTGGGCTCCTTCCTGCTCCCCTGCCCCGCCCCTGCCATGTCATGGCCTTGGGTATGGGCGCCCTTTCTTTTAAGCTCCATGACATTTTATTCATTCTTCGGTCCTTCTGTGAATACTAATGGAGTGCTTCCTGGTGCCGGGTTGGGCTCTTGGTTTACAGGGGGAGCGAGATTGCCCTCCCCATCCTTGGCCTTGCCGAGGTACTGGTCCAGGCAGACGCAGGTGTGAATCTAGTGTCAGGTGATGCAGGCTGGGATGGGGCGCAGAGCCTGAGGTCGGCCTCTACCTGCCGCGCTCGCCTGTCTTGCTGTCTTCCTCACTGGAGCATTTATCTACCTGAGGCTGTGCCTTTTGGTAATGAATCCTCGGCTCCCCCAGCAGGAGATCCTCAGAGAATGGCTGTTGGAATGAATGAGAAAGTGGAGGAGTGAGTGGCAGGCATCCTAGGCCCCTTTCCCTGCCTCTCCCGGGCTCCAGGCCAGGGAGCGGAGGCCCAGCCAAGCCCTCCCTTGGTTGTCCCAGGTAGACCAGGGCAGCCTCTCTTGCAGACTCTAGCCTGGGCCTGAGGCCCCCCTGCCAGCCTGACTGGGTCAGGGAACTCTAGGTTGTTGGATAAAGAACCTGTCATGATCCTGTTGTAGCCTGCTCTTGTCAGATGGGGAATGGAGGCCCGAGGAAGAGGGGGCCAGGGTTCGAGCCCCTGCTGGGCTGCTCCACGGGCTTGACCCTGCAATACCTGGCCTGGCCAAGTATTTATAGTCTCTGCTGATCTATATTAACATCAGGGCCTGCCCAGGCCTTTGCAGCCTCTGGATCTGAAAGGCTTTGAACATTCACAGCCGTGGGGCTCATGCTGGGCCCTGTGCGGGGAGTTCTTTCTTCAGCCCAGGCCTGGGCTCCAGCCACCTTTTGGTGGTCTCAGCGTCTTTGGGTTTTATCATTATTATTATTATTATGCCTCACTTTCCTCCGTTCTCTGCAGGGAGACTGTGTGTACATCATGGGATCAAGCATGAGGGCTGTGCGGCCTCAGGGGAGAAGGCTCCCTGCCTCCCTGAGCCTCAGTCTCCTCGTCTGTAGAATGGGCCATCATTTCCACCTGACTTGGTGTTTCAGGCGCTGAGGGCTCAGTGTGAGCGGGAGTCACTGTTTACCCTCCTCACATCTCTTCTGCTCCTCACCACAAGCCGTCCTCAGAGCCCCTAGGGACTGGAGTATCCTCTCCAATGGCCAGAGGAGGCCACCAAGGCCCCAGGGGCGGTACGACTTGTCAGGGCTGTGCTGCCTGTTGGAGCAGAATTTCAGACTCCTTTAAGTCTGAATGTTCCAGCTTCCCAGACCCTCTCCTTTCCAGGGCCCTCGGGGTCCTTGGGCCAGGCTGCCTTCCCACCCCACCAGCTTGGTTCCCACCCCCGTCGCCATGGGAACGGCTCCACTAACTCTATGCTTCTCTTACAGAGCAGAGACGACTGGCCGCCCTGAGCGCAATTCAATTCAACAGACATTTACTGAGTGCCTACTATGCGCCAGGCCTTAGGCTAGGCACTGGGGTGGGGGCGCAGAGAGGAAGATGGAGTCCCGTCCTCAGGTAGCTCTGGGCTGGGGGGTGAGGAGAAGAGAAGCAAGGGCTGAACAAGGACATCTCAGTTCCAGGAGAGAAGCTGCCTGTAGCGTAGCAGCAGATACCTGGGTACAAGTACATCCCTGGAGAGCTGCTGTCCCTTGCCTGTGCCTCAGTTTCCCCATCTGTAAAACAAGAGGTGGGGTGGGGTGGGATGAGACAATCTCTAGGATCCTTCCAGAAGTCCATGAGGGTGGAATCAGGGCATGGAGGAAGGCACAGTAGGGAGGCCCACGCCCTTCCTGTGGAGAAGAAATCTCTGAAGGCTTCCTGGAGGAGGAGTCACGAGGCCTGGGCTGCAAGGGGGTAGGGAAGGTGGAAATGGTACCCCAGGGTCAGGAAGAGCATGAGCTAAGGCCCAGGAGACACGTAGATGGAAATCCCTATAACTCTGTAGGTTGAGAAGGGATGTAGTGGGGTGTGAAGTTAGAGAGGGCGGGGGGGGGGGGCAAGGCTTCATATTGGGGTTTGAGCTCTGTTCTATGGGCTGTTAAGGACTGAGAGTCAGGAACAGTGGCCCTGCCTTGTGCTGCCCCCTTCACCTGCCCTCTCTCTTGGGTACACTTGACCATCACGTTCCTGTAGAACCTGTGACCACGGTGGTGCCTGCATGTGCTGGACACATTACACATCAGTTCCCATGGCAACCCCATAAAGTGGGCATTACTGGGCCCCGTTCACAGACAAAGACACTGAGGCTGAGAGGGGGAAGTTTTTGCCCAAGGTCATGATCTGACCCTCAGTCTTCCCATGGTTCTTCCACTAGCTTTCACTTTTTGGGGGGCGGGGGGCGGGGCAGGGCACATCTCTGTCCTGTGTGACACCAGCCATCCTAGGAACCCCCGAGCTCATAGAAGTACCTGCCAAGGGCAGCGCAGTTGGGTTTGGAGGTTGGGGGTGGGCGAACCCTCAGATGTTAGCAGGGCTGGCTTTCTCCAAGACCTGAGCTTCTGTCCCCACAGACATCCTCTGAGATGGGAGTGAGGCAGGGCTCCTTCCCACTTTACAGATGAGCAGACTGAGGCCCTGGGAGTCCAAGGTCAATGCAGTTGACAGCATGAGCAGGGGGTCCCATCCTATCACCCAGCTGAGGCTGGAGGGAAGTTCAAATCCCCTGAGATCTGTGCAGAAGCTGACCCCCACAGCCCTCCCCCCCCGCCCCCAGGGAGTGGGAAAGACTGGCATTAGAATCACAAACCTGGTTTCAAATCCTGGTTTTGTCTTGCACAAACAGTGTGATCTTGAGCAAGTTATTACTCTGAGCCTCAGTTTTCATATTTATAAAGGGAGATAGCAGGCTTCTTTCATTCAGTCATCAATACATGTTTATTCAGAACCTACTGGGTGTCTGGCATTGGCCTTTAGTGGAGAATCAGACCCTCCCTCGGAGAACTCAGCTCAGGAGTCACAGCAGCGGTTTTCATTCTGGTTGTGATGGGAGAAGCCCAGGGTTCCATGGGAACCCACAGGAGGGACCCCAGCCAGACAGTTTTGATTGGTGGAGCAAAGCAGGAGGGCAGGAGAGGAATGCAGGAAACCAGCTCCGCAAGATCCCAGAGGCTGAGCTTCAGATGATCGTTGTTGGGAATTTCCCAGATTAGTAAGGGAACCGGTGAAGGCTTTTGAGCAAGGGAGCACCATGCTCCGATGTACGTTTAGAATGCTCCTCCTCTGCTGGGTGGAGTGGTTGCTAAGAGTGGAGGCAGGGAGACCCTTGAGCATGCAGATTGAGAAACTCACCTGGGGTGAGGAAGGAGACTGCAGCAGGACAGGAGCAGTGGGAGAGCGTACACCAAGACCACCCAGGTGTGGGCACGTGGGGATGCTCCTGCCTGGCTCAGGGGCAGGGGAGAGAAGCAGGGGTTGGGGAGCAGGTGGACAGTGGGAGGCGAGTCCAGTCGTGGATGAGGACAGGTGGAGTTTCACGTGCCAGGGAGGGGTCCAGAAGGCAGTGGGAGGGAGATGCTGGTTGGTACCAACAGAAGCCTTGGGAGGGGCAGAGATGCTGGGCAGTAGGAGTGGGAAAGTAAGTTTGGGAAGATCAGAGAGTGGGGACCAGGACTTCAGGGAAGGTCCCTGCAAAGTAGGGCCTGGCAGGAAGGAGGAATCCTGGGGTGTAGGAACTTAGGTCTGCCCAGGAGATGACAGAAGTCACATGTGTCAGGCAATCTGCCCAGCGCCAGGAGCGTGGGAGGGGCCCAGGAGGGTCAGTTCCCACCTGGCTGTCACCAGAAAGCAGAACCGTACTCTGTCCCCTACTGCCATCCCGAGGAGGAGGGGGCCACCAAGGAAGAGGAGGTGTTTGGGAAGGAGAGAAAGGGGAAGAAACATTTGCATGCGTAACAAGGCTGAAGCAAGGGAGAGAGAAAGAGGGAGCAGGGGATGAAAAGAAATTACCATACGCCGGGATCTTGTTATTCAACCCAATTTTCAAAGGACCACAGCTGTCGCACTGAGATAATCCGTTAATTATAACAGCCATTGTGCTTTGGCAACGGGAGAGAAACCGAGGCTGGGGAGCAGGCTAAAGGCAGGGGTGGGAGCAGATCTCTGAGGGGGCAGGAACAGGCAGGAAGGCAGACACTGTCCAGGGCCAGGCCTCATCCCTTCCTCGCTGCCACTGCTGCAGCGATGGGTCACAGGGACCCTGTTTGTGCCAGGCACTGTGCCACACCTGTGAGCCAGGCCATCATACCCATTCTAGAGGTAGCTATGAGCATTTACTATGTGCCAGACCTGCTCCGAAGCTTCCATTCTCCCACCCTCTGAGGTCGCACCCTTCTAGTCCCATTTTACAGAAGAGGAGACTGAGACTCAGAGGAAAGACGTAGCTTGCCTGGGCCACGCTCTTCATTCAGTGGCAGGGCCGGGGTTTGAGTTGAAGGTGGCCTGTCCTTCTAGGAGAACACTAAGGAGGGCCAGTCTCCATGGGTTGGCCATGCAGACTTGGTGGACACGTGTCCCGGGCTATGGTTTCTGTGCAGCCGGCAATCCATGGAGTAGCCCTCCCCTGGGCACTTCCGGGGCTCCTCCTGCCCAAACAGAGCTTCCTTGTTCTCTGGTGCCACAGCTGCAGGCCCCTGCAAGCCATACCCGCCCCCACCCCTGCAGAGAAGCTAGTCTCAGGGCTAGGAGAGGGACCCCATGCGACCACCTGGATCAGGATTGTGATAGGCTGTCACCCTGGGACAGGCCTGGCCCTGGCTGGCTATGAGCCCAGGTGGCAGCCTGGGAGAGGCCATGGGGAGGGTGGGCAGCAGTCCCAGGTGAGCAGAGCAAGGGGAACCTGAGCTCTGGGGGAGGGGCAGGAGCAAGGGGCCATTCTAGAAGCCCCAGAGCCCTTTGCCACAGAACCCACTCTGGGCTGTGGCTTGAGCAGCCAAGGCTTTAGGCCTCCTGGTGTTCACAGCAGCCTTGGTGGGAGCTTCAGCCCATCCTGGCTGGCAATATTTTATGGAGTAGGAATAGTATTTGGGAGGCCGTTACTCCCAAACCCCAGCAGGAGCCCCCAACTTGACCCAGCAAACCGAGCAGCGTTGCTGAGCCAGGGACCCCGCAGGGTGATAGGCAGGTCAGGGGTGTGGGGGTGCTCTCCTGGTTTGGGGTCCCCACTCCGGTGGGCCTGCTTGGAGGTGAGCAAGGGTTGTGGATGGGTCAGGGCAGTCTTGTACCATCAGTGACACAGAGGCCAAGTAGACTTTTAGGATCAAGGAACTACAGAGCTCTTGAGCCCCAGATTCGTAATCAGAGACCTGCCGTCCCCACAGAAAGATCTATGCCTTCAGAGTGTCCCAGAGCCACAGAACCAGGGAGGCTCGTGCCATCCGCCCTGTCTCCGCAGGGATGTAGAAGGTGGGCAGCCAGTTCTTCCAGGTTTTCCAGTCATTCCAGAAGTGGGGATTTTAAAAATAAAATCTCCCAAGTTATCAACATTGGCAGGTAATTAAAAAAATATTTTAAAGCCATTGTCCAGATGAAACAGGAACTCATAGTATGTCTTGACCCAGAGCCTGGTGCCATGGAGGGTCAAAGCCACTTTGTAGCAGTTGTGAAACCTCAGTTTCCTCCTCTGTAAAGTGGGAATAAAAACAGCATGACTCATGAGGTTGTGCAGAGGATTAAGTGAGTTCACGTGAGAAGTGCTTAGGCCTACCCGTGTCAGCCCAGGACTCTGTTTTCATTTTGCCCCCGGGGCTGTGCTCTCTGCCACCCAGAGCCTCCGCTTCTCCCCGTGGGCTCCAGCCGTGCCAGTCTGCCCCGGGGCAGCCCCGAGGGTGTTGGAAAGCAGGGAAATATTCACCCCTTGGGGCCCTGGAGAGGGAGCAGAGCTGGGAGGGTGGGCCTAGCCGGCGCCTGGTACATAGTAGGTGCTCCATAAATGTTTATTGAATGAATGAATGGAGGCCATGCAGGCAGAGGCAGCCGTGCGTGCGCAGGCACTGGTGAAAGAGCGGGTCCAGTGGAGACTGGTGAGTAGTGCCCGGGGCTGCAGCTGAGCGGGGCCTGGGGTGTGCCGGAGCCAAGGCCAAGGGGCCAGCAGGGAGCAGGTGGGGGAGGCAGAGGACAGGTTTTGGGGGGAGGCAGGGGCCAGGTGAGCAGCAGAGACCAGGTGGGAAGGCAGGGCCAGGTGGAGAGACCAGGTGGGAAGGCAGGGCCAGGTGGGGGAGGGCAGGGGCCAGGTGGGGGTGAGGGGCAAGGTGGGGAGGCAAGGGTCAGGTGGGGGAAAGCAGGGGTCAGTTGGGGAGTCACAGGTCAGATGGAGGAGGCAGTCCCTTGAATGGCCTGGGGGATTCTGGGAAAGCCAGAGATGACTCCTGTGGTGGGACTAGGAAACAGACTTTTAATACAGGTCATTCTTGGCTGTGAGCAGGAGGGTCACATGCTCTACACAGTAGTCCTGGGGGTGGCTGGGGTGGATGGTGTGTTGCTTAGGGTCGGGGGGGTGGGTACCAGGGAGTGGGCCATGTGAAGAGTTGCCCACAGAACCAGTGTCAGGGCCTCTCCTAGCAGGCTGCTGGGTGGTTTCCCCAAAGCCCTTCCATCCTCCTTCCTGCCTCCTTCCACGGAGGTCTGGACCCAGCACTGGTGCCAACAACAGATCCGACACCCCTGGGAGCAGGGGAAGCCCAGGCCCCAGTGGGGCTCTTGGGAGATGACCCAGTGAGCAGTCACAGAGGGCTGGGGGTGGCCCCAGCAAACCAGAGAGACACAAGCACTCAGCTATTCTCCCTATAAACAGATGAGGAAACTGAGGCCCAGAGGGGGCAAGGCGCTGACCTGCCCAAGGTGACACAGAGAGCCTGCCCTCCGAGTGTCATAACAGCGCGTGGCACAGCAAACTAGCCCAGCCCCCTTCTCTGGCCGAGGTTACTCCTCTTGGAGACGGGTGCACGGTGCATCGAGGCCTTGCCAACCCAATTAACCCCCGTAACTGTTGCTGTTGACGTGGCCGTGTTCTTACTAAGCTCTTTGGGGTAAGTTGGAAACTGGTGAAGGTAGAGCAAGTTTGTCTGCAATAACACACACCCCAGGCACACAGCGGGTGTGCAGGGACGCTGTGTGGGTGCGTGAGAGCGTGGGCGAGTGTGTGGCTGGTTGGACAGCGTGCCCCACCACCCCAGGGCTGAGCTGCGGGCCTGGTCCCTGATTCCCTGTGACACGGATGCAGCCGGCACATCCTGCTCACCTGGCGCGCGAGGGCATGGAGCTGGGAGCGGGTGCCACGGTGTCAGGGGGCAGGAGCCAGCTCCCCCGAGATGTGGAGCAGCTGGCACGGAGGCCTGAGACTAACAAGACGTGACTGAATGGGAGTGGACAGAAACCTGGCACCTCGGGTGAAACCAAAACAGATACTTCCCGGAGCTGCCTGACGATGTTCTGAGGGCATCGGGGCAGCCTGGCAGGATGTGCGAGGGGGCCTGGGGGTTTGGTTGGCATCTCGGACAAGGTGAGGACACACTGCTGTGTGTGTTCATGCTGCTCTAACGACCATGGAGCCGAAGCGAGTGGGGCAGAGGGTCCCTGGTGCCTGTCACTGCTCCAACCATGTTGGTGCTGAGGCTCAGCTCTAGGTGACACCTTTCAGGAGGGACCTTGACAGCAAGCATGACCCAGGATGGCTGGACCCAAGGGTGTGGGACTTGGCACCATGGAGTATGAAGAGCAGTAGAGGACTTGAGGCCATTTAGGCTGGATATGCGGATGGCAGAAGCATGAGATAACAGTTGAACAAATACCAGAAGGACCTCTGAGGAGGGCTCTTGGCCACAGTGGCTCCAGATGGGCTGTCTCTGGCCAGTGGCAAGCTGGGACCAATGAGTGGACAGAGGTACAGCAGCTAGGTCTGGCTTTGTAATATAAAGAAACCTCTAACAATCAGAGCTGTTCAAGAAGGGAGTCAGTAGCCTCAGATGGGTGCTGAGATCCCTGTCCCTGGAGGTACCCAAGTCAGGGGAAGTCATATCTGCAGGGATCCTGGGAAGTCTGGTAGTTCCAAGGGCTCAGGCCAGTTCAAGTTCCCGGCTATGTGGTCTAGGGCAGATGATGGCACCTCTCTGAGCCTGTTTCCTCATCTGAGAGATAGGAGGCATCAGCAGGGCCATGAGGCTGAAGAGAAGGCTCAGCACATTTCTTGCACACCGTGAGCACCTCATCAGTAGTGGAACCCTTCCCGCTGATGGTTCAAGTCCTGACTCAGTAGAGTCAGGGACTCCAGGATCTCCTTCTGTCCCTCGTCCCTGTCCCTAGCCCTGATCTGTCACTTCACACATCATGTTCTGGCACCTGCTAAATGTCTGACCCTGTTCCAGGCGTGGAGGTTACAGTTTCGAACAAGGTAAAGCCTCCTTTGATTTTATGATGGGGGCAGGGAGGGAATGATAAGGAGCTAAATGGTGTCTGGTATTGTTGAGAGCTCTGAAGGGACCAGAGCCAAGTGAATCATCTCAGATTTGGTATTAGGGAGGGCGAGGTTGAGGGGAGCCATTGAGCAGAGACCTGAATGAAGTGAGGTAGTGGGGTTGTGTGGATATTGGGGGAAGGGCATGCCAAGCAGAGTAGCAGGTGCAAAGGCCCTGAGGTGGGCATGTGCCTGGGGATACTGGAGGAGCATAGGTGGCCTGGACTAAGTACTTCCTGATGAATGGATATGTTGAATTCTCTCTCGGTTTACGGATGGTCCACTCTTACATGCTTTCCTGGTAGGGAGGGAGGTGTTTACTCAAGGGGCAGGAAACCTACAAGATGGCCCACATGTCCAGTCCCTGTGATGGACCCAGCTCTTTGGAGGAAGCTGGAGAAGGAGGGGGCCTTGGTGTTTCATCTGTTAGATGAAGCCAACAGCACCAACCATGCAGGGCTAATACGAGATTCAAGGAATGTGAAATATCAGATGCAGATGAGTCTGTTTAGCTGTGTCGCTCTTATGGGAAAGGGACTGAAGCCCCGAGAGGTTAGTTAATGTGCCCTGTGTCACACAGCACAGCATTCACTCTCAGGACCCTTTGCCTCCCACATCCATGCTTTTTTTTTTCCTCTCTGTCCTGCAGCTGGGGCTCTTTGTACCTGAAATCCTATTGGTTCATTTACCAGACAGTAGTTCAGGGGCAAAGGTATAATTATCCCACTTCACAGGTGAGGAAGCAAGGCCCAGAGCAGCCTGCCCAAGGAGCCCTGGTGAGGTGGAGGCAGTGACGAGACCCAGTATCCAGTTCCCAGGGGGTGGCAGGGTTTGTCCCTGAGGGCAGAGCGGTGGCAGCCAACCTCTGGGACCCTAGCTTGGTGCTGTGCTTCCAGCAGAGGTGAGGTGGCCGCCTGCCCCTCGGGTTCTGGCTGGACCCCAGGGCTCCTCGGCCCTCCTAGTCCTGGGTAATGGCATTGGCACGGGCAGTGCCAGTGGCACCTCAGGGAGCCTTGGCCAGTCGGCTCAGGGAGAAGCCTGTGCCAGGGCCGATCAGCTGCTGCAAATGGGATTTCCCTGGCTAAGCCTCATGTCCCGCTCCTGGGAGGTCGAACACGAATGGCATCTCCCCCGTCCACTCCCAGGACCCTACTGACATCCACAAGGGTGTGATGTTACGGGCTGGAGCTGTGCATTCGCCAGGCTTCCTGCCCTGTAGAGAGTGTGTTTGTCTCCACTGTGTCCTAGGGTTTTGTTGGGAGCCCTGGGGGCTGGGAGACACCTTGCCACACAGGTGGAAAAAACTGAGGTCTGGAGAGGACCCAAGGTCTCAGAGTCAGCAGCCCCACCTCTTGCCTTCTGACCTCTGCCCACCCCTACCCCAGCCGCCCTGAGCCTGGGGACACACAGGCCCTTACTCTGTTCATCCTCTCGCCCAGCCCAGGCAAGAGGGGCCCAATGACCTCCTGACCCTCCCAGCCCCACAGCCTGGGATGGAGAGGTCAAGGCTCCCCTCTGACTGGGGAACTGGGTGGTCGGCTTGAAGTGAAAGGGTCTGTGGGGATGTGACCGAGGGCTTCAGGGAGCCTGAGTCTGGGGGAACCCTGATGGGCTTGTGAGGAAATTATGAGAAGAGCCTCATGAAGGATGGTAGCTAACATTCTCTGAGGCTACCTGCTCTGTGCCAAGCAGCATGCTTGCCCTGCAGCCCTGCAGGGAGGGATCGTTCAAACCCACTTCCCAAGCAGAGAAACTCGCCCGTGCCTAGTGTCCTGGGGCAGCTGGGGGGCAGGGCCCATGTCGGGGGAGTAAGCTCCCAGAGAGGATTCAAGGTTGGCGTATCAGAGTCTGTTGCTGCAACTCTGGGTCCTGAGCGGGCTTGCCACCAGCCGGACGTGCCCTCCCCAGTCCTGGCCTCAACTTCCCCTCTGACAGTGACTGGGGTTGGGCAGAGCCGGGATGCCTCGTCTCGGCTGCTCAGAGGTTCTAGGATTCTGAGTCCATGGAGGGGTCTTGAATCCTGGCCACTGAAGCAGGGCACAGAATCCATCAGAGACGACCGGCGACTTGAGGGTGGGTGCTGAGCCCTGGAGAGAGGGGAGGGCTCTGCCCAGAGTGACTTGGATGTTCTGAGGCTGTGCCCAGCTCCAAACAGAGACCCCTGGCCCCTCTTCAATTCCTCTCAGACCCTCATGGGCTTTTCCTTCTGTGCAGGGGTGTCCACATGAGAATGGACATCATGCAGTGTGTAGCCTGCTAGACTGGGGTCCCCAGGATCCCTCGATGGCATGCTGCCCCCCAACTTTGCCACGTTCCATCTCTGTGGTGGCAGGAGAGAGACCCTCGAAGAGATGCTGGTCTGCCCCGTCTCTGGCCAAAGTTCACTCAATACCCACACCTATGGGAGTGGGGCGACGGTAGCACATTAGGAGAGGGGTCCAGGTCAGCTGGGAGCACTACTCTTTGCTGCACAAGCCCTGGTGCCCGGCCACTGGCCCACAATTGGCTTCCCAGGGTGGCCATACCCTCCCAGGTTTTGGACCGGTTGCGATCTGGGCAGTAAAGACCTCTGCTTCCAACAGCCGCTTCCCACCGCTCCCCACCCCGCTCCCGGGCTGGTCACAGACATCATCTTGGTGGCTCCAGTGCTCATCTGTCTCCCTGGCCCCTGGGTGGGTGGGCGGAGTGGGCAGCTGGACTGTGTGCCCTCCCTCGAACCCCCCACATTTGTCATCACGCCGTGCTTCTCTGCCGATCGATTCCTCCGTCTCCCATGCTCCCTCTCCATTTATCTCTATTCCTCTGTCTCTCCCTGCTCAGCTGGCTCCAGATTCTGGCTTCTCCCTCCTCCTCAGATCTCGCCTCTGGGCTGCAGCTCCTCACTTCCTCTCTCTCTCACCAGCCCCTGGCACATGGGGCGGGGTGGAGGGGGGCGGATAGGGCCCTGGTTCCTCCCACTAGTGTCTGGGCTGGGGCATCACTCCTGTGGGACAGGGGGAGGCCCGGCCCCCAGAACCGTCAGCCCGAGGCCCGTCAGCACAGCAGCCGGCACACCCCTCCCCACACCTCGAGTGGGTGTGCAGCCGGGCGGGGGGCCAAGTGCTGCTGTCGGCGCCTTAGTGGCCTTGCCGTCCCCCCTCCCTGGCTGCGTCAGGCCTCGACGGGTGGTGGGCAGGCAGCCCGGGTCAGGGACAGGCAGCTGACGCACACGGGATGATGGGACGGGGTAATGGGGAGCCTCCTCCCCACTCTGAGTCATGGGGGAGGGCGGGGGGAGCTGGACACCAGGAGGAGCAGGAGAGAGGGCGGGGTCACCTTGAGGGCCGAGGTGGGCAGAGCTCAGAGGGGCTAGGCTAGAGGCACAGGTGCCACTGTACCCCTTGGACTGTTTGGGAAGGGAGGATGGAGGGCAGGGTTAGTGTGCCCCCCCCACCCCACCCCGGCCCTCTCTCAAGCCTGGGCCCCTTTGCCTACTCCACTCCCCTCCCCTTTGCCTCTTCCCACACCCTCAGCTTGGCCTGGGATTTCCAAGAGTCTGGCCAGCTTTGCCTGCCTGCTGGCTGCTAGGTCTGCCTGAGTGGGTTCCGCTTTGAGCAACTCAGATCTGAGGGTGGGAGGGAGGGCCTGATGCGGCTCAAGTTGCGCATGTGCATACATACACACACATTCATGTGGGACACACATGCTTATTAACATGTCAACATACAGGCAGGCGCGTGCCTGCGTTTCCATGAGATGGCCCACGTGCATCCCTTCCCACCCCTCCACTCAGATAGCCCCTTCTTACTCTGCCGTTCACTCCTGTAGCTGGCCAGGTGGGCACATGACCTGTGCACACGGGCATGAGTGCACACACGCTGGCCTGCACACCTGTCTACTCCTTACACGCCAGCGCACACCTGCACATCACCTGCATACAAATGCGGTCCCCAGACGTTCCCAGCCGGTGGAGCCGCAGACGGAGGGTCTTCTGACAGGACAGACCTGGCAAGTCAGCCTCCTGCGGTTAAACCTCCCTGCCTGTCGGGGAGGGGCAGTGAGGCCCCAGAAGGGTAGGACTGGCCTGAGGCCCCCTGGGAGCCAGCTGCCACGTCAGAAGGGGGCGCAGGTCTCCTGACTCCAGCCCTGAGAATGTGCTTGGCAGAGCCAAGGACAAAAGTGCTCTCTGCTGTCTGGGGACCCCATCTTGACCCGCAGCCTCGTGGTTACCTCCTCCCCAGCCCCCATCCCACCTCTCAGCCAGAGCTGGCCCAGGGATTGGTGGTAGGGGTAGAGGGGGTGTCGAGGAGGTGTGAGGCTGACCCCCTGTGGCAACCATGATAATCACAGCCTCTGATGCTGCATCAGCCTTCCATCTGAGGGGACATCTGGATGCCCTGTTCACTTGCCACCTCAATGGAAACTGCCTGCCTGCGCTGCTCTGGGGACTTCTCTCCCTCTCCACTTCCCTTTCCTCAGTTCCAGCCCTCTGGGGCTCAGGGCTGTAAATTGGTTTTGCTTTTAACAGCAAAGGTTTCACATTTTTTCTTAAAGCGCTCTCTTTCCTGGAGTTTCCTAGGAGGAGGAGCAGGAGGCAGAGGTGGCCCTTGTGAACAGTCTTTGGCTTCCTTGATCCAAACATGGGTTTCTCTGGCTTAATCTTCACATCCCTGGCCAGTGCCCAGGATGCACGGGGGGAGGGCCGAGTTCTTCCCGCAGCCAGGAGAGCACTGGGTGTGAGAGACTGATCTGGGTTACGGGCCGTGTCTGGCTTGCTGGGAGACCAGGGCAAGTCCCCCCTAGATTGAAATTCATGAAATTGAGGGTCTGCGGGCCGGGAGCCCTGCACAGCCTCCCCTGACCCCCTGCAAGTCGAGCATGGGCAACATGGCTCACTTTACTTCTCCCCCCATCAGAGGCCCGGCAGGGGCCTGGACCCCACTTTACAGATGTGGAGACGAGACTCAGAGGTGGTGCAGCCCATCTGACTAATCGGGCAGGGTGGATGGGGCTCCAGGCCCGAATGACCCTGGCCGTGACCCAGGCTGCAGGATGTGACTCTGGGCAGGTCACTGCCCCTCTCTGAGCCTCTAACTCTCCAGCCACTGAGGAGATGCCTGGGCATTCCCGATGCCTCTGTCTTCTGCCTGAGGCACCCCCTGCAGGATCAGGGTTGGGGGTGCCCCCTACTGGGAAACACTATGAGGAGGGGCTATTGGGAGTGTGTCTGGGTTCCCAGACTCGCCCTCTCTTTGCCTCAGCTCTGCTTTTGCTATAAGAAGAGCTCATCTCCTGCCCTCCCACTGCGGGAGACCCCAGCCGCTGTGCACCCCCTGCCTGGAGGGCCCATAACCATGCTGCCCTGCTCCCCCTCCTCCCCCATGAAAGCCGAGACAAGGGAATTATTTTTGGAACAAGAGCAGTTACACAACAAATGAATTATTTATCTTTGGGCATGGAGGAGAGGAGGCATTTTGCTGGGCTCCTTAATTCTTTTCTGGATTGGAGGGTGGCTGCTCGGGTACGTGGCCACATGTGTACGGGCCTGTTGTCGTACACAAGACTGTAGGTGTGCTTGTGAGTGTGTGTGTATGTGGTTGTGCACACCTGTCTATGTGAGCTTGCTATGCAGTTCTGATTCACGTGGGGGCATGTGGGTCTTTGTTCGGGCAGGTGGACAAGTGTGGATGCGAGGATGCTGACACGTGCATGTGTATCTGCCCCTGCCCTATTAAGTCTCCAGTCTCCCTTCCTTGTCTACTGGCTTCAGACACTGGCCCCCCCCTCCTCCCTCTTGTTTCTTTGATTTCCCTCCTCCCAGGTCCTCTGGCCCCCTCCTCTCCCTCTTGCCCCCCTGCCACCTCCCTCCTTTTATATAACAGGAACCCAGAGTGCTGTTGGCACAGGACACCCTGGGAGGGGGTGGGAGTGGGGCTGGGGGCCTGCGCTGGAGCTTAGAGGGCTGCCCTGAGCCTTCATGCTGATCTGTCACCCCTCTCGGTGCTGCCTTTCAGGAACCAGGTGACAGACGGGTCTCTTCCTTCCTGTCCCCGCCTTTCGTGCTCCCCCCTCAGAGTCCCAGTCTCCAGCCTCCTGTGGGAATCGTCTGAAATTCTGAGCCCCGAGCCCCAGGAGGAAGAGGAAGAGGCGGAGGAAGTCAAGCCCCGAGAACCCGGGCATCTTCCTGGCAGGAAAGGAGCACCTCGGGGAAGCAGGCTGTGGGGCCTGCAGCCCCCCTGGCCTTGGTCTGGCTCTGGTGCCTGGCGACTGTGGGTAGCACCCCAGAAGGCCCCCTGACGGTTGGCACTGGCCGTGCCCACCTCACCTGGGGCCCCCGAGCTGGGGGTCCCCCCAAAGATGGTGGCAGCCCCAGGGAGGACTGTGCTGCTGGCCCCAACCTCTGGCCACTAGGCCCCCCGGCGCCCCGGCCCCCCACCCTGAGCCAGGCCTGAGAGGGGGCCGTGGCTGGAGCCATGCTGCGCCTGGGGCTGTGTGCGGCCGCGCTGCTGTGCGTGTGCCGGCCAGGAACCGTGCGCGCCGACTGCTGGCTCATCGAGGGTGACAAGGGGTACGTGTGGCTGGCCATCTGCAGCCAGAACCAGCCACCCTATGAGACCATCCCGCAGCACATCAACAGCACTGTGCACGACCTGCGGCTCAACGAGAACAAACTCAAGGCCGTGCTCTACTCCTCGCTCAACCGCTTCGGGAACCTCACCGACCTCAACCTCACCAAGAACGAGATCTCCTACATCGAGGACGGCGCCTTCCTGGGTCAGTCGAGCCTGCAGGTGCTGCAGCTGGGCTACAACAAGCTCAGCAACCTGACCGAGGGCATGCTGCGGGGCATGGGCCGCCTGCAGTTCCTCTTCGTGCAGCACAACCTCATCGAGGTGGTGACGCCCGCCGCCTTCTCCGAGTGCCCGAGCCTCATCAGCATTGACCTGTCCTCCAACCGCCTCAGCCGACTCGATGGCGCCACCTTCGCCAGCCTGGCCAGCCTCATGGTGTGTGAGCTGGCCGGCAACCCCTTCAACTGCGAGTGCGACCTCTTCGGCTTCCTGGCCTGGCTTGTGGTCTTCAACAATGTAACCAAGAACTATGACCGCCTGCAGTGCGAGTCGCCACGTGAGTTCGCTGGCTACCCACTGCTGGTGCCCCGGCCCTACCACAGCCTCAACGCCATCACCGTGCTCCAGGCCAAGTGCCGAAATGGCTCGCTGCCCGCCCGGCCTGCAAGCCACCCCACGCCCTACTCCACTGACACCCAGAGGGAGCCTGATGAGAACTCAGGCTTCAGCCCCGACGAGATCCTGTCGGTGGAGCCGCCAGCCTCGTCCACCACGGACGCATCAGCGGGGCCGGCCATCAAGCTGCACCAGGTCACCTTCACCTCGGCCACCCTGGTGGTCATCATCCCGCACCCATACAGCAAGATGTACGTGCTGGTCCAATACAACAACAGCTACTTCTCCGACGTCATGACACTCAAGAACAAGAAGGAGATCGTGACTCTGGACAAGCTGCGGGCGCACACCGAGTACACCTTCTGCGTGACCTCACTGCGAAACAGCCGCCGCTTCAATCATACCTGCCTGACCTTCACCACCAGGGACCCAGTGCCTGGTGACCTGGCACCCAGCACCTCCACCACCACCCACTACATCATGACCATCCTGGGCTGCCTCTTCGGCATGGTCATCGTGCTGGGAGCCGTCTACTACTGCCTGCGCAAGCGACGCATGCAGGAGGAGAAGCAGAAGTCAGTCAAGGTCAAGAAAACCATCCTGGAGATGCGCTATGGGGCAGACGTGGACGCCGGCTCCGTTGTCCACGCCACCCAGAAGCTGGGCGAGCCCCCCGTGCTGCCCGTGTCCCGAATGTCTTCCATCCCCTCCATGATCGGGGAGAAGCTGCCCACCGCCTCCAAGGGGCTGGAGGCTGGGTTGGACACGCCCAAGGTGGCCACCAAGGGCAACTATATCGAGGTGCGCACGGGCACGGGCAGCGAGGGCCTGGCGCGGCCGGAGGATGACCTCCCTGAGCTGGAGAACGGCCAGGGCTCGGCTGCTGAGATCTCCACCATCGCCAAGGAGGTGGACAAGGTCAACCAGATCATTAACAATTGCATCGATGCCCTCAAGCTGGACTCGGCCTCTTTCCTGGGGAGTGGCAGTGGTGGCGGGGACCCTGAGATGGCCTTCGAGTGCCAGTCCCTCCCTGCGGCCTCCACCACTTCCTCCACCGCCACCCCTGTTCCTGGGGTGCTGGAGCGGCCCAGCTTCCTCTCGCCCCCCTATAAGGAGGGCTCCCATCACCCGCTGCAACGCCAGCTGAGCGCCGATGCCGCCGTGGCTCGTAAGACCTGCAGCGTCTCCTCCAGCGGCTCCATCAAGAGCGCCAAGGTCTTCAGCCTGGACGTGCCGGATCATCCGGCCACTCCGGGGCTGGCCAAGGGCGACTCCAAGTACATCGAGAAGGGCAGCCCCCTCAACAGCCCGCTGGACCGGCTCCCGTTGGTGCCGGCCAGCAGCAGCGGGAGTAGCGGCGGCGGTGGCGGCACCGTCCACCACCTGGAGGTGAAACCCGCCTACCACTGCAGCGAGCACCGACACAGCTTCCCGGCCCTGTACTACGAGGAGGGCACCGACAGCCTGAGCCAGCGTGTGTCCTTCCTCAAGCCGCTGACCCGCGCCAAGCGGGACTCCACCTACTCGCAGCTCTCCCCTAGACACTACTACTCAGGTTACTCCTCCAGCCCTGAGTACTCGTCCGAGAGCACGCACAAGATCTGGGAACGCTTCCGGCCCTACAAGAAGCACCACCGGGAGGAGGTGTACATGGCCGCCGGCCACGCCCTGCGCAAGAAGGTCCAGTTCGCCAAGGACGAGGACCTGCATGACATCCTGGATTACTGGAAGGGGGTCTCGGCCCAGCAGAAGCTGTGACCCTCTCCCCACCCCCGACCCTGGTGAGGTTGGAGGGGGCGGGCCAGGGGCACGCGGGGAAGGGCCGGGGCGGCTGGGCGGGGCGCGCTGGGGGCCGAGGAGTGGACGCACACGCAGACCCGCACGCACGCACTCACGCACACACCTGACCACCACCTGACTGTGAACAACCACCACCCGACAATAACGGACAGGAAAACAAAGACATGTTCTCCTTAAAGTTTACACACTGATACCGAAACCAGTCGTCTTTACTGTGCTGCCCAGGGACTCTGCTGGGGTGTGCGGGCTGGGTTGGGGGCGGGGGGTGGGG